>PVKB01001685.1:320975-374646 GCA_004027205.1 Ctenodactylus gundi | reverse complement strand
GAAGCAGAGGAGGAAGGGCGGACTGGATGGGCACACCCGGATGCCAGGTGGGTATTGTAGAAATGGCTCCTCTCCATGGGGGGGTGGGGGGAGGGTGGATTTTTTAAATCCTGCAGTGCCCTCCCTGTGGCAGAGGACAGAGGGACAGGAGTAGGGGGAGAGCGGCTGCCCGGCAGCAGGAATAATTAGTTGGCTGCCAGCCCTTGGTTGGGGGAGATGAGTATCAGTGGACAACTCGGGCAACACCTCTCTGGGTGCAGTTTCCATCTGGAAGGGACCCCATCCAGAACACAGGCTCTTCCCAGATGAAAGGTGAGATAAAGAAGGGGACTCTGGGCTCCCATGGAAATTGCTCAGGAAGTGTCAGGACCTCCATTTCGCAGGAAGAAAAGCGTCCCCACCGCATCCACCAGGACCAGGTGGGGGTGCCAGAGCCTGCTGGGAAGAGGCACACACACAGCCCGGGCAGGACGCATGTTTGCTGGCCTTGGACTCACAGCAATCCTCCTGCCTCAGTCTCCAAAGTGCTGGGATTACAAGCGTGCCCCACCACGCCCGGCTTATGTGGTGCTGGGGAATAGAACTCGGGTACTTAGCTCTTGCTAGGCCAGTGCTTTAACCGATGAGCCATTCCTCCAGCCCCTGGCCACTGTTTTTGCAGAGGGGGTGTCTGCTCCTACAGGGCAGATGGGGACACCTGCGGTCCTCCCCATGTGGCCTCAGCCATTCTGGCACAGGCCTGGAAATCTCCCGCTTGTGTTCACTCTTGGGTTTAAGCTCTGTGGACAGGTGGGCACCCGCTTTGGGGAGGGGACAGCGCAGGCTGCCACCGTAATGCGGAGCCGCCTCATCCTTGTCCCCAGGGCTCGTCCGAGAGGGCCAGAAAGAGCCACTGTACTAGGGGGAAAGGGGGCTGAGGTGGGCGTGGGGGGGGGGCGGGCCAGCTAGGATGGGGTCACAGGCTGGGCCCCGGTCTCCTAGGGCAGGACGCAGCGTCTGCCCGAGTCCAAGCCTCGCTGGCTTGTAGGTTGTCCTGTTTTGCTGCGGTGCTAGGGATCCAGCCCCTGGGCTTTGCTTGTGCTTGCGGCAGGCGCTTTGTCCCAGAAACGTATCATCAGTTCCCACACTCCCAAGTCTCGGATCACAGGATTATTTTCCAAACTCTGAGCCCTCATGCCCCACACCGCTGAGGGAAAACTAAGTGGCACCCTAGTTAGTGACCCTGGCCAGCCCCTCCTGTTCCTGGGGCTCACAGGTCAGGCCCAACCCCACGTCCTACGGACACTATTTGGGAGGCTCACGTTTTGGACACTTGGGATCAGGGCTCAGTCCTCACAGCTGTCACCCATGCTAACGTGGAGGAAGGGGGAGGTGTCAGAGGACAGTCAGAGACAGAAGTGGGACCTGTCACTGACACGGAGATGGGGTTGTGGGTGAGGGGCTGGGCCAGCCGTGGTGGTGCTGGGACTCTCAGTAGGAACCGCCGGCTGATGTGATGCTGGTGCTAAGTCTTGGTGTACCCCTTTGATTATCACAGTAAAACTCTGAGGTCTGCTCCATGATTAGCTCCTTTCTACAGATGGGGAAACTGAGGCCCCAGGAGTGTATTTACTCTTCCAGAACCCACAGCTAGTAGTGTCAGAAAGCAGGACCCAAACTTTTTTCATAAAGAAACCAAAACTCAGAGAGGGGAAGTGATTTTCCCAAGGTTACATAGCCTGGAGGCTGTGCAGGAGCCCAGGGCTACTCACCTACAGAACCCATGTTCTCCCCAGCCTGCTACCCTGTTCTTCCCAATCCTCCAGTCCCCTCATTGGGAGAAAGGACCCGGGAGAACGAGAAGACACAGGATAAGCAGAGCTGGGGAAAGCAAGGAGTGATTTTAAACAAAGAACAACCAAAAGAAGATGAACATGCCCTAGGAAGAAATTCTCGACCTTTGATCTCACCCCCAAATTATTTTTAAACGTATGTAATCAAAGCATTCACTACAGCATAACTTATAACAGGGAATATTCAGAAACTCAAAAGTTTCATAGTCAAGTTTTCTTTACAAGGGTGATGGAACATCGTGCTTGCCAAAGAAAGTCGCAAAGACCATGGGGCGACATGGAAAACCTGAGACAGCCCTAGGCAGGCGCCAGTGGGTGTAGGAGTCTGTTTATCGGAAGCCACATTCTATCTAAGGAGTTCATTCACAAAGACATTTGTCATGATCTTCGTGAAGTTATCACTGCGTATAATATGGGCCCCTAGAATCATCCTATCCACCCTGAGCAAGCCAGAGGGGCCAAAGGAAGTGCCACCTTTCCAACCCAGCATAGGCCAAGGGTCTCCCTGATTCACTGATTCATGGGTCACTCAAAGTCTTACATTAGCAGCGTGGCTTTATGGGAAGAGATGAAAAGACAGGAAAATGAGGTTCCCAGGGGAGATCTGAGCTAGGGATTTCCTATACATAGTTTTCAAATGTGTAGGCTTGTGTGTAGGAGTGTCCTAAACACTGTACCGTGATTTAACCCCACATCCCCTTTTACCATGGAGATCCTGGTTTGTGGTTTCAGTGGTCAGTACTGCACAGCGCCAGCTTGTCAACTCCTTGTCTCCTCTTCCAGCTGTCTGGGACGGCCCCTCTCCTCAGCCTCCCTCTCCCTGTCCCCAGCCGCCTTTCCCACCCCTACTTCCCCGGGACCCTAAGGGATACTTACTGAGCCGCCTCAGGTACAAAACGGTGTCCTCGTAGCCTCGGTAGTAATAATTGTGCATGATCTGGGGAAGGTGTGGGCACCAGAAATTACCAAGTTGCAGCGACAGAGCCACTCCTTTCACTGCTCTTGAACCTTATTGGGTGAATTTGCAAATTGTACCCATCAGGTGTCCCATCATCCCCCACTACGTGCTAAGAACTGGGGAGAGCTGGAGGAATAGCACAGCATTCCTTCAACTCACGTTGGAACCCAAGCTGGCCCAGGAGTCATGACAAACCTCCTGCCTCAGGCTCCCAATCCCTGGGATTACAGGCGTGCACCACCATACTCAGCCTATGTGGTGCTGGGGAATTGAACTCAGGTACCTAGCACTTGCTAGGCAAGCGCTTTAACCACTGAGCCATTCCTCCAGCCCCTTTTATAGTCTTTAGAAATGGAAAATCTATTCTCAGCTCCAGACTATTCAGCAAGCCATGGGCTGGGTTTGGCCCGTGGGTCATAGTTTGCTGATCTCTCTTTAGTCCACTGACTGTCGGAGAGGAAGCAGTCGGGAAGCTTTCTTGTGGGCAGTCCTGACCTCTCCCTGCTGGCTTTTTTGTTTATTTGTTTGTTTGGTTGGTTGGTTGGTTGGTCGTGTTGAGCTAAATCTTCTGCCCTTTTAAAAAAATTTTTATTTTGAGACATAGTCTCACTAAGGTGCTCAAGGATGAAACTTTTTTTTAAATAGAGTCTTGCTTTATAGTCCAGGCAGTTCCTGAACTCACTGTGTAGCTCAGGCTGCCCTCAAACTCATGCAGTCCTCCTGCCTCAGCCTTCCCAGTGGTAGGATTATAGGTGGGAGTCACCACACTGGGCTAAATTGTATGTGATTCAAGGAATCACAGGACCTTGCATATGCTAGGGAAGAGCTTTAACCACTGAGTGATGGCGCTGCCCCCAAACTTGTGATCCTTCTGCCTCAGGCTCCCAGAGGGCTGGGCCAGCTAACATTGTCTTTATTTATAAGGGAGAATTGAAAAGACTCGTTCAAGGTCACACAGATGGCCGCAAGGCCAGTGTGCGACGTGAGAGTCAGTGTAAAGGGAGGGAGACACTGATGGAGCCTGTGTGGCCCCACTAGCTCCCAATCCCACAGTGTCCCACCACACTTTCCCACCTGTCCCCCAGATTCCCCCTGCCTCTCACCATCAGGTCCGGGGGGAAGAGGGCGTGGGTCATCCGGGTGATGTTCTCCAGGGAGAACTGGAAGGAGTAGTTGAACATGCGGAAGTCAGCAAAGATGGCGGGGCAGTCCCGGGGACAGATGTCCTGCTGCCCGCTGAAGGTAGAGATGGTGATCGAGTCGGTCCAGAAGGAGCAGGGCTGCATGCTTGTGAAGCCCCCGTCAATGTACCTCTGCCGGGGGCAGGAGAGTGAGATGCTTGCTGGGCTGGGTCTCACCCACATGGCAAGGGACTGGCTCCATGGACATGGGGGCTGGGAAACTCTTCAGAACCAGCCTTGAGACTGAGGTCTTTATAAGTGAGGTCATCTTGGCCTTGTCATACCCAGCCCAGGGCTCTGTCCCCTTCCAGTTCCCCCATAGCCATCCTAATGGTATAAAGACTGGGGCTCCCAAACTTAGGTGGTTATTATGGGTTTTTGGTTGGTTGGTTTTATGAGACAGAGTCTTGCTCTGTAGTCTAGGCTAGCTCTGAACTCACTATGGAGCCCAGGTTGGCCTCAAAATCACAGCAATCCTCCTGCCTTAGCCTTGCAAGTGCTGGGATTCCAGGCATGCACCACCACGCCTGGCCCCTGTGGTTCTGGGGAATTGAACTCAGGGCCTTGCACTTGCTAAGTGACTGCTTTAACTGCTGTGCTATTCTACCAGCTCTGGTTGTCATGGTTTTATATCTAAAGTGTCCCCAGAAGTGTTCTGTGCTTGGAAGGTGATTTAATCATGGGCCACTACATTTACTAGTGGCTTCAGTCATCGAGTTGGTGCGCGGTTAGGAGCCCGGATGGAGGGGTGGCCCTGGAGGTATGACCTGGGAGGGTATCTTCCTGCCCATGCATGGCTCCTCCCTTCTCTGCTTCTGGGCTCCTATGGGATAAGCACGTTTCTCTCCTGCTATTGGAGCCAACCATGCACGGACTCAGACCACTGAAACTGAGTTGGAATAAACCTTTCCCCCTTCAAGCTGTGGGTGTCAGTACGGTGTCCCAGCAACAGGGAAGTGACTCAGGGGAAGGCGTATATTCTGGAGAAAGAAGGGCAAGCCAGGTGCTTCCCACGTGCCCGCTCCTAGCCCCTTCCCTCTGTGAGGTTTCTGTTCCTCCGTGTGAACTGAATGAGGGACCACAGATACTGAGCCTCTAGCTCGAATGGACCTGCACACATGCAGTATGGTGCTGTGGGCTACTCGGCCCCTCATCCCCCGGGCTGGAGTCAGAGCCTGTGCCCTATCAGCACCTCTGTCTCCTGAGGCCAGGTGGAAGTGTAGAACCACCCTTCCCAGACCAACTGGATCAGAATTCACACTATCTTATGAAACCTCAAAGTGATTCCCAGGGCATGTAAATTTGTGGGACTCTGGCCTACAAGGCCTCAAAAATCCTCATCTTTCAAGGTTCCCAGGTCTCCATGTTCCAAGGTCCACACACTCTGTCAAATCTGATACACTGTGTCTGTCCTTGATATGCTGGGCTCAGTAGTGGACTCGTGGATCCTGAGAGGTCTTCATTCCCAAGGGTGGGGAGACTCATGTTAATATCCCACAAGTCCCTCTACCTTGGGAACTCCAAGCAGAAACACAAGAAGCTTCCCAACTCTGTGCGCTCGCTATGGTCTGAGACATTCCCCTCCTGTGTCCTCCCAGATGCGAGTCCCAGCAACCTCAAGGAGTCCCCATACCCAGCTTGCCCCTGTCAGCGCAAGGGGCACTCACCACGCCACGGTATGTCGGGGGGATGAAGCCACAGTACACTGGGACGAAACAGCTGCAGTAGAGGGCCTGGGAGAGGACAGGGCTTGGGGTGGCCACGGATCATCCCACCGGGTGACTCCTCCCAACCCCCCCCCCCCCCTCACCGATACAAATTCCTTAAACCTGAAGTGGAGACACCAGGCTGGAAGCAGTACCCCAAGCTCAATTCCTGGCTTGGCCCTCACTAGCCAGTTCCTTGGTAACTTCTGTGGTCAGCCTAAGCCCAGCTTTAAAGAAAAAGGTGACTTTAGTCCCTTAGGTCTCTGCTGACACCAATTTTCTATGAATCCGGCAACTTGGCAGCCATTAATCTGTCTCAGGGGCCAGGCCCTGGCCTCAAAGGAGTGAGGAGTCGCAAAGGTGGGGAGTAGCAGGGCAGTGATGGCAGAGGGAGGTGATGGAGTTGGTAATGGTCGTGGGCGTTGTGGCCTCTGAGGCCAAGGCCAGGGCAGGAGGTGATAAGGGAAAGTGCCCTGGCTGGAAGGACTGGGGTTTGGCCAAGCAGGGGAGGCGGGGAGAGTGGAGTGCAGGGCACAGTGGGAGTGACACAAAGGGCTGGTCTGGTTTGGGTGTGGTCTGTTATAGTTGTCAGGAGAGAGAGGCAGGACAGAGGGCTGGGGAGACAAGATCGTAGCAGTGGGACTGGATGCCAGAACAGGGGGGTGGGCATGAAGGAGCAGGTCTTATAGAGGGAGTGCTGACAGCCCGGGGGTCACAAGGTGCCCATCATCCCCTGACCACAAGATCAGGCCAGTGCAGGGGTGAGGACCAGCAGAGGCCCAGATCTGCGGGAGAGGAGGAGAGGGGAAATTTAGATGAAAGGCCATGCAGCTTTGTCCCCTCTGTCCTGGAAGAAAATTGAGCACATCCCAAGCACTCCCCAGCCATAGTGACTCAAAGCCAAAGTCGGCCTTACGGAGCTTAGGGCAATGCACCGTCCGGGACATTGCGCACCTGTCTAAGGACAACCAGCTCCATGATAATTCGATCTTTTACCAGGGGTCACTAACAGAGCAGAAGGAGTGTCCTGGATCCCTTGTGCCATCGTCATTCTGCAAACTGAGCTACCTGGGCTGGGAAGCCCTGAAGCAGCCGTGCGTGGGACCTCGTGGGCCCCATCCAGGCCTCTGAGGCACTCAGGGCAGAACACAGGCAGGAGGAGAAGGGGCTCCCGGGAGTTCAGGTGTGGGTGGCCACTGGCCACGGCTGGCTGGTCTTGGGCATCTTGGTGCCATCCCGACCGTCCCACACTTGCCTCAATGAGCTCTTCCTTGGATGTGTACTCAGAAACCACCACGCTCTCCCCGTCCTCGAAGCGGGTGAGGCCCACGTGGAGCTTCCCCGTGGCGTGCTTGTAGGAGTCCTCGGGCAGGACGCGGTACAGAAACTGCCTCATCATCTGCACCATCTTGCAGGACGGCGACAAGGGCCCCAGGAAGGACTTCCTCACCTCGGCCAGGCCCATGTTCAGGACGCGGAGGTATTCTTCTGCGGAGGAAGCACAGGGCAGGGCCCGGGATCACCCCTGGCTGGGGCCAGGAGGGTCTATGGGGGCTTGGGCATCCCATGTGCATCGGAGGATGGGAAAGCCTAGATTTCTCAAGCCCAGAGCCTCAGGGACGCACCTGCCATGGTGCTCATGAGCAGAGCCAGACGTGGAAGGAAGAAGTCACGGGCTCCAGAAGGCCCACAGGTAGGCTGGGGCAGAGCTGGACCCAGATGTCCCACATCTCAACCAGGAGTGGCTACTTGCCAGACATTCATATTGCCAGCTAAAGGAGCATCTTCTCCCCCACCCCCAGACAACTTTCTCCCACTTCCTGTCCCACTCCTGCACCCCTGGATGTCCATCCCAGACTTTAGGGGTCACCTCCTAAACACAGATGAGCTGGGCCTGATGTCATTTGCTGCGATCCCAGCCCTCTGGGAGCTGAAGCAGAAGGATTGTGTGTTAGGGTACAGCTTGGGCAATTTAACTATTTATCAAGATTCTGTCTCAAAAAAATTAGAAAAGGCTGGAGACATAGCTTAAGGACAAGGCCCTGGGTTCAATCCCCAGGACTTCAAGAAGCAAAAAAACAATGCAAAGGCAGTTGAAGGTCCTTATTCATTGACACCCTGGGACACTTGCTTAGCACCCCTGGAGTTGTGGGCAGGAAGCAGGTGCTGGCCTGGAAGCAGTGAACTGTGCGGAGGTGAACTTTGTCATGACTCCCCTGTGTCGCCTCTCCTCCATGGGCTCTTTTCAGAAGAAAGCCTTGAGGTGTGGGGGGATCTCCATGCTTGGAAAGGCTGAGGCAGGAGAATTGAAAGTCACACTGCTTTAAGCTATCCGCTTAATTCCCCAAACAATTCTGAATCGTAAATATTTCTATCATTTGATTAGAAAATCGAGGCTCAAAGAAGTCATATAACTTGCCCAGGACCAACCATTTAGTAAGCGGGCAAAGTGATATTTAATCTTAGCATGTCTGTGTGACCCAGAAGCCCACGTATCTTCTGAGACGCCAGCTGGAAACTCCCAGAGCTGGGCCTGTACTGCTTCTTGCTGACGGCTGCTAATTCCTATCCTGTACAAGACTCCCTGGGAAAATCCAAATGGAAACAGCTCTGGAAAGGATTAGTAAATTTTTAAAAAAACAAATACATACTTTTTCTTGGTGCTGGGAATTGAACCCATTGTTTCGTGCTTGGCCCCTAAACAAGTATTTGATTGTAAGCCATCTTCACAGACTTCCGTAAGATCAGTGCCATGGCTGAATAGCTGCTTGGGAAAGTGTGTGGTGAGCTCCCTGCCTCAGGAATTTCCTTCTCACAGAGAGTTTCTGGAAGAGTTAAGGGCAGTAAGGACTGAGAGTCCTTCCAACTTTAAGATTCAAACAGGTGCCTCACAGCGTACCCAAGCCGCCACAGTGTGCCTCACACTCTTGTTTGTAAATAGAGTGCTTAGGCCCCACGTCACACCCACCAGACCCAGGGATGCTCTCTTCCTCCTGTTACAAATTTCACAGACTGTGCCGCCCCAGTCCCAGAGATATGCCAAGCAGTACCTTTCGGGACCATTTTACAGATGGGGAAACTGAGATCAAGAAAGGCTAAGCCTCCTGCCCGAAGTCACACAGACTCAGGCACTGGTTTTCCCGGCTCCAAACTCTGCCTTTGAAATTTCCCTGGGTGTGGGACTGATCCCTGAGAGGAAAGTGCTGAGCAAGCCTGGGTTGCTAAGGAGACAGCTTTCTCTGTCACCTGCATCTGTGTAGCCGGGACCAACCTGAGCAGCGAGCGTCCGAGCTGTCCCTGCCTTGGGGGAAGCGCCGGGAGGTGGGCAGGCTCTGCGGTGCCCGGGATGCCAGCTGAAACAAGCAACAGGCCTAAGCAGTGTTTTCCCCACTAGCCAGGGTGGAGGCCGGCTCACTAGCAGATTAGGAAGTTCTACTGAGTATCTGTGTATGGCTTTTCGGGTCACTGCCACCTCACCTGTCAGACTGGTTGGAACAGGGAGAGGAACCAAGACGCGGACATTGTTTTTGGAATCCTTCCTGGGCAGCCTCAAGTCTTAACAAGGCCAATGACCTGCCCCGGAGCTTAGGGCTGGGGACACCTGACTCAGCCTGTGTGCTCCTGGACTCCCCGCAGGAAGCGGCCCTGGCATCCTGGAAGGAAACTTGTTCTTGTCACACGATATATATGAAGCACACACTCACTGTGGCAAAATATAATTTTTAAAAATTCAGGCAAGCATAAAGGAAAAAAAAACCAGCATGTCTTAGAATTCCCCCACCCGGAGATTATAATGTGGCTTGTCTTCTTTATGCTCATTTTTGCTCTTTATAAAGTCATACTAAATATACTATTTGTGTTTGCTTTTTTCCCCTAATATATTATGTCTTTCCCAGTCTATAAATATCCATTCATAATGTAATTGTAAGAGTTGCCCGGGAAGCTGTTATTAATTGAGAAAGTTCCCAGTAGGTTTGGCTAAATTAGCTTGTTTCCTTGCTTTTCCAAATAATCTTTTGCTCATATTTTTTGCCTGTGTCCTTAATAATTTTCTTTCGGACAAATCCCCAGTGGTGGGAATGCTAGGTCAAACGTATGCATATTTAAAACCTTGTAACACTTACTTTAATTGGAGTTTTAGTATATTATTCATTTCTGGTCAACTCGCAGCTATTCAAGGGTGAGTGTGGATGACAGGGACAGAGCAGAGGCCAAGAGAGTACGGATGTTTCCCAGGTACTCGCATCTGGGAATCAGCAGTGTTCCAGCCAGAATCACACAGCCATGGAGACAGGGGCGGGACTTGTGGTTATCTGTCAGTCTGGTACCCAGTTTAAAATTCCTTCTTGATGCATATTGGAGTCATAAGCCAAAGGACATTTTGTCCCTGCATTTTCTTGGTTCTCCCCAGTCTCTCTCTCTCTCTCTCTCTCTCTCTCTCTCTCTCTCTCTCTCTCCCCTCTCTCCCCTACCTGTGTCTTTTTTCTCATCCTCTTTTCCCACCTGAGGGAGAAAGAGCTCATCTTCTGATCAAAAAAAATCTCTATTAGTAGAAAAACAAATGTTAAACACACCGATTGCTGGAGACTAAGAAGAAGAATCAATTTGACGCACTTGTTTCTCAACCTATACACTTCTCAGCTTCCTTTCAGGCTGCAGGCTGCCCGCCTCCGGGACAGAGGGGCCCAGTCAGACCACAGCAAGGTGGAACAGTAAGGCATGTAGCCAGTGTGTCCCGGTCAGGAAACACAGGGTTGGCTGGTCTCACCCCAGCCCCTACTAGGCACAGGAACTTCTGCTCAGAGAACGAGATTCTCTGAGGGCAGGTCTTTGTGGTCCTTCCCCTTCCTTCTGGGTGGGCTGTCACCTGTTTTGCCCCTTGCGAAGCCTTCCCCGTAGGCCACACACCACACCCCCCCAGGCGGGCCCCAGGTCCTCACATGTCATTTGGCAGGTGTTCAGTGCGCACTGGGTTTTGACAGAAGCAAAATAAAAACCTGGAGATCAGAGAGATACCACACAGGGAAGGGCTTATTGGCTTAATTAGATAGCAAAAGAAATTGTCCCAGAGAGGGACTGTGGGCCTGGCTCAGCGGTTCAAGTGCTTGTCCAGCAAGCACAAGGCCTTGTGTTTGATTCCCCAGCACTGCAGGAGATGGGTGTGGTGGCACATGCCTGTAATCCCAGCACTCAAGAGGCTGAGGCAGTAGGATTGCTGTGAGTCCAAGGCCAGCCTGGGCTCCATAGTGAATTCAGGACCAGCCTGGGCAACAGAGCAAGACTTTGTCTCAAAAATAAAACAAAAGATCATCCCAGATCCAAAAGATCACCCCAGATCAATGGATAGGCAAGAGAATTAGTTATATAGATTAGTGTGATCAAGTCACCAAATTTTGAGTCTCTTGTGGCAAGAACTTCAGTAGAAAAATAAGGAAATGAAATGTTTTGTTTATTTGTTTTTTAGACAAAAAGCTGGGCCTGAACTCATTATGCAGCCCCCAGGCTGGCCTTGGACTCATGGCAATCCTCCTGCCTCAGCCTCCCCAGTGCTGGGATTAGAGACATACACCAGCAAGCCCTGCTTTTCTGGAGATTTTGAAGGAGACTTGGGAGCTGTATTTCTGAATTTCAGCCACTTAGGGAGTTTCACTCTTTTTGTGACCACATGCACCTATGGGAAAGTCTACAGGCTTTAGGGCCAGACAGATTTAGTTCCAATTCCACTTACTCCTGGCCATCATTGGCCAGTTAAATAATTTTATTCTACCTCAACTCTGTTGCCTGCTATGTGGGGATAAGAGTAACTACTTCATCCGGTTATAAGGCAGACCATTTCTAAACTACCTGCTTGTAGTAAAGTGCCTGACAATGATTATGCCACTGATTCCTTAAATGACCCTGCACAAGCTTTCTGGGTTTGTTTTCTAAGTACTGGTGATCAAACCCAGGGCCTTCCCACTGAGCTACATCACCAGTCCTTTTATTTTATTCTATTTTATTAATTTTGAGACAGGGTTTTGGCAAGTAGCTAAGTTGTCCAGGCTGAGCTTGAACCTATACGATCCTTCTGCCTCAGCCCCAGAGAATGCTGGGATTGCAGGCACCCCCCCACCCCCCGGTATCCAGCTGCCTCTCACCAAGGGCAATGCCTGCCTGCCCTGTGTCCTTGTGCAAGTGTGGGTCACCCACGGGTGCAAACGAGCAAACCAAAAGCATGGAGTGGGAGGGGGGTACCCGTTCCAGAGTAGCCCAGACACATCTGGCAACATACGCCTCCCTGTTCACTTGAGGGAACCTGCAGGCTCAAGCGGGGGGAAGAAAGGATGCAAGAGAAACCAGAAGGGAAGATTCTGAAGGGCAAATTGATCTGTGGGTACCACGTTTAAGTGTGCGGTGTGTCCGCCCTTCATGGGGCAGCGACAGACTTCCTCTTCTCGTCCCTACACTCAAGATGGTGGCCGGAACATGGGTAGGCGCTTGTGAACACAAACGCATGCACGAATCACAAATAAATGAACTCCAGAAACTGAAGAGGGACACTAAGAAGTAAGGTCAGCAGAGATGACCCAGAGGGTGGAAAAGAGCTTCTATTTCTGCCTCCACAAGGCCTCCTGCTAAGAGAAAAATCCTAGAAATAAGAGCACTTGGACCTGGCAATTTAACTTCCTGGGGTTCCCGCTCCCTGTGTGCCCGAATTAGGTTTGCTGGGCTGGGTGGATCTGCGGTGGAGGATGGGCTGGATAGCGAGCTCGGGTCTCAGCGGGACCGGTAGCCTAGCAACAGCCTCCGGCTCAGCCAATCAGTGCGAGGCGCGGTGCAGCCCTTAGCAGCCAGCTCCTGGGAGCAGGGGAAGCCTTGGTGTGGTGGCCCGGGGGAGGCCTGGGGAGAGGAGCATTCCCAGGAGAGGTCTGGCAAGTCCCAGGATCCCTGCACGGGGAACCTGGGACTCCGCTGCATCCACCTGGTCCCAAATTGCAGGGTGAATTCTTGGCTGTATTTCCCTGTGGGGATTTCCTGACTACCAGACTTCCTTATCATGATGCTAATCATGATTATTGTCTTATGTCAACAGTGGCCCGCCCACACAGGCTGTCCCACTTCTCATCCGTTTGTCCTCAGGGCGATGGCTCACCCGGAGGGGCACTGACCCTGCTGAAATCACCCTTTTCACTACAGGGGCATTGATTCAAAATCGGCTTGACTCAGAGCTACAGTATCGCCTCCTGCACCAACCCTGAGCAGCCAGCATTTGGTCAGGGTGCCTCTGTTCCAAATAAATCTGGAATAGAAATCCAATATATGAACCAACTAAACACATGGCTTTCTGGACTCACAGGAGGTGGGATCCTAGACCTCGTGCCATGGCCCCTCCCTACTTCAGAAGGAAACCCAGGACCTGGGACACTCACACAGTCTTCATTAGCAGAAACAGAATGCAAATGTGCATGAAAATTCACATTTGTGCTCTGTTCTGAAAGCATTATAGGCTTTAACCAAAAGAAAACAACTCTGACCTATGCAGCACTCACAACAAAACAAAATGCAACAAAAGCAATGTTTTTTATAGCTAATAATCCTCCATCCAGGCCTTTGCTGGGCGCGTGAAGTGAGCTTAAAAATTTAAATTGTCTTATATCAAGTTGCCATGGGACCAGAAGGGGCTCTTCCAGATTTATCACCTGGGCTTCCAGCCACCGGCCTCTTTCTCTGCCCTCAAGTACGAAGCTCAGAGCCCCGCCCAGCCCATCCTCCACCAACAATCCCCCAACGTTTGTTCCACTGGAGGGTCTTACTTGATCACCCTGAAATAAAACAGGAAGAGAAATACATCTAGGAAATTCTCTGGAGCCAGGCCCAGCGATGCAGGCTTGTAATTTCAGCACTCTGGAAGGCTGAGACGGGAGGATTGCAAGACCTAGCGAGGCTCTGTATCAAAATCAAAACGAAAAAAAATGGTCTGGGGATGTAGCTCAGTGTGTAGTCCTGACCCCAGTACAGGAAAGGAGGAGGAGGAGATGGCAAAGGAGGAGAACAAGAGAAAGAAGATCATTCTCTGGAAACCCATAACATCTACACAGCTATTGTCCTTCTCTTCACTCTGTTTTCTTTACTGGACCCAGAGGTGCCTTCTGGATCCTGCTCCAAGGTAGAAATCCAAGCCTCCTGCTTCTAGATTCTCCCTGCTCGTGGGATGAAGCCACAGCTGGGAGCTCATCAACCCCTAGTCTGAGGTGTTCTTTATTTTGTGCATGTGCGTGGTCAGGTGAGCCTCGGCAGAGAAGAGTTCTCCTCTGAGCCCAGGCCTCCCTGCCGAGCCACTTCCTGTCCTGGCCCTGAGCCACCGGAATTTGCGTTTGTGTCCACTGATTAGAGCTATTCACAGTCGCTACCTCTTTGGCGTCTGGCTCTGTAGCTGGCAGTGGGATCTCCACAACCCTCCTGGGTAGGACTGTGATCGTCTCCTGTTTATAGATGAGGCTCCGGGAGTCGCTTGCCCAAGGTCACACAGAAAACAGCACAGCTGGCCTCCAAGTCCCGAGGGTCCAAAGCCACTGTGTCTTTCGTCACAGACGCCACCTCTACTAGAGACAAATCCCCCCATCTCTCAGAGCCTTCGGTTCCCACTGCGAGGTGATAAATGGGACCTGACAATTCCTCAGAGGCTCCGCCTTCTAGGATTCAGGTAGGCCTGCTTCCCTTAGGCTCAGGTGGCCCTGGGAGACAGGAAGTCTCTCTTTAGTGAAATAGAACAGACATTGCATTTTCTTTTCTTAGGGGAGTAAGGGTGGGGAGTTGGTGGTGATACTGAGAATTGAATCCAAGGCCTTGGCACTGAGATACAACTTTTTTTTTTTTTTTTTAAACAGGGTTTCACTAAGCTGCTCAGGTTTGGCTCAAATTTGCAGTCCTCCTAGCCCTCCCAAAGGGCCAGGCTTATAAGCACGTACCACCACTCTCAGCTAGAAATCCCATCTTCATATGGGAGCTCCTCAGGCCCAAGGCCCCTTCTTAAACCAGATCACGTTCTTCGCTGATCGGTAAAATTTTGCTTAAAATCCTGCCTTTCTCTCTCCATCCCTCTACAAAAGTTGTACAATCTCTCCAGCCCTCACCCTCAAAACCAGGTCAAGATCTGATTCCCCCACAGAGCCTTCCTGACCACCTTCCTCTCAGGTCTGTCTCCCTTCTCTGGACAACAAGTCTGCATGATGTAACCTGGCTGTCCCACCTGGCGGCTTGCCTGGGGAGCAAGGTCTATGTCAGGAAGAGCTTTCTCCCCCTCTTCCTGCCCAGCTTAGAACGATACACTTTGGAGAAATTCAAGGATGAAAAGGAAAGTGTGGCTTGCCCCAAGAGCAAAGGCGATTTCCACACTAGCTTCCGGGATTTAGTTCAGCCCTCCTGGCATCCTGGCAGAACTGAATACATGTTTGCTAAACACACTAATGGTGAATGTGTGGAAAATGAATGAAAGGACTGAAGACTATTAAGAGGGTTGTGACGTTTCAGACTGTCAACTTGACCAGGCCGGCACCTGTCTAGGGAATCAGCAAGGCACACTTCCGGTGTGTCTAGGTGGGTTACGGAAGCATGTCTTTGGGTACCGGATATACGGTCCCCGGCGCCTTCCCCTCTGGTTCTCTTCCCCCGCTCCACTTCCTGGCCGCCATGACCTAAGCAACTTGGTTCTGTTACACTTCTGTCATGATGTATCTGCCTTGGAGCCAGTGACCTTGGACTGAATTCCCTGAAAATGCCATATTAAACCCCGTCAGGGCTTTCACATTGAGCGTCAGCTATGGTCCCAGCAATGGGGAAGCCAGCCAACACAGGGATTTCTCCTCCACTAGACTGTCAGGAAACTTTCCAGGGTAGCTCAGGAGAGTGGAATCTTCAGTGATTTGATCAGATCTGACACGGCCACACACGGGACCCCCTGGCCCTGTCCAGCCTACGTCTAAGCCTTGCCCCACATGGAGGGATATGAGACCCTGCCCAGGATCTGCGGACAAGAGGCTGCTTCCTTATGTGGTGGCTTCACAGGGGCAGCATCGGGTTGCCCACAAGATCCATGGGTCAGTGCTTAATCACCACTGTAGCCAAATAAGCCTGGAGGTTCTCCACTTGCCTGTTTAGCCCAAACAATTGGAAGAGGAGCTCAACTGTCTTTCTCAAGTTTGAAAGAGAACAAAGAAAAGTGTGCCATCTTAATACCCTCCAGCTGATCCGCTTTCAGAAACAGACCCACCAGGTGCAGCGAGGGGTCCTGGGATAGAGGAAGGATGTCAGTGGAAAAGCTGGTGAATCAATCAAGTCTGCAATGAATAGCGAAGTGCCAAGGTGGAGGTCTTAGTGTTGGCAGATGCACCGTGGACAAGAGGGCACCAGGGAAACTGGGTGAGGGCTGCACGGGACTGACTTGTGGTAACAAGTCCTCTATAAATCTAACTTTATCTCAAAATAAAAACAAAAAAGCTTTTATTATTAAACAAATGAACACATAGTCCAAGGAAAACTAGTAGATACCTAGTACTGGACGCTGAGAGGGACTCCGTCAATGTCGCTGATACTAGGGTGGCTACCGTCTGTGCCCTACTATGTTGCTTTCCAAATGAATGTTTCTACTTTGTAACCAACACGTCAGCCCTCTACCAAGTTATCTATTCAATGGTCTACAGTCTGCTACACAGAAATACAGCTGGGCCCAGTGACGCAGGCCTGGAAGGCTGAGGCAGGAGGATCCAAGTTTGAGCCCAGCCTGAGCAACTTACTAAGACCCTGTTTCAAAATCAAAAACAAAAACGGGTTGGGGATGTAGCTCAGGGTGAAAGCCCTGAATTTAATTCCCAGTACCACAAAAATAAAAACATACAGGGGCTGGAGGAATAGCTTAGCAGTTAAAGTGCTTGCTTAGCAAGTGCTAAGTCATAGTGTTAAGTACCCGAGTTCGATTCCCCAGCACCATATAAACTGGGTGTGGGGGTGCACACCTATAATCCCAGCACTCAGGAGGCTGAGACGGGAGGATTGTTATGAATCCAAGGCCAGCCTGGGCTCCATAGTGAGGTCAGAACCAGCGTGAGCTGTGGAGGAAGACCCTGTCTCAAAATAAATAAATAAATAATAAAAATAAAAACATACAAAGATTTATTTGGATCTTTATCCATTTGGTTAGAGAAGTTTAATTGTTAAAACAGAAGTTCTTTTCAGATGTAGACAGAGAACAGAAATCAACACACTTGTGGGATTCGTAACCACACAGTGACATCATTCCTCCAGCATTCTATAAAAAGTCTTTTTTGTGTTTGTCACAATACCCAGTTTATTTTTCTGCCCAAGTAAGTAAGTCCTTGCTTGGCCTGTGGAGTAGAGTGAGAGAGCCATCAGGAACAACTTCTATGATCATGATGAGTGGGGTGGAGACCTCAAGAATGTGGGAAAATCGCGTGTGGGCCCTGTGTGTGGACCTGGGAAGAGGGCTTAACCTCCCAGAATCCCCAGCTGCTCACTTGCAAAATGATTATTAATATAGCATGTACTTATTAAGGTGATGGAGGAATTAAAAGTAATGATCCGTGTAAACATGTAGCCCAGGGCCTGGTACTTTATAAGTGTGTGGTATTTTCTTTTTTAGTGTGTGTGTGTGTGTGTGTGTGTGTGTGTGTGTGTGTGTGTGTGTGTGTGTATGTGTTTTGAAATAAGGTCTCACTCTGTAGCCCAGGCTGGTCCTGGCCTTCGACACACAGAAATCCTCCTGAGTGCTGGGATTACAGACATGCCACCACCATGCCCAGCTTTATGTGGTACTGGGGAATTGAACTCAGGGACTTGTTCTTGCAAGGCAAGTGCTTTTACTGCTGTGCCATTCCTCCAGCCCCCATGTGTGGTATGTCTAAGTGCCTGGCAAAGGGCGATTACTAGCCAGACACTAGGATGGGAACTCGCAGAGCACTTTTATAGAAAACCCAACCTTCTCAGGCAGGTAAATGACTCTGGAAATGGGCTGAAGGAATAGCACAGAGGTTAGAGCCCTTGCCTAGCAAGGGCAAGGCCCTGGGTTCATTTCCCCAGCTCCCTATTGTTGGGTGAAACGTTGCAGGCCTATAATTTCAGCCCTCAGGAAGCAAGAGAATCACCATGAATTTGAGGCCAGCCTGGGCATAAATAGCATATGGTGAGTTCAGAACCGGCCTGGAATGCAGGGTCCAACCCTGTCTCAAACAACCAAACAAAAGACAAAAAACTGACTCTGGTAATGACTGCTAGTGAAGACATTTTGATTCTGAAAGCGGACTCAACAACTAAGACTGAAACCCAAGTTGTTGGGGATCAAGCCCAAGGCCTTCACCTTGACCTATATCCTGTTTTATTTTTTCCTTTTGATTTTGAGACAGGGTCTTGCTGAGTTACTAAGTCTCCTGGGCTAGCTCAAACTTGAGATCTTCCTGCTTCAGCCTCTCACGCTCATTCACAACTTAAAGAACACTGGAGAGACTTTTTCCGGCTCCAGGAGAATGGTGGAGAACCTCAAGAGAATTTTTCCAGCTTGTAGGACAACAGCATTCACGACAACGTGTAGAATGAGTTGTACCTTGTACAGAGCTTGCAAGAAGGCTCAGGAAGTAGAAAGGAGAACACGAAACCCAGGGTTGTGAAAAGATGCACAGCACCGTGGCCGTGGGGACTGTCACCGGACCAGACCTGGTGGGTACTGGGCCACGGTCTGGGGCGTGCGGTAGAACTGAGACCTCTGCCTCAAGCCCGAAGCCTCCCATGGCCACTGGAGGCCTGTGACCACCAGAGCTCTGGGTAGAAAACACAAAGTCTGCCCCCCAAAATGAAATCCCAATCCTGCGTCACGTGTAGTTTAGAGCTTGAATTGACACAACCTACAGAAGAACCAATATTAAAAACTGGTCCTGTGTTTGTGTGATCTTAGGGTAACTGGTCAGGGCTGATACAAATACTTTGGGTGACTCCTTCTACCCGTGAGACACACACAACTCCCATAGGCAAAGATTCCCTGTGGATAAGACAGACAACACAGCTGTACGAGTTGAAGCCATGACTGTAGCTGTGCCTTCCTTCTGTTCCCCTACCAAAACCACCCACAAAACCGTGGGGCTCCCAGGAACATAGTTTGGAAACCATTTGTCCAATTGGGGTCCACCCCCAGGGATTCTCTTTCCTCTCTGGGGCCTAACTCTAATCCCCTGTAAAATGAGGAAATTGGACTCACAATTTTCTTTCTTTGACAACCTGGTGTCACGTGGGACACCCCTACCTGCAGAAAATTCTCTAAGAGCCGGGGAGACCCAAAACAGGAATGGCAAAGACAAGCCCAGTGTCCCCCATGTCGACAGCCAGCAATCAAGTAGCTCTTGTTTCCTGAGAAGTACGGGGGAACCAGGGACCCACATGATCTCACATTGCCCGGCCTTTAATCTAGTAGACGAAATGAGATAGAAATCTGAGACGATTTGGACAGACAGTATAAGTGCTGGGCCAAACTAAAAAATATATGTATTATTAAACTCATTACAACAACAAACCCATGCTGAAGAAATACAGATAAGACTCAACTAGTCACAGTGCATAATTGCTGCAGGTGGCTGCTGAGAACATAGGTGTCCATTATACGATTCTTTACAATAGGCTTAAAATTAAAAAAAATAAATAAACACAAGTGTTTGCTGAAGCATTATTCATCATAGCCCAAAGTAAAAACAACTCAAATATCCATCATCTAATGAATGGATATAAATGTGGTATATCTATTCAATGGAATATTACTCATTCATAAAAAGGAATGACACCTTGACCCATGCCACAACTTGATGAACTCCAAAAACATCATGCTGAGTTAAAGAAGCCATATGCGAAACACCACATACTGCGTGACTTTCTTTTTGGTAAATGTCTGAAATAGGTAATTCTGAAGAGACAGTAGTTCAGTAGCTTCCAGGGACTTAGGTAAGATGGAAGAATGGAGAGGTGACAATGAAGAGGTAAACAGTTTCTTGCTGGGATAACTAAAATGCCCTCAGGTTGTGGTCACAATGTCACAACTCTATTAACGCACAAAAAGCCACTAACTTGTATACTTTACATTGGTGAACTATGTCACACACAATCCATATCTTAATAAAGTTTTTTTAAAGAGAGTTTTTAAAAAAGAGAGAAACAAAAATAACTTGAAGAGGCCCTAGCCATGTTTTCTTGACCAAGCAGGCTCAGTGTAGGGTGAGCTGAGGGAAGGCCTCAGCCCCTCAGCCTGAGACAGTCTTGCTGGTTTCTGGCCCAGACACCAGAACTCCTAAAAATAAACCCACGGTGAAGCTCCTAAATCAAAACTGGTTTCCTTACTCTGAAAAACATCCATGTCCCAATTTTTGTCAGATGCAGAATGTTGGTTGGTTCAGGATTGGATTGACCAAAGGTTCATCTTCCCTGCCTTCTCAGATACTCACAGACACTCATGGACCTGCTGTGGTCACTTGGTCACCTCCGTGACTGCCCACAGGGACAGGTGCCCAGCATGGGCCTCCAAAATCCTGATTAGTTACCATGGGAGAGAGCCTGGTGGTGGAAGCTGTTCCATGTGTCACCAGATCAGGAACCACTGATGGAGTGGGTCCTAACGGCCACTGTTTTGTTCATTTCTGGGGGTCTTGGGGGGTTGAACCCAGGGCCTTCATACTGAGCTACATCCTCGGACCCCTCTTTTTATATTTGTTTTTGAGATAGGGTCTCACCAAATTGGCCTAGGCTGGGCTTGAACTTGAGATCTTCCAGCTGCAGCCTCCCACAGTGCAGGTGTGTGCCGCCACCCTTGTCTCTAATGGACTCTAATTAAAGACCAGAAAGGAGTATCAGAATTGTAATACTGAGGATAGTAAGCATCCCATCATGCAATACTTCTTCCAGGTACATAGTGATGCTTGGCCACTACTTCAGTTACTCATTTCCTCAAAACTCAGATCTTAAAGGACAAAAGTTTTATTTTGGCTCACAGTTTCAGGAGGTCTTCGTCCACTCAGGGGCAGCTAGCAATGGAGGCAAGGGTCTGACGAAGAACGGCTGCTCACAATATCTCATGGGAAGGATCAGGGTTTGGGGAGAAGCTGGGGCAAGAACGCACCCTTCCAGGCCACCTCCTCAGTGACCCACCACTCCCTCAGTAATCCACTCCTCCAGCCAGACTCTACTCCCTAAAGACACGTGAAATCCATGGATCATCTACATCAAAACAAATGAAGTTTTGGGCTACACTCTAGATCCAAACCATAACAGTCACTATATAAACAAGTCTATGTTTCTGTGGGTTTCAGTCCATGAGCTAGGAGACATCAAGTTTATGGATTAACTCAGCCCACGAGCTGTGACATAGAGGTGTGGCCTGGTAGCCTTATCGGTGCCTTCCCACAAACAGCTGTGCCCTCTGCAGCTGCAGCCCCTACACTTGCACCTGCAGGCACCACCTGGGACAGCCCCAGCCAAGCCCACATCCACAGCTCCAAAACTTCACAGTTACCTCTACTATTCACTACGCGGCACCAGCATGTCTCCCTACTGAGTGGCTTTATCATATTGTCATGCCACTAGAAGCACTAGCAGGTTCCGGCCTGACCTGTCTCTGCCTGTCTGGTTTCTACTCATCCTTCAAGCACTCCCTCAGCAGCCACCCCATGAGGCCTCCTGTGAATGTAGATGTGGGTTCACATTCATGCCTTGGGAACACTGGGGTGGCCTTCCAGTTCTAGGGAACCGTGAGCTCACTGAGGGCACAAATAGAGCTTCATCCACTTGGTATCTCTGTGATCTCTGTAGGGTTTATAGTCTATGCTCAACAAACACCATGGAAGGAACAGAGGAAGGGAGGGAAGGCTTACCATTACAGTTTTTATGGGAAGAAAAGTTCTAAGTAGTAGCTGAGGGGAAATAGGGCTTCAAGTCTACCAAATCTCCATTCTTTGATGAGAAAAAATAAAATTTCCATCAAATCAAAATGGAACAAAGACTTAAACATTAAAATGGAAACACTGAAGTTGTTGGAAGGAAAAATAGGCAAAACCTTTGAAGACAGAGGTGTAGGCAAAGGCTTTTCCATTAAAACACCCAAAGCAAATGAGATTACACCAAGAACCAACAAAGGAAATTATACCGAATTAAAAAGCTTCTGTACAGCAAGGGAAAAAGCAGAGTGAAGAGGGCATCCACAGAACAGGAAAAAAATCTTTGCCAACTTCTCCTCAGACAGAGGACTATCATCAAGAATATACAAAGAACTGAAAAAAATTAGATCCTCTGAAGTAAAAGACCCAATTAAAAAAATGGGAATCTGAAATGAATAAACAGTTCCCAGAAGAAGTCCGAATGGCCAATGCATTAAAAAATGCTGAGCATCTTTAGCCATTAGAGAAATGCAAACCAAAACAACTCTGAGGTTCCATCTAACACCAGTGAGAATGGCTGCCCGTAAGAACTCACGAAACAACAAACGCTGGTGAGGCTGTTGGGGGAAAGGACCCCCCTACATTGCTGGTGGGACTGTAAGCTGGTACAACCACTGTGGAGAGCAGTGTGGAGATTCCTCAAAAAACTAAACATATATATCCCATTTGACTCAGCTATGCCTGTTTGGGTATCTTCCCCAAACAGGTAAAGTCATCATACAAGAGTGATACACACATATCCGTGTTTGTAGCAGCAAGATTTGTAGTCGCCAAATCTTGGAAGAAGCCAGTATGTCCAACAACAGTTGAACGGATAAAGAAGACGTGTTGTATATTTGCGATGGAGTACTACTCTGCCATAAAGAATGACACATTTGAATCAATCATAGGAAAATGGACGCACCTTAATATCGTCATGCTTAGCAAAATGAACCAGACAGAGAAGGTTAAGTATCCAGTGGTTTCTCGAGTATGAGAAAAACAAGTCATAAAAATGTAAAGGAGAGATGGAAAAAAGTAAGAAGACAGCCAGTGGAGAGGGAAAGCGGACATGGCAGGGATGACAGGGTGATAAGAGAAAAGGGAGATGACATATAAACAAATAAATTTCATTTTTATGGAACTTCAATTCTTAAAAAAGAAACAATAAAATCTCCAAAATTATGCAAAGACGGCTCTCAGGCCAATTTTCCAACCCTTCCACAGGCAGGAAATAATCTGAGGGCAGAAAGCTCACAACGGAGGCTGGAGGAATGGCTCAGTGGTTAAAGTGCTGACTTAGCAAGCACTAAGTGCCTGAGTTCGATTCCCCAGTACAACAGAAGCCAGGCGTGATGGTGCGTATCTGTCATCCCAGCACTCGGGAGGCCAAGACAGAAGGATTGCTAATAGTTCGAGGCCAGCCTGGGGTCCATAGTGAACTCAAGACCAGCCTGGGCTACACAGCGAGACCCTGTCTCAAAAAAAAAAAAAAAAAATTCTGCCTATTTGGGTCAATATGTGAAAACCACCAACTTTCCATCTTGAGAGTCCATTCATATTGGAAAAAACCATAAGAAAAAAGAATTCAATCTTCATAGCAACAGACACTCAGAAATACATCCAATACATGACATGCAAAATCTTTGCTGGAGGACAGAAAAACCAGAATACATAGAGATGGGCTGTATTTCTAATGGGAGGACAGAATTCCAGTCAAAGTCCCAACAGACATCTCATTGGTGGGGGACAGTAACAGAGGAGCTACCTGGGGAGGAGGAGAGGGAGCAGAAGGCTCCTTGTTGCGAGGGTAAAACTGTACAAGTTTGGGAAGACGTGGATGCCTTAGCCACTGGAAGGGAAGAGAGACTTCAAGGACAGCATCATTGACCCAGGTCCAGCAGCCAGGGCACTGCCAGCCAGCGTAGTAAGGGCCGCAACACCATTGTGACTGAGCCTCAGGCCAGGCTTGAAGGTGCAGGCCCGGAATCCCAGTGCTCTGGGATGCTGAGGCAGGAGGATCCTAAGTGTGTGTAAACCCTGTAACAGAGCAACTCAGTGAGACCCTATCTCGAATAAATGGTAACAAGAAGTTGGGGGTGTAGCTAGAGCAAAGGCCCTGTATTCTGTCTCTAGTACTGAAAAAAGTAAAAAAAAATAAAAAAATAAAAAAAAATAAAGACTGGATCCCAGTTGCGCATGGTGATACATACCTGTAATCCCAGCACACTGGGAAACTGAGGTAGAGGATTCAAGTTTGAGCTTTGAGCACAACCTGGACAATTTATCAGCTTAGTGAGACCCTGTCTTGATATAAAAATTAAAACGGGTTGTAGTTCCATGTGAAGGCCCTGAGTTCAGTCTCCAATACTGGAATGAGAGAAAGGAAGGAAGGAAGGAAGGAAGGAAGGAAGGAAGGAAGGAAGGAAAGAAGAAAGAATGAATCTCTACCTCAGTCTACAAACAAACTCCAGACTCACTGACCTAAGTAAAAAAGAAGACATATTTTCTGAAAGGTAGTGTAGTAGGAATCTGTTTGTTTGTTTGTTTGAGACAGGGTCTTGCTGTTCAGTCCAGGTTGGTCCTGAACTCACTACGGAGCCAAGGCTGGTTTGAACCATGGCAATCCTCCTGTCTCAGCCTTCAGATTGCTGGGATTACAGGCGTGTGCCACCACACCCAGCTTTATGTGGTGCTGGGGAATTGAACTCAGGGCCTTGATCTTGCCAGGCAAGCACTTTAACCGCTGAGCTATTCCTCCAGCCCCATAGAAGGAATCATTTTAATAAAGACTTTAAGACAGAAATTATGAGGAGCAAAGGGTATACATGACTGCATTAAATTCAAATTTTCTGAAATGATAACAAACAGCAGAAATGAAAGAACACAGGGCCCAGAGCGACTGGGAGAAATTCTAAGCCCATAATTGACAAATAATTACTGAGCAGAAAGATTTTTTTTAATCTTAAAGTTAAAGAAAACAGAATTCCACGTTTGTTGATTGACAGCTTTTAAGTCAGTGAGTACCAGAGACCTTGTGAGAAAATTAACACTCACATACATTGCTGGGGATTGAGTGGCTACTGCCCCCGGGACAGCAATTTAACTAAGTGTGGCAAAGTTAATGATATGCATACCCTTGAATAATGATACACATGCTGTGACATGTTTACTGTGGATTGACTGATGGTTGATTAACTGATTCAGTGGGCTGAAGATTGAGCCCAGGGCCTTTGCACGGAGCTACACTGCCCAACTTCTTTTACCTTTAGTTTTGAAGCAACATCTCAATTTCCCAGGCTGGGCTCAAATTTAGAATCCTCCTGCCTCAGCTTCCCAGACTACTGGGATCACAAGCCTGCCCCATCAGGCCAGGCTGGCAGCACTGTTTATAGGGAAATGTGCTGTGCCCATCAATAGAACCACTGAAGCCTTGGTGGGACGTGGGGAATTGAGGAAAGTCTTCTGGCCTTGCCCCAATGGCAGCACCCAACTTAGAATGCATCCCACAATACCCTTGGGCCAGGACTGGAGGAATAGCACAGCAGGTAAAGCACTTGTCTTGCAAGCACAAGGCCCTGAGTTCGATTCCACAGCACCACATAAAGCTGGGCACGGTGGCACATGCCTGTAATCCCAGCATTTGGGAGGCTGAGGCAGGAGGATTGCCGTGAGTCCAAGGCCAGCCTGGGCTCCATAGTGAGTTCAAGACCAGCCTGGGCTACTACAGAGTGAGACTCTGTCTCCAAAAAAAAAAAAGGAAGAAGAAGAAGAAGAAAGAAAATATCCTTGGGCTAGTTCTTCTCCTTTCCCACCTGCGTGCCTGCGTGCAAATTGCTCAGAGAGACCACCGGCCCAGACTCTGCTGTCCACACAACCCACGTCCCCACCCCACACAGCTCTGTCCCCTCAATGCAGTCAAAGCCCATCAGGGAGGACTCTGGCTACACCACGTTCCAGGTCTACTCTTCCGAGTAGTTTGTGTGACCTCAGGCAAGCTCGTAAGTGTTCTGTGACTCAGTTTCCTCCTCTGCAGAATGGGGCTCACAACTTTTTTTGCCCCCGAACATTGCCGTGAGGACTGAAGGGGTTAATGTGCAAAGACTCAGAACAGGGCTTGGGCTGGTGAGTGGTATATGACAACAAGGCTGTTAGAATGACTGCGTTCCGCAGGAGTGACGGGGCGAGTCTCAGACACGCTATGAGTGGGAAGAGCAGAGGACAGCGCCTCTCGCCCCGCCCCAGACTTCTATCCCAATGACCAGTGGCACGCCACCCGCTCCTGGATCCACCGGACGAGGTCTTTTCCCTTCTCCTTCTCTGTGGTCCATGCCATGGACATGGATATGGAGGTGTATGGCAATACTCATCAATGAACCAAATTAATTCTGAAAAGTCTTTGGACCACAAAGGGTGAGACACCATTGATTCACTGGGCCAGTGTCTGTGAAGGACAGGCCAGGCACCTGGGGAGGGAGGGAGGCTCCTCCTGGAAGCCAGGATCTCCGGGTTGAGTGGGGGGGTTGGGGGGGGAAGCGGGCAGAGAATCAGCTCTCAGCTTTTTGCTAAAGACCCAGAGTCCACTCTCACCCAGGACTCTTCGCATGCAAAGATCTGGAAGGATCCATGCTGACTCAGCACTGATGCAGGAGGGAGCGGGAAGGATGGGGGAGAGGAGGGGCAGCCGCGGAGCCAGGTAGACTAGCATTCCGCCGTAGTCTGGTACTCCATGTACTCTCCCATGGTTGGGGTTTTTTTTGTAGATTTGTATTATTTGTGAAATACTGAATCAAAGCTATTCTTTTTCTGCACAGGGGGAATGGCTACCATTCTTTAAAACAAAGATTTACACACTCAACATCCCCGTAATCTGGGAGGCTGAGTCAGGGGGATCATCACAGTTTGAGGCCTCCTGGACACTTAGTGACTTGTAGAGACCCTATTGAGGGAAGGGAGGATGGGGCGAGCTGGGGGTGTATCTCAGTGTGAAGATGTGCGGGGGAAGGGGGGCCGATCTTCAATGCAACCAGAAATAAAGGGGATCCCCAGGATTCAAGGCCACTTTTGGCTGTGCAGTGAGCTCAAGGCCAGCATGAACTGACAGAGTAAGACCTTGTTTCGAAAACAAAACAAAATGGAACAGAAGGAAACACTTCCACGTACAGCACAAGACACCCACCTGACAGGGTCAGGCTGTAGCCACCCGATCACGCTAACAATTTCTGAGACAGTGCAGCTGGGCCCTCAGCAAGCCTCACTGGCTCTGCCTTAAAGCATGTCCTATGTCCGCCGTGTCCTGCTGTCCTCACTGCCAGCCGCATGCTTGCCCCCTCCAACCTGTCCTGCCCAGCAGAACCGATCCTTGAAACCCCAAATCCAGTCAGATCATGGGCGCCTCCTGAGTCCATGCGTGTGCCCCACACTTAGGAGCCTGCTCAGCCCTGGCCTGGGACCGAGCCACTATTCGGATCTTTCTTTTACAAAGGGAGATGCAGAAAACCCAATAACTTGCCTTTGGGTCCACGTCCTGGGCCAGCAGGGCCCGGCGCAGCCTGCAGAGAACACACTCTTTGCTCTGCCACATGCTGCCTGCATCCCACAGAGCTGATGCTCCCAGAGGTCAGTAGAAGGTCAGAGCAGCCCCGGGGCCTCCTGTCTGGTGGTGGCTGTCCACCTCTGTTCTGCTCCGTCCCCCTGGGCCCCGGGGATCCTGGCTGATCCTCCCTTTACTCGGGGCTCACCTTAAATGTCATCTCCTCAGAAAACCCTTCCCTGGCCACCATCCTAAAACAGCCCCCACGTTATCCTCTGCCTTGGCCTGTTGTCACTGAGTCACAGATACGATTGCCTCACAGAACATTATAAGCTTCCTTGTTCGAACATTTATGATCCGTCTGGTCTTTCTAGAATTTCTGCTCCACAAGGGCCCAGATTATTGCTGAGCAGCGCAGTCGGTGAGCAAACGCCACCCACCACCCCCACCCCAAGGCACCCTGTGACTCCTGCTTCTCCCTCCGGGTCAGCAGCATGGTCCTGTCCTTCTCTCATAAGCCCCTGGACCAGTAACACAAACCTCATCTCCTTCCCTCACCCCTCAGTGGTCCCCCACTGGAGCCCATCCTGCCACCCCTCCAATCTGTTTCCGTCTTCCTAGCTACCTGGAAAACGTGGGAGGAGTTCATCCTCACCAAGCTGACAAAGGTGTTCAGGGGTTCCCTCTCCCAAGGGCAATTGCATTTTCAAAGAGGCCACAGAGAGCTACACCTAACCCTGTATGGCTATGTCCTGGTATAACTTTTTAGGAAGAGACCAGTTTTCCCTCCCCCCTGGCCCAGGACACACTGTCCCACTGACCCATCTCCTGGCTTCTTGACTCCCAGCCCTGGCATTGACCCCAAACACATACGCAACGTTTCTTTACTTTTAGGAACCCGCCCAGAGACTCCCCACAGAGCCCAGAACCTACAGGCTTACCCATCTCGATCCCACAGATGACCAGAGCTGCAATCACAGCACCTGCTGACGTCCCTGCGAAGCGATGGGCCGTGCCCAGCATCCGGGGAGCCAGGTCTCGAAGGGCGTCCACAGCCCCAGCCTGGTAGTAGGAGAGGAATCCACTGCCCGAGAAGGAGATTGAGTGCGGGGTGTCCGGGTCCCCCTTGAACACCTGCTCGTCCATCTCCTCAGCCTCTGGCCTCCCTGTTGGAAGGAGAACCTCCCTCAGCACCTGCCCCAGATCCCGCCGGGCCTGCCACTCCCTGCGGGAGCTCACTCGGGCTTCTCTGCCAGCTCAGCACTGGAATGCAGCTGCCTCTACCCAGTAGACTGGGGCGCCTACAGCGGCTCAGCCAATGCCTGAGCCTGTTACACTCCAACAGGGAGCACCCTAAGAGGTTGGCAAGGGGCCCCAGGCCCAAGCCGAGGGGCAGAAGGGCCCCCCGGACGCGTGAGCAGAGAGCAGCCTGCAGGGCTGGCTACACCTCAGGCCCAGGTCCTCAGCCCTCCACCCGCCTGGGCACAGCGGGCATGCTCACAACTCCATGCCCAGGGCCATGCCCATAAAGGCAAGCACACTAGCCTGGCACGAGAGGCTCTGCGCATCCAGCTGCAAACCTCTGCGCCTGGCTCAGGGTGTTTCTCCCTTCTTGAAGGGCTGCTGCCAAGCAGTTATAAGCCACCTCCCTCCAGAAGGCTACTGTCCCCTCCTCTCCAAGGCCGGGCCATTGTGTGGCTCCAGCTTTTAGAGGGGACACACACAACTCCCACGGTCCTCCCACCGTGATGCCCCTCCCTTGTTCCTCTAGGCTATGTGGCCCATGGGACGTGTTACCTAATTATTTTCATTTGTACTTACATAAGCATCCTTTGTTGATGTGCTGAGCGCTTATCCTCGTGTGAGGATTGGCCAGTGAGCAAAACTGAATGGAGAAATGGAGCTTCGGAGGCCTCACCCACCACACCTTTTCACCTGTCCCTGTCCCTTCTCCCTTCCTTTGACCCCTGGTCAATGCCCTGTCACCACACCCCAAAACGCTCACGCTGTCTGGGAAGAAATCAACCTGAAATCTAGATTATTCTAAGTATTTGGGACTTCTGATTGTACACTCTTCTTCCCACTCCTAAATAGAAATTTGAGGTGTCAGTACTCACCCCACAGATAAACAGCTTAAGAGGTCAGCCGCATTGGGGTCAGGGCACACAGATGTTTTGATAGATGTTTGGGCAGGGAGGTGGCATGTGGGGACGGAGTTCGCGCCAAGGGCTGCCCACCACACCTCATGAGGAGGAGGGACCCTCACGGCACCAATTGTCATAACAAGGCCCTGATGTGTCACGGCGCACCTGCCCACCCCTCACTCCTCCGCCGCAGACCATCGCGTGGCAGGCCCAAAGTTAGAATCCAGACACCGAGTCCCCACCCAATTCCCAATCCAGCCCCAGCCACTCAAGGCGACAGCAGAGTCCTCTCTGATCCTGGGAGCTCCAGTGGTTTGGTGGATCCAAATCGGATTTCCACAATGACAGCAATACCCAGGATTCAGTTAGGAGGAAATTTTCTGTCCTGGGTGGGCAGTTGTAGGCATATCATTACCTCCGTTTTGGAAGATACCTTTTGGTGAGATGTGCGAGCACCAGGGAGAATGTGTGCGTGCGTGCGCGCGTGCCTGCGTGCGTGCGTGCGTGCGTGCGTGCGCGTGTGTGTGTGTACAGAACTAGGAGGTAGAGGCAGGGGCTGTCCCCAGATGGAGCTGTGGGCTTTGGGAACAACAGCCAAGACCCTCCTTCCTGGGAAATCACAGACTGTGCCCCCTGTGTCCCACGGGGGTGGGGGAGGGGGGAGCTGAGAGCAACGAGAAGCTCCGCCCCCTGACTCAGACACTTACAGGCGCCTTGGGAACCAGGCAGGCAGATGAGACTCAACCAGGGAGCTGTGCACAGCAATCTATAATTAAGTTAGACATTGTGCAAGGCTGAGACACCTGCCAGAAGAGCTGCGAGACCACAGAAGTGACGCCGGCTGAAGCCTTCTAGAAGCTCTGTGCCGACCCGAGCTGTGGGCCAGGGATGGGGAGGGGGCAGGGGGGTGTCCATCAGGTCACAGGCAGCCAGGGGCATCACAACATCGAGGCCAACTTGGGCGGTTGGATGGGACTCTGTCTCAAAATACAAAACTGAATTCCCTGGGTTTAACCCTCTGTATCCTAAAACTAAAAAAAAAATTTTTTTTAAAGTGGGTGTGGGGGTCTCTGCTGCACAGGGTGAAGGTCTTTGGATCAGAGAGACGTGAAGCTGACACCCAGTCCTGCTCTTTGCAAGCCGTGTGACATCCCTGTTTTCCTTTCTTCAAAAGAGACCATAATCCCCGTGCTCCGAGCCAGTTGTAAATGCGAGAGATAGATATGGCTGGACACACTGGTGGGGGTGTGCCTGTCATGATCTCAGGCCTACTGGCACAGATGGCCCCTGGGCATAAGGCGGAATAGAAAGTTCCATGCACAACACGCAGAGGCAGCCAAGAGCCATCTCAGGACAATGAGACCCGAGCTGGAGCACAAGGAAGGGGTGTGGCAGTGACCAGGCCAGGGAGCCAGCTGAAGGACAACCTGTTAATAAAGTCACTGCCACCGAAGAGGCTTAGGACATGCAGCTGGCTGAATAGGCCAGTTGAGTCACAGCTGAAGCCTGCAGGGAGAGAGCTCTGGGGCAGACTCGGGCAAATGGGGACAGAGCCAGTGATGTGGGGCATGGGATGATTTTACTTTTAAGATATGTCCGAGGTGACTGGTAGCCATGGAAGGGCTGGCTCCAGTGCAGTGGACGGGAATCCTCCTGGGGTAGTGAGGGGTGAACAGATAGAGGAACCACTGGGTCCTGGGGAAGGTGCCAAGGAACGAGTTTCTTCTTCCAGGTCACCTTGATGCTCCCAGAAAAATCAGAATCAAGGTTGACTGCTGTTCCTGGGCTGCAGAGTCCTGTGTTCAATGGGTGGCATCGTCTCTGGTCCTGGGGGAACACCAGAGACTGCAGCTGTGCAACACAGCTTCTGTGTGAACAAGCAAACCAGAGACCCACACCTGTTCTCCTGACAGGGCCCCCTGGGAGCCAAGAGCCAGCACCCCCAGGTCTGGCCCTCAGAGCAGTGTCCACGGCTGATGAGGAGGGGGAGCTGCAGGCCTCAGGGCCTAACAGCTGAGAATGTCCCTCCCACCTCCCCACATTCCTGACATCACACTTAGAGCCTAAGAGTCTGTAACCTCAGCACCCAGGAAGGCTAGGCAGGAGGATTGCAGGTTCGAGCCCAACCCAGGAAATTTGGCAACTTAGCCAGACCGTCTCAAAAAATAAAAGGGGTGGCTGGGGATCGAGCTCAGTAGGAAGGTCCTGGGTTCAATCCCCAGTACTATTTTAAAAAATTTAAAAAGCAACAAAGAAACACCCCAAAGCCCTCGGAACCCCAAGGGAAGGACACATTTGATTTTTCAGGTCCTCCCAAATTATTCACGTGTGTGTGTGTGTGTGTGTGTGTGTGTGTGTGTGTGTGTGTGTGTGTTTAAACTAAATTAACACTTGTTGTATGACTCATTGATCCCTAAAGAAATCACAGCTGAGAAACTGAGATTGCTTATCACACATGCTTCCAACACGATGACCTGGAAGAGAGGAGCCCAGAGTGTGGTGACAAGCAAGTGCGTGAGGTGTGCGAGCCCCCGTGGACTCCCAAGTGCGGAGGACCAAGACTCGGAGCCAGCTGCACAGCCATGGCACACCACCGCCTCCACTTGTGGCGTGAAATTCCTAATTTAGCGAAGAACCTGGGGGTCCCTTCATGCAATAGAGTCTGAAGGTCACAGCATGACCTACAAAGATGTGGGCCAAAAATATTTAATGTGAATTTAATTGAGACCTAACTTCCCATTTCCAGACAACAGTGGGCATGAAGGAACAAGTTACATGCTGCCAGGTGGAAATGACCCAAGAACTGTGGGAAGGGCTGGCAGAAACCATGACTGGCTAGTCAGCAGCCACCCCCAGCCCACTTGGTCTCTGCCCACCTCCCTGTGAAGCTGTGAAGAAGCTGATCCAGGATTTCCCAGCCTCCTTTGCAGCTAAGGGTGCTCGTGAGGCCCAGTTCTAACCAATGAGAAGTAGAGGAAATCAGCTGGGGGCTTCTAAGGACAATTCTCCTTTTTTTTTTCTCTTCCCTGCCCTTCAAGAACGACAAATTATTGGATGGCATTGACCCACAGAACAGCATCCAAAGCTACAACCTGCCTTTTGAGGTGCGTATCCACAGAACTATCCCCGTGTGGAGGGCAAATGCTTAAACCTTTTCTAGAAGTCAGGATTTTAAAAATGGACAACTTGGGGCTGCAGGGATGGCTCGGTGGTTAAAGTGTTTGCCTAGCAAGCGCTAAGTACCCAAATTCCATTCCCCAGCACCACATAAGGCAGGCACGGTGGCACATGCCTGTCATCCCAGCACTCAGGAGGCTGAGGCAGGAGGATTGCCACTGAGTCCAAGGCCAGCCTGGGCTCCACAGTGAGTTCAGGACCAGCCTGGGCTACAGAGCGAGACCCTGTCTCAAACAAAAAATAAAAATGAAATAAAAATGGACAACTTAAGGAGAGAAAGAGGAGAAAGTTCAATCACAGTTGAAATGGGGACAGAACTCAACAGCATCCTGTCAGTCTGTATTTTTGGTGTGACTTTGACATTATTCATGCAATCTCAGAGTATTTTTTTCTTCGTGCAATAGCTCAAACAGACAGTAAAGTACCAAGAAAAGTATGGTAAACATGCACATACCCACCAAATCTTAATATCTCACTATGAGTTGGGGTGTGGCTCAGCAGTTAAAGCCTTGCTTAGCAAGCACAAAGCCCTGGGTTCGATTCCCCAGCATCACATAAGCTAGGAGTAGTGGTGGCGCACTACTGTAATCCCAGCACTCAGGAGGCTGAGGCAGGAGGATGGCTGGGATTTTGAGGCCAGCCTGGGCTACACAGTAAGTCAAGCACCAAGCCTGGACTATGGAGTGAGACTCCTCTTTAAAAAATTTTTAATTAACTACATTTTGCTCAAGTATTTCCTTGGCTGGAATGAACTGAAACATAAGGAGAAAATCTTGCTTGAACTGGCTCTTAATCTCACCTTTCCGACCTCCTCCCATGGTTCCAGATTGATTGAAAAATCTTTTTATTTTTTGATCCTGGATATCGAACCCAAGTCCCTTTCACTGAGCGACATCTCCATTCATTTTTATTTATTTTATTGGAGATGGTGTCTCCGTAAGTCATTAAGATGCCCAGGGTGGTTCAGACTTGGAATGTCACCGTCCCCAGGTGCAGGGATGACAGGCGGGGCCACCGAGCTGAGCAACAGGTTTCAACTGTTTCCCAACTTGCTGGTTTTCCTGGGCCTTATGTCACTTGGCTCAGCTCCTCTGCAGTACTGCTTTTCGTAACTCATTATGAAATCTGTCAAGTGTGATTTAAAACAAAAAGTATAATGAATATTTAATTATTTTAAAAATTCCTCTTTTAGGAGATGAGGAAATGGCTCAGTCATTAAAGCGCTTGCCTAGGAAATTGGAGGCCCTGGTCAATCTTCCAGCAGCACATAATAGCTAGGCATGGTGCTACACACCTGTCATCCCAGCACTGGGGAGGCTGAGACAGGAGGATTGTCGTGAGTTCTCGGCCAGCCAGGGCTCCATTGTGAGTTCAGGACTAAACTATAGAGTGAGACCCTGTCTCAAAAATACTAATGATAAAAAAAATGATTTTTAAAAATTTGTTACAATAATAGATACATTGTCACAGATCTTTCTCAAAACGCTCCCCCTCATTTTGGGAGGGGGTATGGTGTCTTCCTACCGTACGCGGAAGCCGTGCTCGAAGGCCTCCTGCATACTCTAATAAGGTGCCACCAAAACCCTGCTGGAGGCTGCTACTGAGCGCCACCCGCTGAAAAGGTGGGTCCGTAAAAACAACAGGGTGTCCTTGTCTGCCTTACCCATCCCAGCTGCCACCGTCCATCTCTGGCTCTTTCCCACAACCAAAGTGGTCATGAAAAGTCAACGTGGCGAGCGAATTCAGGACACTGAGGCAGCCACAGCAGAAAAGGCACTCAGGAAAGAAGATTTTTGGAAGTACTTCAGAGAGTGACACCACCAGTGGGAGAAGCGTGTTTGGCGGGGGATTAATGGCATGTATCTTTTATTGTAATATTTTTTGTGTGTGTATGGTACTGGGGACCAAGCCCAGGGCCTCACACTCAGCTACACCTCAGCCCTTTTTCTAGCTTTGATTATGAAACAGGACCTGGTGAAGTCTCTCAGTTATCCAGGCTGGACTTGAACTCAGAATCCTCCTGTCTCAGCCTCCCAAGAGTGCAGGGATTACAGGTGCATGCCACTAGGTCTAGAAATATTTTTTTTAATTTAAGCACTATGTTTTAATATATTTCCTATTCTTTTAATGATGGCCATTTGGGTGGCCTGCAGTGTTGTGTTGTTTGGTTTTGTTTCATGGTACTGAGGATCAAATCTAGGATCTTCACGCTGAACTACATCCTCAGCCTGATTTTTTCTTTTTTCTCTTCTTTCTTTTATTTTTATTTATTTATTTATTTATTTATTTTGAGACAGGGGCTTGCTCTGTACTTCAGGCTGCTCCTGAACTCACTATAGAGCTCATGCTGGCCTGCATTTTAAGACAATCCTCCGTCTCAGCCTCACTAATTCTGAGATTACAGGCATGAGTCACCACACCCACCCTATGTGGTGCTGAAGAATCGAACTCCGGTACTTGAGCTAGTTAGGCCAGTGCTTTAACTGCTGAGCTATTCCTCCAGCCTCCCAGCCCAATTTTTAAAAATTAAAAATAAAATTTTTATTTTTGATTATGGTCTCACTAAATTGCTGAGGCTGGGCCCAAACTTGTGATCCTCCTGCCTCAATCTCCCAGAGTGTTGGGATTCCAGGCCTGCGCACCAGACTCAGCTGTCACTGTAACCAACAACGCTTCAGTGAGCACCCTTGCCATTGTTTGGGAATGCATGTGTCTCAATTGTCCCCAAGGGATTTTAATTTATGGAGGTGACTGGGTTACATCACATGGAAGCTAATGCCAATGAAATCTTTTTTAAAAAGCTAGTATTTACTCCCACTTTTTTACTAGTGCATATTGTTTGTATGATTTCATAAGTTTCATTTTGGCTGATTTGCACATATACATATTTTGAGCGTCTAGTCCCCCAATATTTTTGTCACTCACATTTCCTCTAGATGCACACGGGGCCATGTGGGCAAGCATCATGTTCTACATGGAGGCAGAAGGCATGGAGTGTGGCCCACTTCCCTCCTGGGTCTTCCGTGGGGAGGGAAACCGCTTATGATTGGCTACTTGGAATATGTGGGCGGGGTCTAGTGACATCAGGCCCTGGGTGATGGGGCAGAGGAAGGAGGCCTCCCCCGGGGTGTCAGAGCCAGTTGAGGTGTTGGCAAAGGAGAAGTTGCTCCCCTGAGCCCTTAGGGGCAAGTCCTGGGATAGCAGTCCCCTTCCCCTTCGCTCCCAGTCCCCAAGCGCTCAGAACGCAAGACCGGAAGTCAAGATGATACCATAGGCATGTCTTCTGCCTGACCAGACATTGTCCACGTCCCACAGCGGCTGTACCAATTTGCACTCCACCAAGGGTCCATCAGAGATCTGATTGCCCCATTGCTTTTCTTATCACCTAATTAAAACCATGCTGCCAATCTAAGGGGTGTGAAACGCTACCTCCCAGTTCAATTTGCATTTTCCTGCTTATTTGTGAGAGCAGACAATTTCACTAGTTACCCCAGTTTCCTCTTCTCTCAGGTGTTTGTCCTTTGCCTTTTCCGCGTGGGGTAACGGGAGAATTGGTCTGTCAGTAATGTGTAAATACTAGCTGGGCATGATGGCACACAACTGTCATCCCAGGACTCTGGGAGGCTGAGCCACAAGTTTGAGGCCAGCCTGCACAACTTGGCAAATTACCAAAACTGTCTCAAAGGAAGAAATAAAAAAGGGGACTGGGGATGTAGCTAAGTGTAAAGGCCCTGGCTTTGCTCACTTGTGACTTGTTAACATTGTCATTCATGATACAAAAGCATACACTTGTAATAAAATATGTCATTCTTTTTTATGGGTTATGTTTTTTGTATTAAAGATATTAATATGCTGTCTCATATAAAATAGGATCTAAATGATCTTAAGGGATTTAACCACATTTTAAACGATTTAAATTAAGCCTAAGAAGCCTGGTGTGGTGGTACACATCTGTAATCCCAGCACTTGAAAGGCTGAGGCAGGAGGATTGCTGTGAATTTGAGGCCAGCCTAGGGTACATAGTAAATTCAGGACCAGCCTGGAGTACAGAGCAAGACCCCGTGTCTAAATCAATAAGCAAATAAATGAATAAATAATAAAGCTCAAGCTGTTCATTCACTCTCCATGAAAAAACTGTTCATCATGGTACTATCTACTTAAAAGTCAATACTTGGAGAAATCTCTGCTACAGAAACACAGATATGCCTCCTTCCAAATATATACACAGGGTTGTTAAATATAGCATCCATTATAACAGCAAAGATGTAGAAGTAACCTAAATCTCTACCTGTGGAAAGCCAGGTGAATGAAGACACCCTTAGTGACATCATGTAATTCTGTGCAGCTACCAATGAGGACAACGCTGCCTTGGATGGGCTATGGGGCAAGTTTTCTCAGGCATGTTGGTAAACTGGAGAACAAAAGATTCCAAACATTACGCAGGATCAGCTACTGTATATGGTTGACAGAGGGAGGGGACAGTTTGCTGTGTACACACGTGTGTAATTTAGAAGTAAGATTGCTGAGGGTAGTTGCTTCTTAGGAGAGGACGGATGGGGTTGATGGTGGTGGGAGGGAAGCCCGTTTGTCACTGTCCATCTGTCCCTGTAGTTTTCATTGCTACTTCTGGCCCTGTAGTTTCCATTGCTACTTCCAGCCCTATAAACAAAGAATCACTGTGGAGGGTCCCGTTTCCTCCGTTGGCATTGGCAATCGGCTAAGGCAGAGAGGACCTTTCGTTCCAAGAGGTCAGGAGGAATTGAATTATTAGAAACAGGCAGGAGACAGGGCATCATGAAGGCGGCTTCATGACCTTTGTGGTGTGGCAGGTCTGAAGGCATAGGGTGATAGTGTGGTGGCTCCTGAGACTTGGGAGGGGGCATTGAGTTCACCATGTTGAGGTTTAAGGGGACAGAAAAGGGATCAGGTCTGTACCCCCAGAGAAAGACAAAAGGTGCCTCACTGGCATAGTCCCGCTGTCTAACTCCAGGCAGTCACGGGAAGCCGGGCCATCTGTGTTCAAGCCATGTGCGTAGCACAGCTGGGAAGCCAGGTAACATCTCTGTGCCTTAGCTTTGCATCTAAGGAACAAGAAAAAGACACTACCAGGTCTCATAGGGGGCCACCTGGCCTTGTATGTGTTTATGAAGTGTTAAGCACAGTCTTTATTACCTTCCCCTTTGGAAGTTCAGCGCAGCTGGGGACTTGGAGAGTGGGATGATAGGCACAGGGAGGGTGACACTGTGTCTGAGGCAGCCACGCGTCAACTGGGATGATGAATAAGCTATGATCCATAAGTTGTGACCTGATGGGATTTTTCTTTTTGTTTTTAGTAGGGAATTGAAACCGGGGCCTTCTCACTAGAGCCACATCCCTAGGCCATTTTTATTTCTGATTTTGTGACAGGGTCCCCCTAAGTCGCTAAGCTGCCAGAAGCAGCTTGAACTTGTGATTCTCCTGTCTCAGCTTCCCAGAGCACAGAGATCATAGGTCCCCAGGCTGCGCCACCAAGCTGGGCTGTGACTGCTTAATTTACACCGGCCAATGCGCTCAATCTGGCTTCCTCTACCCGAGATGATGCACTGATTGTACTCGGAGGTCCCCTGGGGTGTTGGGACACATCTGTGCTACACGGCTATTCCTCCCACGTGTCCCAATCCCTTGGGAAGATATTTTGGTAGTTGCAGAATCCCAATTCATAAATATTTGCAGAGTAAATGTACTCACCGTGGGACTCTCTGTCACAGCGCAACACTGGGGGAAATCTTTTTTTTTTTTTTTTTTGAGACAGGGTCTCGCTGTAGCCCAGGCTGGTCCTGAACTCACAATGGAGCCCAGGCTGGTCTTGGACTCATGGCAATCCTCCTGCCTCAGCCTCCCGCGTGCTGGGATTACAGGCGTGCACCACCATGGCTGGCTTCAAGACTTGTTATTAAATTGTGGTCCAGTCACTTCACAAACCCAGTCACTGAAAAAAGCAATTAATACAATTATATAGAAAGATGGAGAGATACTGGGGATATAATCTTAGAAAAACACAATAATCAGGACATGATGCCAATTCATCTTTGTGGTATTTATTTTAAATGGGAAGGATAAGATTCAGAAGAAGGTATATGGTGTTAGTATTTGTATAAAAAGAGGAGTAAGGGAGGTGACACCTGCCCTGCAGATACAAACATGCATGACCTCTGAGTGACACGCCAGACAGACCATGAGGACATTGGTGGCCTCTAGAGAGGGGACTGAGCAGAGGCAGTACGAAGACAAGTTTCTAACCTTCTGGATGCCAACCCATGTGAATGTGTTTCCAAATTTTTTTTTTTTTTTTTTTTTGAGCCAGGATCCAGGCTGGTAGCCCAGACTGGCCTCACACTCACAGCAATCCTCCTGTCTCAGCCTCCCACCCCTCCACCTGGAATTACAGGTCTGCACCACTACACCCAGATGATCTTTACGTGGTGCTAGGGATGCTAACCTAGGGACTTGCTCAAACCAGGCACGTGCTTTAACTACTGAGCTATGCTCTCAGTCCTTATTATTATTATTATTATTATTATTAATTTTTATTTATTTACTTATTTTTTGAAACAAGGTCTCGCTCAGTTACCCAGGCTGGCTCAAATTTGTGATTCTCTAGTCTCAGCCTCTCAGAGTACTGGGATACAAGCACATGCCACTGTACCCAACTTTTAAGATTTCTAATATTTGTATGTATATTATAAACAAGAATCTTAACAGATTGTTGTGATTTGGAATTTTTTTCTCCCCCTTTTCCCCTAAAACACTTCTGCTAGGGTCATAGCTCAGCAGTTGCAACATTTGCAGAGCAAGCCCAAGGCCCTGGGCTCCATTCTCCAGCACCACAAAATCCAGGCACGGTGGTGCATACCTGTAACCCCAGTATTCAGAAAGCTGAGGCCAAAGGATTGCCATGATTGCAAGGCCAGCCTGAGCTACATAGTGGAGATCAGCCTGGTCTACAGGACGAAACCATGCCTCCAAAAAAAAAAAAATTAATTAATTCATGCTGAGTCTCAAGTAAAACTGGTGTTATTTCAGAGTCAAGGAATGGCAGTACCTAAAAAGTGGCATGTGAAGAGTCACCATACGACGGGGCCCATGGTGTGGCAGGAGTTCGGGAATCTCTTTTCCTAAACAATCTTTACTATTATATTTGCATCATCTTTTTGGTTTTTAAGTGCAGTTTAATCTGCATCAGGGACTGTCACTGGTTCAGGGGGAGCTCCCTAGCACCAGGGCGTAGGTAATCGGCTAAGTAACAACCCTGTCAAACTCACCACTTGGTCAGCTTGGTTTCGCTCAAATCGCTGCCAGAGCAAAACCGTAGCTGTTAAGTCCACTTGTGTTGCCAGGAATGACCTTTTTGCTTGACCACCCGGATAGCCATTCCAGAATTGAACTCAGACCAGGGCCTTTACACTGAACTATACCCACAGCCCATTTTTATCTTTATTGAGATAGGGTCTCTGTAAGTCACGAAATTGCTCCGGTTGGGTTCAAACTTGCAGTCTTCCTGTCTCAGCCTTCTGGAGTGCTAGAATTACAGGTCTGCCCAGGCCCGGGTTCAGCCATAGTCTTGCTGGGGGGCATGTCTGTGATACATAAGACCCACAGGCTGCTTTTCAGACCGTCCCAGTGGTGAGCACACTGAGCACTGTGACCAAAAGTTTGGCCTCGGAATGTCTCTGCTTCCAGAAATTCCACCCAGTCCTGACGTTGCCCGTGGATAAGGACTTACTAACCAAATGAATTTACACATAGAAAATATTGCAGATGAGACTGGGACAAGTTCCTGGGGAGCTGCAAAGCAAAACTTCATATTAAAGGCACTGACACATCCTGTTTGGCAAGTCCCATGGTTCCTGGCCCAATTCCCATCCCTCCTCCTTTTTGACTAAACAAATCCTAATTCTGTTTACCTTCTTTGGAGTAATTATGTCCTCTAGAGAAAACAGGCCCTGGAACAAGGGAATTAAAAAAAAAAAAACAACTGAAGCTGGGAGCTGGGGCAAACACCTGTAATCCCAGCATGTATAGAAGGCGGAAGCAGGAGAACTGTAAGTTTGAGCCCAGCCTGGGCAATTTAGTGACTTAGGGAGGCCCTGTCTTAAAAACGAACAAACAAATAAAATCAAAAAAGCTGGGAATTGGGGATGGAGGAATGGCTCAGCAGTTAAAGTGCCTGTGTAGCAAGTGCTATGTCAAGTGCTAAGTTCCCAAGTTCGATTCCCCAGCACCACATAAGCTGGGTCTGGTGGTGCGAATTTGTAATCCCAGCACTCGGGAGGCTGAGGCAGGAGGATTGCTGTGAGTCCAAGGTCAGCCTGGGCTGCATAGTGAGTTCAGGACCAGCCTGGGCTGCAGAGGGAGACCCTGTCTCAAAAAAAAAAAAAAAAAAGCCATGGATGTTACTCAGTATAAAGGCCTTGGATTTAATCCCTTATTCATTCATTCATATATATATATATATATATATATATATATATATATATATATATTCTGGCCAATAAGACAGAGGAGTGTGATGGGAAATTAAGAAAGCTCTCATTGTTCTTTGAAGAGACAAGCCAATCTCTCTTCTTGGCCTTTTGGCTGTGTGTCCTTCGCAGTGTAGTATCTGACACATCTTCTATCCAAGGACAATATATGAAATGGATTTCGGGAGCTTGGAGGTGGTCAAAAAGTCAGCCCCATCCACTCCACACAGAGACCTGGTACTGCAGTCTCTCTGGAAGGGTCCACCCCTTCCTTGGGATAACTGAACCATTGTATGACTATTAGACTCAGTGTCCCCAGTTTATGGTGTTACTGAAAATAATAAAATAAAATAAGAAATAAGAAAGCCAGGGTCTGAAGGAATGGCTCAGCGGTTAAAGCACTTGCCGAGCAAGTGCTAAGTGAAGCACTAAGTGCCTGAGTTCGATCCCCAGCACCACATCAGCTGGGTGTGGTGGTGCACACTTGTAATCCCAGCACTCAGGAGGCTGAGGCAGGAGGATTGTCATGAGTCCAAGTCCAGCCTAGGCTCCAGAGTGAGTTCAGGACCAGCCTGGGCTGCAGAGTGGGAAAAAAAAGAAAAAAGAAAAAATAAGAAAGCCATACCCACTCACTACGCAAGAGAGAGAGTGAAACTGATTTTATATCCAGTCACCTTCTGTGTATCACACACCTTCCATGGACAAAATCATAAAAAGTGACTATGAAAACCTGTGTCTACTGGAGGAAAGTCAACATGGAGGAAAGGAATAGGTAGGTTTTCATTTTCTTTCTTTCTTCTTTTGAGACAGAATCTTGCTCTATAGTCCAAGCTGGTCCTGAACTCACAATGTAGCCTAGGCTGGCCTCAAACTCACAGCAAGCCTCCTTCCTCAGCCTCCTGGGTGCTGGGATTACAGGCATGAGCTATCATGCCCAGTTTATGTAGAATCGAACTCAGGGCCTTGCACTTTCTAGTCAAGCGCTCTAACCCCTGTGCTATTCCTCCATCCCCAGGTCTTCATTTTCACGGAGCTTTCTGCCTAAAAGAAGTCCCCAGTCAATGTCACATAGAAGAGTTAAAACTAAGATGTAAGCGCAAAGTTGTGCTGGCATGAAAACCAGAGGTCAGAGCTCTGGTGGCCTCACGGCTGGAAAGTGAGGCAGGAGCCCTGAGAAGAAGGGGCCACAAATAGCCCCAAGTTCTGCATACAGACTCTAAGTCTCTGGGCCCCACAGGTGTGAGACAGACTCCAAGCTAAGACAAAAGGTTACACTAAGATTTCAGCTCCGATCCCATGGAAGGACAGCAGCATGTTCCATGTGAGATATCAGCTATGCTAGCTGTTTGCCAAGCCAAGTAAATACAAAAAAAAAAAAAAAAAAAATTGCCAGAAGAATGGAAGGAATCCAGAGACTCTACATCCTGCATTCCCGATGTTTAGGATTCAGCCCAAAGATACCTAACATTAAAAGAAACAGGGAAACGTGACCGATACAAAGGAGATAAAGGAATCAACAGAAATCAACCACAAGACGACCCAGATGTAAGAATTAGCAGGCGAAGATTTTAAACCATGTTTGAGAACATAGGCAAAAGTATACTCTCAATGACTGAAAAAGACAGAAAATCTCAGCAGAGAAACTCAAAAGACTATAGTGAAAATGCAAGAATTGAAAAATAGAAATTTGAAGAAAATATTAACTCGAAGAAATAGTCTGTAGCCTCCATTTGAGCTCTGTGCTACCTGTATAAGAAAGAAAGGCATCTCTCTCTGAAGTTAGAATTTGGCTTAATTTTTTGAACCTAAGTTTCACTAAATTTATGCAACCACATCTGCTAAAATAATATCTATTGATATACCAAGCATACTTGGGAAAATCTCCTTCGTGTCTTCTAAATCCGTACCTTTGACATATTTATTACCTATAGAATCCTAAAGGCCATAGGCTAATTTTTCTCTTTTGTTCGTGTGGTGTCAGGAATCAAACCCAGGACCTTTACACTAAGCTACATCCCTAGTACGTTTTTTCCATTTTTACTTTGAGACAACATTTTGCCATGCCACTAAGTGGGCCAGACTGATCTTGAACTCGTGATCCTCCTGCCTCGGCCTCCCAGAGTGCTCAGGTTACAGATTTGTGCCCCCATGCTAGGCCCCAGGCTACTTTAACAATAAATAACTATCCATATTGGCGACTTAAGTTTGCCAGGCATCTACTATTGGAAATGTCTGGGTTTGCAAGGCAAGGTAAATGCCCATTACTCCAGCTAGAAGTACAGTGGCCGGTTTCAGCCCACACCACACCCACAGATGGCAGGGTCTGCGTCTCTACAATACCATGGAGATTCATCCACGTATCAGAGCCTGAGAGGGCTCCTCTAAACTGTAAGCTGCAATATCCGTGTTGGCAGTATTATTGTTAATGAAAAAATAATAATAATGTATGAGCTGGTCTCCAGACACTTTCACAGAATTGTCTTGTTTACAATAGTCATATTGAGTCTGTGGTCTAGTCCACCTTTTATTTTTTTCTGAGACAGGGTCTTGCTGTGTAGCCCAAGCTGGTCCTGAACTCACTGTGGATCCCAGGCTGGCCTTGGACTCACAGCAATCCTCCTGTCTCAGCCTCTCAAGTCCTGGGATTACAGGTGTGTACCACTATGCCCGGTTTATGTGGTGCTGGGGAATCGAACTCAGGTACTTAGTGCTAAGCAAGCACTTTAACTGCTGAGCCACACCTCCAGCCCCCATGAAAGCGATATGACCCTTTACTGAGAATCCAAATAGCTGTGCTTTAATGAAGATGAGAGGCATGGCTTTCAGTATTTCGCTGACCTTAGCTATCCCGGTTCTGGAAGTTTATCCAAAGAAAATAGAATTGGGGGCTGGAGGAATAGCTCAGCACTTACAGCACTTGCCTTACAAGCTCAAGGCCCTGGATTCAATTCCCCAGCACCACATAAGCTGGGCATGGTGGCACATGCCTGTAATCCTAGCACCTGGAGGCTGAGGCAGGAGGATTGCCATGAGTCCAAGGCCAGACTGGGCTTCACAGTGAGTTCAGGACCATCTTAGATTTCAGACCAAGCCCTGCCTCAAAAAAAGAAAATAGACTCAAGACTCAGCATAGGAAAAACTCCAGACAAAAGACGTTATTGCCAAATTATTTACCCACACAGGGGCTGGAAGAATAGCACAGTGGTTAAACCACTTGCCTAGCAAGCACAAGGCCCTCAGTACAATTCCCCAGCACCACATAAGCTGGGTATGTTGGTGCATACTTGTAATGCTAGCATTTGGGAGCCTGAGGCAAGAAGGTCAGGAAGGACCTGGACTACAGTGACACCTTGTCTCAAAACTAAGTAAATAAAAATGTTTTTTAAAAAATAAATACTCAAGTATTTATATTGTCTGAAGGGAGGGAATAATCAAAGGATCTCTGCTACATGTGCCTGGTAAAATACTAAGCAGCAGGAATTTTTTATTTATTTATTTATTATTTGAGATAAGGTTTCATTCTGGGGTCCAGAATGTTGGAACTACATCCAGCTCTGAATTTTAAAGGCTTATATTCAAGGTACATTTGGTATGGTAGCAGATTGTTGCTCAATCACCTTTCTATTAAGTAGGTGAAAATAACTGAAACAAATTTAAAAATGAGAAATGCCAGGCAGAGATTATCTGTAAAGGACTAGTGAAAAATTTGCTCTCAGATGAAGACAGGGCTGCCTAAATTCCAGTCCCTCTTTCACCCATCCAGACCCAAAGCCCAGCGCCATCACATTGATCTACATCCCAGCCCATTTCCTACTTTTGAGTTTGAGACAAGGTCTTGTTATGTTGTTAATTTGCCCAGGGTGGTGTCGAACCTACCAGCTGGGGTGATCAAACGGGGGCTTTAGTGCTGAGTTACTTACTCAGCCCTTTTTTACTTTTAATTTTTAAAATTTGAGACAGGGTCTTGCCAAGTTGCTAAATTGCCCAGGCCAGACACAAACTTGTGATCCTCCTGCTTCAGTCTCCCAAGAATGCTGGGATGTGTCAGGCAGGCTTTGGAGATGTCTTCTGTATTACACACAGCCCAACTTTTATTTTTGAGATGGAGTCTTGCTCTGTAGTCCAGGCTGGTCCTGAACTCACTATGTAGCTGAGGCTGATCTTGATCTCAAGGCAATCTTTAGACCTCAGCTTCCCAAGTGCTGGGATTACAGGCATGTGCCACCACAACTAGCTTAAGTGGTGCTGGGGAATTGAACTCAGGACCTTGCACTTACTAGGCAAGTGCTTTAACTGCTGTGCTATTTCTCCAGCCTAACCCAACCTTTGTACCTGATTACCCACTGGGTCTGGTTGAATCTACTTTCTGGGTATTCTCAGCTCTCCCCCTACTTTCTCTGGTCCCTTCCACCAAGGCCTCTGGTTCAGGGACCACTGCAGCCCTGCCACTGTCCAGGATGCCCATGGCTGTGACAGAAAGCACAGTGTGGCTTATGCTAGGAGGAAACTCTCCTCTTTTCCTTTGAGAAAATCCCTTTCTGGAAGGCCCTTCAGAAGACTGTACCTCAGGGTCTTCTCCCTGGCCACGCGAGGGAGGTTGGGTGGGTTCCTTCAGTGTTGTCAACCTCTCAAGGGGGACTCCGGCTTTGCCAGCGGGAAGGCAGGAAGGTGAAGGGACAACTTCTACTGGGGCGGGGAAGCCACAGTAAGTATCTGGCCCGTATTTCCCTGTTGTGCCCGCCCTGCCCCCAACCCTGTAATTCATTCCTCAAATTGCCCCGTCCACTCATTTAAGTCACCTGCATTCATCACATCAGGCTCAGCTGGATTACTCTATTAAGGTTCTCTAGACGAACAGCATTAGTAGAAAATATGGGTATAATTATGCAACAGGGTGATATTAGGCTGCCTTATAGGATCAGAGGCAGAAGCGTCCAGGGGGGCCATCTGCACACTAGAGAGCCAGAAGAAACTATAGACCCAAGTGCAAAGGCAGCGGCAGCCAGGAATGCACCTGCACAAGACAACTGGAGCGTTCTAAAAGCCAAGTATCTCCTTCTTTCCCTCAGGGTCTAGCTTTGTAGTCCAGGCAGGTCCTGAACTCACTGCGTAGACGAGGCTGGCCTTGACCACACGACAATCCCTCCATCCCAGCCTCCTGTGCGTGCCACCTGGTTTGCTGACCTACATGTCAATCACCCACAGACGCACCAGAACTGTACTTCACTATTTGGCTAAGTGTACTGCAGTCAAGTGATAACAGCATAATTAATAGTCACATTGCAGAAAGAGCCAATCATCGACCACCGGCAGGAAAGAAAAACAGGTGTGTTGCTTGGTTGTGGCACCGACTGACTTTTCTACACCACAGCTGTGGCGGGCAGCTCTTCCACACCCCTGCCCTATGGTGGTGGCCTGGACCACCTCAGCTCCTGTCTTACGCAGGTCACACCACACACCAGCTACCAAAAACACCAAGAAGCCCAGTCCTGTGCCAGAGGAGCTGTGGCTGCAGTTTCCAGGCTCAGGAGATTTTTGTGCTGGTGTGGGAGAAGCACTGGAAACCAAATTCTGTTCTGAAAATCTCTCCAACCCAGAAGGAACAGCCTATGTTCTGCTTTTTTGTTTGTTTGCTTGTTTTGTTTTGTTTGTGGTGCTGGGGATCGAGCTCAGGGCCTCTGCACTGAGCTATATCCCCAACCTTTTTTTTTTTTTTTTTTTTGAGATAGGGATCTGTTATTAAGTTGCTTAGGCTGGGCTTGAACTTGCAGTCTTCCTGCCTCAGCCTCCTAGAGTGCTGGGATTACAGACCTGCACCCCTGGGCCCAGCTTACCTCCTGCTATTTGCTCTCATGCAACTTGGCTTTCTCCTTAAATAGACTCCAAACTTTAAGGATGACCCATTCCTTCTTGTCACCCTAAGACAGAGAATGGTGCCTACCGTTAGTTATTAAAAAAAAAAAAAAACAACTTTATAATTGTGTCTGGGGTAATGGCACAGTAGTTAAAGCACTTGCCTTGCAAATGTGAAGCCCTGGGTTTGATTCCCCAGCATCATACATGCTGGGGGTGGTGGCACACGCCTGTAATCCCAGCACTCAGGAGGCTGAGGCAGGAGTATTGCCATGAGTCCAAGGCCAGCCTGGGCTACACAGTGGGTTCAGAACCAGCCTGGGCTATACAGAGTGAAACCCTGTCTCAAAATAAATAAATAAACAAACAAACAAACAAACCACACTTCCTAGTTGATGGTGAGTGAGATAGGACAGACTCAACCACAGAGAATAAGTAGGTTTAAACAGATAAATTTTCGCTATCCATAAAATGAAAAGCCTGACGCCTGCTCTGCTGGGCTTGGTGTCCGTGTTCAGTAACGTCACCCAGGCTCTTTTCAGACTTACATTCTAGCATCTTCTGCTTGTAGGTTCCCTGCGGTTGTGTCTAAAGGTCACAAAACTGCAGCCACAGCTCTCCATAGCATAACTTATTCATATTTTAGGAAGAAAAAACTAGAGGCTTTCCTCCTATGTCCATTTCAGCAGGAAATGAAAGCATTCCCAGAAGCCCCCAAGAAGCATACTTACCTCTCATAGCTCCAACATGGTGCACACAGCAGGGCAAGACTGGAAGAGGAACTATCTGGATTACCAGTCTGTGTCTAGAGATGGCAAAGATGGAAATAGTTGGGAGTCAATCAAAAGGCCTAAGCAAAATTGAGGAACACAGGCTGGAGGAATAGCACAGCTGTTAACAGCACTAACCTAGCAAGCACAAGGCCCTGAGTTCGATTCCCAGCACCACATAAGGCAGGTGTGGTGGTACAGGCCTGTAATCCCAGCTCTTTGGGAGGCTGAGTCAAGAGGATTGCTGTGGGTTCTAAGCCAGCCTGGGCTACACAGTGAGTTCAGAACCAGTCTGGATTACAGAGTAAGAACCCATCTCAAAAAAAAAAAAAAAAATTGAGGAATATGAGCACAACAGATATTTGTATTAGTGGAATCCAGGCAGAGTGGTACAAAACTGTAATCTCTGGAGGCTAAGTCAGGAGGATCACAAATTCAACCTGGAAAGCTTAGGAAATCGGTGAGACATTGTCTCAAAATAAGAGAAATAAAATAGAATAGAATAAAATAAAATAAAATGGAAAGGTCTAGGGATGTTGTTCAGTCTGAAGGACCAGGAATCTATCCTCTACAAAATAAATAAATAGTGGAAGTTCTGAGTATTGTCATCTAGTCCCTTGTTTACTTTTCACAACATAAGGAACCCTGCTCATTGTGATGACCAACCAATACTGAACACATCTGCTGTTCGTGCTGGGCTCTGGGCCAAGCGGTTACATAAATTCTCTATTTCTGCAACCCTGTGATACAGGTATTACCAATCTCTGTTTTACATATGAAGACATTGAATCCAGTAGAGTTGGGAACTGGCCTGACTTGCTCCTTTAGTAGCTAGCAAATGATGAAATAGGGTTGTGCACCCCCATTGTCCCAGCCCAGCACCATGCCCTGGGGGAACCAGGGGCACAGCGCACCAGAGCCCTTTTTTTCCCGGGGAGGCTCAGAGATGGACTGTGATGTGATTGTGGTCACACAGCCATCCATACCTCACTCCCAAGCCTGCTGCACCTGTTTCATTTTGACATTTTGTTTGTGGTGTTGGGCATTGATGCCTGGGCCTTCACAGTGAGCTATGACCCAAGCCTGTTTTTATTTTTGATTTTGAGACAGGGCTTCACTAATTTGCTAGCAACTACCCAGGCTGTATTCGAACTTGTGATCCTCCTGCCTCTGTCTCCCACAGTGCTGGCATTATAGGCTTGTGCCTCTGGGCCTGACTCCAGGCCACAGTTCTTTCTGTAACTGTGGCTGCCACTCTCTGTACACTTTACGTTCACCTACTTTTCTCTGTTTGTTTTTGTTTTTGTTTTTGAGACAGGATTATGTGCTGTCCAGGCCACAACATAGCTCAGACTGGCCTCAAACTCATGGCAATCCTCCTGCCTCAGTGTCCTGAGTACTGGGATTACAGGCAGATGCCATCATGCCCAGCTAAGATGGTGCTGGGGAATTGAACCCAGAGCCTTGAGCTTGCTAGGTAACCACTGAGCTATGCCCTCAATCCCAGACCTGCTGATTTGTGAAAAAACGTAAGTCCCAAACTTGGGATCCTGTAGACAACACAGTTGAAAAAAAAAAAAATTTATTTGACTCAAAATTTGTCAAATGAGTGCAAGTTTTTTTTTTTTTTTTCTTTATTTGGTCAAAACTTGGTGATAAGCTGGTTCAAACGCCCTCCCGCTCCACATCTCCACAGAAACCCCAGTCTGCGTGACATCATTTAGGCCTCAAGGGATGCCCGCAAGAACGCAAAGCTCAGAGCCTCACCAGAACATCCCGGACCGTAGTAACCCCAGGCCTGCGACCCCATTGGCCATTCTGGCACGTGTTGCCTAACTTGAGCCTGGAGGAGCCTCTTTAGAGAGCAGAAAATGTCTAGCTCCTACCTCCTGCCTGCGGTGGGATTGCACATCTGGGGCCAGCTGCGGCAGTGAAGCAGAGCTAGTGTCCGGGGCACCAAGAGCTTGGTCAGTGTTCGCCCCCAGTGCCCCGCAAGCTGCTTCCCTCAGACGTGCAGCCAGTCCCACCGCCACAGCACAGCACACTCGGTCCTGTCTCAGAAGGACTGAGGGTTGGGTGCTGCTCAGAGGTAGAACACTTCCCTGGCGTATGTGAGGCCCTGGCTTCCCCCCCACCCCCCACCCCCACAAAAAAAAAAAGTTTAAATTTAACCAGGTATGTTGGCAGATGCCTGGAATTCCAGCACTCTGGGAGGCTGAGGCAGGGGAATCCCAAGTTCAAGCTCAGCCCTGGGCAATTTAGCAAGACCCCTGTCCCAAAATAAGAAACACAAAAGGCTGGGGATGTAGCTCGCTGGGAAGGCCCTGGGTTCAAGCCCCAGTCCTGCAAAAACATAAAAATTAATTTTTTAAAAAGTTGCAAAATGATGGAGTTTTTTTAGGTGCTCAAACCTTTTGGGGAAAAGGTTTGCTCAAAGTGACAAGTCGTTGTGGTGGGGCCCATCAGATGCTGAGAGAAGCAGGTGCTCTTGGGTCCAGCCAGGCTTGATTTCAGGCTCTGTGTGTGGACACAGGGGCGGTGAGAACACCAGCGCCTGCTCCAGGGTCAGTGTGGGATTAGACGAAGGGCGGTGTGCAGAACTCCGACAATGTGCTGTCCTGCCGGAGCACAGCCTACGGCGCCCGGGAGCCAGGTCAGATCCTCCACCCCTTCCACGGGGATTTCTGTGGGAGTCTTCAATGCGTGTTAAATGAAACTCTTTCTTCCTCTTCTTTCTTCTTTTTCTTTCTCTCTCCTTTCTTTCTTTTGTTATTTCTGTTTTTACATAGTGCTAAAGGTTAAATCCAGGCCCTTTGCACTGAGCTATTTCCCCAGGCCATTTTATTTATCTATTTATTTTGAGACAAGGTCTCCCCCAGTTGCCAAGTTACTCAGGCTGGGCTCTAACTAGCAATCCTCCTGCCTCAGCCTTCTAGGGTGCTGGGATTACAGGCCTGTGTCACCAAGCCCTGCTTTGTTTACTTTGCTGAGGATGAGGCCCACTAGGCAACAGGCTGCAAGGGTGAGCAGAATGCAAGGGGCGGCGGAGCTGTGAGCAGCTGACAGCAGGACACCTGGGAGGTGCTCTGGCTCTACCACCAGCGCCCCACAGTCCTGTTCCCACAGCCTCGGTCCATGCAGGGAGAATGTAGAGTTTGGAACAGATGACCAGAGACATCACCCCTGGCTTGGATCAAGTAACCAGCAACATCACCCCTGGCTTTAAACATCTGAGGGAGCCCCCACCACCGAGTCACAGCTTGGCAAAGGTCCAGGATCCTGTAATCTGGGCTCAGGAACAGAGACTCTCTTAGGATCATTTCCCAGAGCAAGATAAAACAAAACAAAATTGATGGGCCAGAGTGGCAGGGAGTGAGAACCAGGAGGAACTGGGGAGAGGTCAGGGGGGTAAGAGCTAAAATCCCTAGGAAGTTCAAGAAGCAGCACCCAGGCCGGCATGGGGACCCCAGCCAAGTCTGGGTTGATACAGTAGAGTCTGTGGAAACACAGTCAATAGTACAGCTAACTTTTACATTTGGAGAAAATATTTCATTCATTCATTCATTCATTCACCCATTCATTCATTTACTGGGGAGTAAGCCTAAGCCTTTCCAACTGAGCTACCTCTATAGTCCTCAGACTTTTTTTTTTAATTTCATTTTTGAGAAAAGGTCTCACTAAGTCACAAGGTTTCCCAGGCTGGGATTAAACTTGCAATCCTCCTGCCTCAGCCTCCCAAAGTGCTGGGATCATAGGCCTCTGCTATAGCAGGAGGGTGGCTTTTCCTGCGAGAGCCAGATCCTGTTTACACCAGGACGGAGGCCAGGAGCCAGAGGTTTCGCATGCCAGTGGGACAGGCATGGGGACACAGAGGCGGTGGGACGCAGCTGGCCCTTCCCGGCGTCTCTGAAATAACACCAACCAGTTAGCCACCGTGTCAGTGGAGCTTGAAATTGTAGCGATAATGACAGTTTGTCGGCATGGTGTGTGGAAAGCCTCTGCCTGAGGGTGGAGGGCGAGGGCTCTTCCTCCTCCTACTCACTCGCCCTCGGCCCTGCAACAGGGAAGGGGGGGGGGGCACCCACCTGTCCCTCCTGGTTCTGAGAGGAGGACAAGTTCAGACATGCTCGCAGCACTCTGTGGACGCAGGAAATGTTGGCGGATGGTCTCATCTTGCTAATCTTTGTGGGAAAACAAGTCCAGGCTTCCAGGCCTTGTGTCATTGCAATTTCTGCCTTTGGAATAACAGAATAAAGCTGAAAAACTCCTCCTCCTCTGGCTAATGGCTTCCCAGCAGCCACTGGGAGGCAGTGTGGGGCCCTGGGTTTCCTCCTCAGCCTAAGAGACCAAGATCAAGTACAGCCGAGGGCAAGTCTAGATGTCCCCGAGCCTCGACTTGCCCACCTTGTAAAGTGGGCATGAACCTTCCTGCCAGGCCCCTCCCAGGGATGCTCTGAGGACCAAATAAGGAGATGAGAGCGCATCAGGAAATGCCAAATGTCCTCCTCCTGTGGTGTTCTGGGCACAGAGGGAAATGTCACCTGCCTTTCCCTGCAGGAGGGCCCAGGTGATGGGATGTGTACCCAGACAGCCAGAGCATGTGGGAGAAAGAGCTCTCCGGGGAGTCAGAACATAGAAAAAAGAAGGAATTTTCATGGCTAAGTGTAAGAACATATTTGGGGCCAACATAATGAACGACACAGAGTGCTCAGCCGTTCCTCTTCCAGGGAGCTACTTACCCGGCAGACGCAGCTGCAAATGGCCTTGCCCAAGGCTGATCACCAGCGTGGTCTGCAGCTGGATGAGGTGAAGGTCCGTCAGTAGCCACCGTGTGCAAGATGGGGGACACACAAGGGACAAAGCCCAGCAAGGCAAAGCCCTCGTGAGCCGACGCCAAAAGGACGCCAAGAGACATCCAGCAAAGCAAAAAATCTCATGTAAGTCAGTACTTACAGGATGCTAGCACATTTTTTCTTTTTAAAAAAGCAGAGAATGGGGCTGGAGGAATAGCTCAGAGGTTAAAGACTTGTCTGTTTGCCCACAAAGATTAGCAAGATGAAACCACCAGCCAACATTTCCTGCGGGTACGTCTGAACTTGGCCTTTTCTCAGAACCAGGATGGACAGGTAGGTGCCCCCACTAGCAAATGCTATGCAAGCTCTAAGTAACTGAGTTCAATTCCCCAGCACCACATAAACTGGGTGTGGTGGCGCACACCTCTAACCCCAGCACTCAGAGGAGGCTGAGGCAGGAGGATTGTCATGAGTTCAAGGCCAGCCTGGGACCCATAGTGAGTTCAGAACCACCCTGGACTACAGAGTAGTCTCACAAAAAAATAAATATAAACAAACAGAGACTATCTATGGGTTATACTTTATTGACATATGCATGGCATGAAATATTTTAAAACTAGTTACAGGAAGCTGCTACTGTTAGTTGTCTCTGAAAGGGAAAATTGGAAATTGGACCAGAAAGAGGAATGTAACTTAACATCTTCCTGTGCCATTGATTTTGGGAACCAGGTGAACATAATATTTATAGAAAGAGAGAGGAGGAAGGAGACAGAGCGGGAAAGGGAAGAGAAACATTGTGTGGGCCTGGAGAACCAGATGGACTTCAGAATTCTGGCTCTGCCATGTTCCCAGCTGTGTGATCTTGCCCAATTTGGGCTCGGTCTATGTACAAGGACATGATCATATCATAAAGCCTCCAGCGCATCGGGAGATTGAGACTGAGCGTCCAAGCCCTGGGCTGGACCTGCTTCCTGTGGTAGTTTAATCACCACGGCTTCCCGCTCCCCAGCCCAGCTCCATACTTCCTGGACGGCACCCACCCAGTCTCCCACACACAATGCGCCAGCAACCCAGACTGGGAGGCCCTGTGCTTACAAGGCACAGCAGAGTCAGCTTCCTCCCTGAGCAAAACCGTGTATGTGGTGGCTGGGCTCTCCCACAGGGGTCCAGCTCCACTGATCCCCACGTCCCTTCACTTTGGATGTACTTCCTTCCCCTCCTTGCTCAGAGATGAAAGCAGCCTGCCTCCCTCCTCATTCTGCCCACTCGGTTCTCCAAGAGGAAGCAC
>PVKB01001685.1:37078-320875 GCA_004027205.1 Ctenodactylus gundi | reverse complement strand
GACTTAGCAAGACTGTCTTAAAATTAAAAATGGGCTTGGGGATGTAGCTCAGTGTGAAGGTCCTAGGCTTAATCCTCTGTACCACACAAAAAATAAATAAATGAGAAAATTTTAAAATGGGCTGGAGTGGCTGGAGGTATGGAGTGGCTCAGTGGTTAAGCACAAGGCTCTGGGTTCAATCCCCCAGGACCACATAAACTGAGTGTGGTGGTACACACCTGTGATCCCAGCACTTGGGAGGCTGAGGCTGAAGGATTGCCATGTGTTCGAGGCCACTGGGAGCTACATAGTGAATTCAGAACCAGCCTGGACTACAGAGGATATTCTTCTTTAAGAAAAAAAAAAAAATGGGCTGGAGATGTAGCCCAATGTTCAATCCTGAGTACTGAAAAAAAAAAAAGGATATATCATGAAACAGTGAAAGCTATGCTGGCAAGTGTACAAACATGAGTGGTTAATTAACACTGTAACACTGATCCTCATCCACCTCACCCCCAAAAGGCAGTGTGTGGTCACTGGAGATTGAACGTAGGACCTTTGCTCCAAGCTACATCCCCAGCCCCTTTTTATAGTTTGAGACAGGATCTCGAGAGGTTGCTAAGTTGCCCAGGCTGGACTCGAACTTGCAATTCTCTGGCCTTAGCCTCCCAGAGCCCCGGGATTGCAGGCCTAAGTCCTTGGGTAGGGCTTGGGGTCACTTTTCAAAAAGAGAGAAGCTGAACTCAGAGACATCGGGGGATTCGCCTGAGGGGCCACAGCAAATAGGTGTGACCTGTGGTGTATCTCACCTTTACTCAGCAGTTCTGCATGCAAGGTGCCCCACTCCTTGGAGATGACAGCCTCTCTAGGGCAGTTTCCCTCTCCCTCCTCCGGCTTCTATCCGGAAGAATAAGGAAAAGCCCTGGGCGAGCCAGCACGGAGAGACTGCTATGAGATGCCATGTGAACAGGAACTTGAACTGTTGCGACGCAGACACTTGTAAGAAGGAGAGGCCGAGGCAGAGACCAGACCCAGGGAGCCTGTGGGGGCCGGTAGGGGTACCGGAGGGGCCCACAGGATGGAGCTTGGCAGGGCAGCAGAGGGAAGAAGGAGGGAGATGAGCAACTGTGTGTAAGAGAAGAGTGTGAAAAAGGACTCGACAACCTACTGAGGATGAGGCTAGTGTGGCTCTCACCCAGCTTCAGGAATTAAAAGAATTTGCTGGGGCTGGAGGAACGGCACAGTGGGTAAAGCGTCTGCCTTTCAAGCACAAGATCCTGAGTTGATTACCCAGCACCACATAAAGCTGGGAGTGGTGACACACGCCTGTAATCCCAGCACTTGGGAGGCTAAGGCAGGTGGATTGTTCTGAGTCCAAGGCCAGCGTGGGCTACACCAGTGAGTTTAGGACCAGCCTAGGCTACAGAGCAAGACCCTGTCTCAAAAAAAAAGAAAAAAGAAAAAAGAAAAAAGAAAAAAAGAAAAAGAAAAGAAAAGAAAAAAGAAAGGAAAACAAAAAAGAAGGAAAAAGAAAGAAAGAATTTGCTGAAAATAGCAGGTACAAAGCCAGAGAGGAGCAAAAACTGTTTTGCCCCTTTTCAGTTAAAGTGTTTGCCTTGCAAGCTCAAGGCCCTGAGTTTATTCCCTAGCACCACATAAAGCTGGCTGTGGTGGCAACACCTGTGATCCCAACACACAGAAGGCTGAGGCAGGAATATTGCTGTGTGTTCGAGGCCAGCCTGGGCTCCATTGTGAGTTCAGGACCAGCTGTGACTGCACAATGAGATCCTGTCTCAAATAAACAGCTCAAGAGTTTTTTGGTTTAACTCTATACACACACAGACTCCAAGACACCTGTGCCCTAGTGAGTCTCCACCCACTAGGTAAGGACCTGAGTGAGCTCAATGCCTCTGAGTGTGAACTGTGCAGTTAGCAGCATAGCACACAATGGGACCTCCTCCACCCACATAGGCAGAACGTCCTTGCTGCTCTGGTACAGAAGAGTGGCCAAGATGGATTTTAAGTCAAAAATGTCACATGCGAAATTAGGGAAATAAAGAGTGAATGAAGAATAAAACCACACTGAGTTAAGATTTTACAGAGAGGGCTTCCAGGCATGATGGTAGCCGAGTAACTGAACTAAGTTGCTCAATGTCTCCATGTCAGCTCACTCAAAAAGTGGAGATATATTTTAAAAAACACGTTCAACTTAGCTAGGACAGGGAGGAGAGCCACAGGAATTGAAAGGAGGCCATGGGAAGGTTAGAAACCTCACAGGTACATCAGAAGTTGAAGAAAACAACAGCTAAGGAAGCCACGACAGGCCAATTGTGAAAGTCTGTGAGCTGCCAGCATCCACAGTCAGAGGTGAGCCAGGAGCTGGGGGCCTTGGACCCAGGTAAGTGCAGACCATGGAGACGTGGGAATTGACAGCAGCCGGTAGCCCCAGCTCCAGAAACGAGCCTGAAGGTAGTGCAAACTGTAAACACACTGCAAGCTTCCCACTGAAAAGGCCTCCCAGAACTGAGACCTTTAAAAAAGCAGTACCCAGCAGCCATAATAGGCAGTGATGTATGCAGAAACCATTTTGAAACAGCCTGAGACTGAACTGTTTAAGGTAAACGAAGCCACAGACAGTCCAAGTGATTTTGGGGATGTTCTTAAACAGTGCCCAGGAAGAAACTGGCACAAGAGACAGTTGCAGAGAGGAAAGAAAGGCTGCTGACCTCTTGAACAGCTTGGGTGGTAGTGGGAGCACCTCAGAAGGTGGAAAGCCCTGTCCTTGAAGGAGGGAAGCCAGGACAGGCAGGAGAGCTTTGTTGGGCTGGGTGTGATGAAAACACCTCAGAGGCCATCAGACTATTAGGTCCCCCCTCACTGCCTACTCCCAGAACAGAACTCAGAAGACTTTCTGCTTCCCCTACACACCCTCTTACACATTCAAAGAAACCTCTCAGCTAGGCCATTAAGGTGAAGTCCCCCAGCAATAGAATCATGGGAAGGCAAGGCAACTGGACACACAGAAGCACCTGAGAACCCGGAAGCTAATGTCATGGGCGCTGAAACAGTGGACCTCATAGAAAAATAAAAAAGCTGGACTATTTGTTTCTGCAAACAGTTCAAACAAGATATTCTTAAAGAAATATAAGTAATGGTCAGCGGGCTTAAAGAGAAACTTACTAAACAAATAGCGGTCCTAATGAATACAAAGCTCACTGAGCATAGACAAGACACAAATAAAAACTTGGCTGAAGTGAACAAGGAAAAGCAAGATATGAAGAAACATTTTGACAGAGAAGTAGAAAAATCTGAAAAGAAATCTAGATGAAATTCAAGATAAGAAAACTTCATTTGAAAGCAGGGGGAGTCAACTTGAACATTTTGAGAACAGAATTCCAGACCTTGAAGAAAGGCTAAAGAAACAAATGCCATGATCAGGCATGATTCCAAAATTAGAAGTGAGCAAAGTAGCTGGATATAACATCTGATGGATGATTCAAAAAGAACCAACCTCAGAATTATGGGTGTAGGAGAAAGAGCAGAATACAGCACCAAAGAAGTCATTTATTCACTGAAATCCTGGAAGAAAACTTCCTGAATCTAGGAAAATAAATTAATATTCAGATACTAGAAGTAAGTTATAGAAAACCAAAACACCTCAACCAGAAAACAAACTCACCATGACATACCACAATCAACCCCAGAAATTCAACACAAGGAGAAAATATTACAAGGAATAAGAGAAAAACAGACATTATGTTTAACAAGGCAAACCCCTTCAAATTACTGCAGATTTCTCAATGGAAATCTTAAAGGCCAAGAGTCCCCAGAGCAAGATCTTTCAAGCTCTAAAAAAAAACAAGTGTCAACCCAGGTTGTTGTATCTAGAAAAACTATCCCTGAAAATTGAAGTAAAAACTTTTCATGACCAAGAAAGCCTAAAGAAATTTGAAACCACTAGCCCAGAACTGTAGAAAATACTTGAAGGAATCTTAGAGAGTGACGGAGAGAAGTCCAGCACCAAAGAACACAGGGGGAAGAAAATATCTAAAGATAAAGTGTAACAAAAAGAAAAAGCAAAGAACACTAGAAGAGGACCATGACAGGACCCAGTAAAAATCTTTCAGTAATTACTCTCAATGCTAATGGTCTAAACTTGCTAATCAAAAAAAAAAAAAAAAAAAAAAAAAAAAAAAAAAACCTGACCACTTGTTATCTGCAAGAAACACAATTCACCCACAAAGAAGCATACAGACGAAGGTAAAAGGCTGGAAACTAGTATTTCATGCCACTGGGCCCTGGAAGCAAGCAGAAGCAGCTATACTACTCTCAGACACTGCAAACTTCAAACCAACAAAGATCAGAAGAGATTTTACATAAATCAGTCTGGAATACTTTTTTTTAAAAAGCAGTCAAGAGGTTGGGCCAGGCGTTGTAGCACAGGCCTATAATCTCAGCACTCTGGGAGGATGGGTAGGAGGATTGCAAATTTGAGTTCAGCCTGGGCAATTAAGCAACTTAGTGAGATCCAGTCTCAAAAAGATGTGGTTCTGGGGTTCAATATCAAGTGCAACCGAGGAAGAAGAAAAGAAGAAGAAGAAGAAGAAGAAGAAGAAGAAGAAGAAGAAGAAGAAGAAGAAGAAGAAGAAGAGGAGGAGGAGGAGGAGGAGAAGAAGAGGGAAGAGGAGGAGAAGGAGGAGGAGAAGAAGAAGAAATATAGGAACTTCCTACACTAGCCAGTAGGTGTGTGTGAATGGTCCTAACTGCTTTGGAAAGCCATTTGTCACTATCCCCGAAGTTGACTGTGTGTGTTCTCCAGGACCCTAGAGGAATTCTTACCCAAAGCAACCACCACCACACATACACACATAAGGAAACAAGAACATGACATAAGCACTGATTCAAGAAGCAAAACAAATGGAAGAAGCCTCTCTTAGTTACTTATTCATTGCTGGGACAAAGCACCCTACACCCACAATCTACAGGAGGAAAGATTTATTTAGCTCACAGATTCAGAAGGTCTCACACAGCTCATTCGTGATCAGCAGGCACGGCAGCCCATGGCAGAGGCTGGAGAGCTGCTCACCCCACGGCAGACAGAAGCCAAGTGAGGCAGGAGCAAGTCAAGGTCTGGAGACCCAAGCAAGGCCAGAACCTTCCCAGGAGGAAGCTGTAGCAATGTTTCTTCTTCCTTCCTTTCATTACTACAGGCTGCCATCCAGAACAGGTGTCCCCCCTCACTGTCCCACCCACAAGTCAACAGCACACACCTGGAAGCTCTGCCCCGGGCATCCTCTAGTCTCACCAGGTCAACACAATCCCTCCAGGTCAAACCCCAAGAATCTGCCCCTTCCAGCCGTGCCCTACCTCCCAGGAACGCATGGCTCTACAGTTATCCCACTACACCCAAATACATGAGGCCTTTGGTGGACACCCTGGTTCTAAACCACTGTACAGCCTGAACGTCCTCAAACAGTACAATGAAAAATTAACCGTGACGTCTCCACATAATGGAATTCTACATGAGGAATGAACTCACCGTGGCCTCAGTGATCTGACTCTGCGGAGTCTAATCACCGATGAAATAAACACAAACTATAGAAAAATTTTCATCCAAATAGTTGGGCTAGGACAGAGCTCAGCAGTTAGAGGGTGTGCGTAGCAAGTGCAAGGCCCTGGGGCTGGTCTCCCAGCACCACGTAATAGGGGCATGTTGAAGCATGCTTGCAATCTCAGCACTGGGAGAAAAAAAACAAAACTTGAAGAGGTATACAGTGCTTACTGTTATATTGACTTTGTTTAATATATATACATTTATTCTATAATATTTATCACATCTACTTTATACTATTTAATTATAGTAAATGTATATTTATTATATTACAAACAAGCAACAAAATTACTAAGAATAAAAGGACATGACAAGCTTAAAACTCAGAATAGTGTTTAGGGAAAATGAACCAGGTTAGAGAAGGGCCCAAAGAGCATTGTAAAAAGCCTGGGCTTGGACTAGGAGCTTAACTCAGTAGTTAGAGCACTTGCCTAGCAAACTCAAGGTCCTGAGTTTGATTCCCAGCATGACATAAACCAGGTATGATGATGCACACCTGTAACTTCAGCATTCAAGAGTCTGAGGCAAGAGGATTGCCGTGAGTTCCAGGCCAGCCTAGGCTACATAGTGAGAGTTCAGGACCAGTGTAGACTATATAGAGCAAGACTCTGTCTCAAAAAAAAAAAAAAAAGGCCTGGCCTAAGACATGGTGGTTCATGCCTATGGCCCTCACTACTTCACTACTCAGGAGGCTGAGGCAGGAAGATCATTCAAGCCCAGAAATTTGAAGCCAGACTGGGGCAACATACATCATCCATAGCCTGTTTCAAAAAGAAGAGAGAGAAAGAGAGAGAGAGAGAGAGAGAGAGAGAGAGAGAGAGAGAGAGAGAGAGAGAGAAAGACAAACAACAAACGTCTTTGACTGGAACAGGTTATAGATACCAGGTAGGTTTATTGTATCATGAATGTTTATGTATACTCTATAACTATTATTTTTATTTTTTATGCCTATTCAATATTTAATAATGACAATTTCTTAAAATGAGGCCTCACACAGTATAAGCAATTGCTAGCTTTTTTTGAGAGACAGAGAGGGTCTTGCTCCATGCTGATCCTGAACTCACTATGTACCCTAGGATTACTCACAGCAATCCTCTTGCCTCAGCCTCCCAAGTGCTGGGATTACAGAAGTGTGTCAACACTCCTGGCTTAATATTACTACCATTTGTACAGTCAAAGCGGACACACCACACACACACACTCACACTCACACACATACCCTTATATGACAGGACCTCTGGAAAGTTCTACATACAGCTGCCACTGGGGAGGAACCTGGAGCCTGAGGACCAGGAGGGAGGCTTTCCTGAATTCTGAATCACATAACAAATAGAATTTAAAATCATACAATTTAAGAGTAAGCTAGGACCACTGGGATTTAAAGAAGGAAGACATGGGCAGGAGGCTACATGGGGGGAACCAAGTCTTGGTCCCGGGGTGATGAGGTGGGCAGGACACAGGACAAGCCAGGGTCTGGCTGCCAGCACCTGTGTGCACCTGGAGGCACAGGTAAAGCCAGAGGCCCTGCTACCATTCCGGAAAGCCTGTGTCTTCACCCTTCCAGATCCCCTAGATCCTGTCCCCCCAAGTCCTAGAAGGTGCTCTTAGGCCTAAAGGCAGGGACAACCTCTGTGGCTTGGGTTGGCTCTGGTTCTGCAACCTGTTCCCGAGCTGGACTTCCAAAGGAGACTTCTCCTCTTCTCCATCTGTCCTTTGATCTTTGACCTTCACCCACCCAGGATTCTTTCAGTGACTTCAGAGTCTTCCGCGCCACTTGGCTTGGCTCTGAGCCATGCTTCCACAGCTCCAAGGTCAGCCAACAGCGAGGGACTCCCTCCTCCTCTCCCCCTGTCCCCAAGGCCCCATGTCCTTGCAGCAGTGCCTCCTCATAGTCTGCACCCATGTTCTCTGCCCACCTGTGACACCAATCTTTTAAAGTAGGGGTGGGGAATGACTGGCCCGACCCAGGCAAATTTCCCATTAGGGGTGAGGTAATTACATGTTTTACCAAATACAGCAGGCTAGTTTTTAAGTTGATAATTGTGTATGGCCCAGGAATGGTGTCATGAATATCCAATGGCCCTTGGCCAGAAAAAAAAGATTCCTCAACTCCCGCCTTAAAGGAAAGCAGACCTCTGTGACATGTGCCGAGGTGAGCCAAGGGCAGGAGATTTAACAATGACAGCGTGAGCGCTAATGGGGGAAGGTCAGCCACCAGCAAGAAGGGACTGGGTATGTGTGCAGGATGTGCCTTCTGCTCTGCTGAACTCAGGAAGCCTGAGACCAGGAGTACTGGGAGTGGAGCCCAGTGGGCAGGACTGAGGAGCAGGGGTGTGGGGGGACGACCATGTTACTCTGAACCAAGTCAGCCTGTCCAACGTGGCCTTAAGTTACATCGAAGGCAACATGGAGAACTGGGTGACACCACAGCCCAGAGACGGGCACTACAAGCACACCCCACCCCAGCCAGCTCTCCCTCCTGACCTGTCTGTTCCACCGGGGACTCCCCAGTTAGAAAGCACCTTGGTGGTTCTTAACTCTCCCTTAGGAACAGGGAGTATTTCAAGCAGAGAAAAGAGAGACATCTCCAGCTGGGCCTGGTGGCACAGGCCTGTAATCTCGGCTGTCTAGGAGGCTGAGGCAGGAGGATCACAAGTTGGAATCCAGCCTGGACAACTCAGCAACTTAGTGAGACCCAGTGTCAAAACCAAAAATGAGCCTAAAGTGGGCTAGAGGTATAGATGACTGTAAAGATTTGGAGCTTGATTTTCAGGTCAGAGAGAGAGAGAGAGAGAGAGAGAGAGAGAGAGAGAACTATTTGCTATGGGAACATAAATAGGACTGCTGGAAAACAGGCCTAGCAGTTCCATCCCGGGAGCGCATTGAAGAGAGTACTTATGGCCACCAAGTGACATTCCTGAGAATGCTCCTAGCACTGTCATTTGCAGCACCCCTTTCATGATTTGAGCTGAAATTGTCCCCCACAGGCTTGAGTGTTCAGAGGTGGGGCTCTTGAAGGGGGATTAGATCACACAGGCGCTGCCCTTGCCAGTGGGTTAGCCCACTGCTGAACTCAGGCAGCTGCGTGTGTTTTTGGGAGGTAGAGTGTGGATGGAGCAAGTGAGTCACTGAGGGCATCACCTGGAAGGACTCTTGACCCCAGATCCTTCTTTCCAGCTCTTCCTCAGCACTCCCTGATTTCCTCTACCAAGCTGACTCTGCCTCGGAGCAGCTGACCATGGACTGAAATCTCTGAAACCATGAGCCAAAATAAACCTATAATTGTTCATGGTGTGTATTTGGTCTCAGTGATAAAAGCTAATGCAAGCCCCACACTGGAAACATCCCAATGTCAACCAGCTGTAGGACAGGTAAACAGACGAGGGTGTGGGTACTTGGGCAGTGCTGGACTCTCCACAGTAACAAAAAGCAAACTCCAGCTACTAGCAAACAGGATGGAGCATAGGAACAAGGCTGGACTAAGGAGACAGATACACGAGGGTGTGTACTGCCAGAGTCCACTTCCACAAGTTCAAAGACAGTCAGTTGCCCTCGCAGCAGGGCTGTTGACCGGAAAAAGGGCAGAAGGAAATTTCTGCCATGCTGGAAATGACCTGCGATTTGATCTGCGTGGAGGTTTCAGGGAGGAATACACATAGAAAAATTCATAGAGGCCTAACTTCAGGTTTGTGTACCTTAATTACTATATGTAAAGTTACGTCTAAAAAAGAAAACTATACAAAGTTTAGTGACTCCCGCTCCCGCTCCCACCAGCCTGACCACTCGCCCCCTGGAATAGCCCTCAGAAGAGTGTTATGTTCCCCTCAGAGAGACCTTTCATCCCTGATGCGAGTGGGTATACCCAAGGATGCAGGGTGGACACTTCAAGAACTAGAGAGAAACTCAATGGCTGTTCTATGGCCCTTTCCTCAGAGACATTTGTACAAAGGGCAGAACTGGGTCTAGGATTTATTTCCTGGGACACATACCCACCTGTGAAATTGCTAAAATGGAGCAATATGGTGACCAGTTTAATTTCAAATACTATGAAGACTCCCAATATTTTAACAAAGAGCAACAGGCCTGGCTTGGTCCAGACTATCTGGCAGTTGAGGAGGAGCCAGGCTGAGGCTGAGGAGGCATGAAGTTTGTGGTCCAGTCATAGAATAAAGCAGCTGTTCCTAATTGACTCAGGACAAGAAACTCAAACACATCCTTACTTAGAGAAAACAAGAGGCTGTATGAATTATATTAAAATGGATTTTTTTCTGAGTGATTAAAATAAGGGTGGTTTTTATACTTTTTGCACTTAAAAAAAATCCCAAGTTAGATGGCAAATGACAAATCATGTCTTTTACAACCAGCCTAAACAAAATCACCCCCAGGGTTCATGAAGCTGGGCAGGGCAGAAGGGCTTTCCTTGAGGGCACACACAAGCACACATATAGCTTTCTGCAGCCCCAGCCAGCAGGAACCATTAACACTGCAACTCCAACAGAGCCTTTACAGATGGACACTCATACAAAAACTCACAGACCTAACTCCAGGTGTGTGGACCTCAATGACCATACGTAGAGTAACCCGTGATGTTCCAAAGAAAAGTGCCAGACACTTGCTTCAGGAATCACCCAAGCCAACCACTTCCATCCAACCCAGCAAAGGATATCCAGTGTTCTTGGAAATAACACAAGGACCTTCTGTAATTGGAGACAATTAGCATAATCCACTCCACGTAGCTTCTAGGTCCTGCCCCCTAAAGAATACTAAAACTGAATATGGGGGCTGGGGACAAGTTACAGTGCTTGCCTAACAAGTGCAAGGCCTTGGGTTCAATTTTACACCACCATGTAAACCGCGTGTGGTGGCACACGCCTGTAATTCCAGCACTCGGGAGGCTGAGGCAGGACTGTTGTGAGTTTGAGGCCAGCCTGGGACTCATAGTTTATGATCAACCTGGGCTACAGAGTGAGACCACGTCTCAATAAATGAAAAGAGCAAACAGATGGACTTTCCAAAGTGCCAAGACTGCCTGACAGCTCCCTGCCATCTCTGGCCTGGCGCACACACCCACCCCCTTCCCTATCCCTCTTCCCCATCACACAGTGAGTTGGAGGGCTCTTCCACAGAGCTCCTTCCCTCATCCCAGCTGCGGTAGAGGCCAGGCTGGCTGCAGCCAAGATGTGCACAGTGGTCACCTAGGGGCTACAGGAGGCCCGGAGACCCAAGGGCAGCCAAGGCCCCACACCTCAGCTCTCCTCAGCATCCTTTCACAGAGCAGGGCAGTCTGACAACTCACCTCCTCCCAAAGTCAAAGCTCAGGTCAGGTCAGGAGAGCTCTTCTGCAAGGCAAATCCTTCTCACTCCGTGGAAGAAGCCAAGCTGGCCAGTTTGTGGCAAATGCTTCTGATAGTTTTAAACTTGTTAGGAAAACTGGATTCTCTCTCAGGAAGATGGGAATCCCATTCCAGGTCCCCCACCATGACATGCTCCCATCTCATAGAATTACTTAATGATATTAACAAGTTTAATCGCAGTGATAGAATTCATGAGATCCTTTTGCTCACCTCAGGGGCTCTAAATAGGTCTGTGGAGTCGTCAGCAGCAGTTGTGGCTTCTGCTCTGTGATGCTGAGCTCATCCGCCTGCACCACCTTTGCCACCTATGAAATGACAGCACAAGGCTGAGTTGATTCCCAGCACAACATAAAGCTGGGCCTGGTGGTGCATGCCTATAATCCCAGCACTCTGAAGGCCGAGGCAGGCGGATTATCCCGAGTTCAAGGCCAGCCTGGGCTACACCAGTGATTTTAGGACTAGCCTGGGCTACAGAGACCCTGTCTCAAAAAAAAAAAAAAAAAAATCCCCGGGGACCATCCCCTCCAAATGCTCTCTCCACCTCTCCCAACCATCTCTATATACAGGGCTTTCCTAGCTACCGCCTTCACCCTCCTTGGCCATTTTGCTGCCCTAGTGGGCTCTGCATCCCCCCATAGTCCTATCATTAGCTCCTACCTGTCATTTGAACTCCAAGTCCCACTGTTGTTTTTTCTCAGATGTTCCGTAAGTGACACACATTCACCCACAATCAGAATCTTCATCCTCCTCTCCAGGCCCTCTGATCCCGGCCACCCAGCCACCTGCCTGACACCCCTGCTTTTTGACTCCGAGGTCTAATGCATGCTGCCACCTACTGTGAACCAGTACCCTGGCCTGGCTCTAGGATCCTCTGTTGCACCTCTCAGAGACTGACTGCAGTGCTGCAGGTCACACAGCCCATAGCATGACTTTTAAGCCAAACACAGTGTCTTATCACATCACCAGTTTCTAGTCAAAAGGATCACTTTTTAGCCCTGGGCGTTGGAACAGGCACAGCACCTACTCCCTGAGTAGGGGTCTTGTTTACGTAGTCTCATCCACGCACAGCGTCCCGTTATCCGTCTGTGAGAAGCCCACCATCTGACCATTTTTCCTTTCCTTCCAAAATCTTATAGTGATCTTATAATTACACCATAAATACTTTGTAATTGCCATTGTAACTGAAAATACAATTCATAAATATTATTTTAACAAGGCTTAAATCAATCGCTTCTTTCTTCAGAGTAACACTTTTCCTCAGACTAACACTGGTCTCATTCTGAGGTGTCTGCGATGTGTCTTGTAAAATCAGGTTCAGGGATAGGGGCATAGCTCAGTGGTTAAACTGCTTGTTTAGCAAGCATAAGGCTCTGGGTCTGATTTCCCCCAGTACCACATAAACTGGACATAGTGGTGCATGCCCGTAATCCGAGCACTCAGGGGGCTGAGGCAGAAAGACTGCCATGAGTTTCAGACCAGCCTACGTAAACCACATAGTGAATTCAGGATAAGCTGGGACTACAGAGTGAGACCCTGTATCCCCTTCTCCACAATGCCCCACAACTATATATAAATAAAATCAGGTTGTCTAAGATCAGGAGCGTGTATCTTTTTGTATCCCCAGCATGTAATGCAAGAATTATCACCAACTGAGGCACTGCCAGTGTTACACCAAATTGACAGCTTTTACACACTGGTGACTTCAACGTCAAGAATGTCACAGGCCCTGTGCAGCTAAGGGAGACCTGTGTCCTCTGTCATACCAGGGATGAGCACAGCAGCTGGGAAGGATGAGCAAGGAGGATGGAGGCAGAAAGGAGACGGGCAAACTGCCCTAGGGGCAACCACCAAGCAGTTTGTCCCTGGGAATGCCACCTTTGCTCTACAAGATGTCTCTTTCCAGAATCTGGAGCCACAGCTCCAAGTGGAAAGCATGGCACACAACAGGCCACGGTGGCCTTGAAATACCATAGAGCCCACAAGGAAGCTTTGGCCGGACTCTTCTTGCCATGCTTGGGGGCATATTAGAAATTGAACCTAGGGCCTTCACACCGAGCTACACCTCCAGCCCATCTTTTGTTTGTTTTCTGAGCCAATCTAAGTTTCTAAGCGTCCAAGCTTGGGCCGGAACTTGTGACCCTCCCGCCTCAACCTCCCAGAGAGCTGGGATCACAGGTGTGCACCACCACACCTGGCTTACCTGCCACCATTTCTGAGCCAGTCAAACTTGGTCAAGTGTTTTAATCCTGCTGGTCTGTTTCCTTCTTTAGGTCAAATAAAGGCCAGGAAGGCTCAAGGATGATTGAAATCTGTGGTGAATGTTTAAATTTTGAATCTTAATTTTAGTAAAAGACACATGGCCACGAATTCCCTTCACCTCCCACTGATCCCATACTCCTGCCACTTGCCAAGGCAGCTCTGGAAATCGTCTTCTGTGGGCATGTTCCTGGGGCATGATGAGAAGAAATATGGTTAATGCTGCTTATCGAGTGCCCGCAACAGAAAGACAGGTCCATGAAAACACAGTGTGTCCTTACCTACCTTCCTCACCAAATATGGCACTGTGTGACTTCTGGCTCATCCCCAAACTCAAAATGACCCTGAAAGGTTAAGTGTTTTGAATCAATTCCCGATACTGAGGGAGCCACAACAGCATAACTAAAGACACTCATGAAAAAGGACTTCTGAAAAAGAAGTTTAGAAGTGTGCAGCACTGGTGGCTACAATGAAAATGTGACTTCAACGTCAGATTTCTCAAAGGTAACATCACCCTTCTGGCACAGGCTGTAATCTTAGCAATCTGGGGTTTTAGCACTCTGAAAGGCAGGAAGGAGGATCACAAGTTTGAGCCCAGTGACTTAAATGAGAACTCGTCTCCAAAAAAAACAGTGGGGAGAGCAGGAACTGGGGTTGTAGTTTGGTGTGAAGGCCTTGGGATCAATCGCATGTACAAAAATAAATAAATTAATAAAAGAAAAAGGACTTCTGGAACTTAAGAAAGGGTAAAAATGGTGGGATAAGTGTGCTTAAGGTGAGGGGGGTTGATGGCAATATTACTTTTACTATAATGATTTTTAAAACATTCACTGTACTTGATCACACCTCCTAAAAGGGGCTGGGCTCGTGTTACCCTCTGTCTGTTCCAGGTGCCTGTCTACAGAATGTTAGCAACACTGGCCAATAAGGTATGAACACTCCAGAGCTCCACATTCAGTAAGCCTGACAGAGGCACCACAGTTGTCCGAGGGGCCGCTTCTCCTGGGGAAAGAGCAGAGATCTCCTAAAGGAAGATGGCCATAAGGAAGCCAAGGCCTGGTGGGCTGGACCATCCCTGGCTCCCAGAAGGCAGCACCGTCTGGGAGGGAAACAAAGTCAGAGCCCATCTTCACAGCCCTCCCAGAGGCCCATGAGGCAACCATAAGACTGTGCAGACAGGAGCCTGCAGCAGCCAGACAAGCCCATTCTGAACAGCTGGGTCTGGAAGAGGCGAGGGCGACAGAAGGTAGGAAGAGGTCCCCAGTGACTACACCAAACACAGCGCAACTGCTGCCCATTAGAACATTTATTTCTCAGAGAGAAAATAAGTTTCCGACAGTCATATTATAGTAGGTAAAATTAACTTCTGTATTCTTTACAGGCATAGATTTTTCTCTGTTTATTACCTCTCTTATACCATCTGTTATAAACAATTCTAGAAAGCAAATAAAGTCACTTTCTACAATAAATAGAGCATCATGTGCTTCACAGCAGACGCGACAGAGACACACAGGCCCCATGCCACAGCAGGATCTGAGCCGTTTCTCGTTCTAAAAGAGCATTTTAAAAAATGAGACTCAGAGAGACTGAAAGATTCAAAGAGATTGAAAAAACTGAGTGACTAAGAAGAGAAAGCGCTGAAGGAAGAACGAGATAGATACACATAGAAAGAAAGGGAGAAAGCCCCGAGATCTGACAACACAGGTTTAGACAAAGATCACAGAGTCCACGGCTGACCAACTACCTGGGGAGAGGGGAGGCGCCGGCTCCTTTAAGTAAACCAACTGTGTAGCCGGACAAAGGAGAACTCCAATAATGGAAAGCACAGGCCTGAATAATTTAGAACAGTATTTTACAATTATATACACCATGTCCTTCCCTAGCCATATGCTGTACTAGTTTTATTACTGTACAAAATCCAAAATCCTATCCTTCATCATGGAGAGTTCTGTTGGTTCCCTTTTAAACTCTGGCTCATGTCCCAAATGTATAAGAAGTTAGTGTGTGGTTGGTTGTATTTTTAAAAAGTTGAGTGTGTAAAAATGGCAGTGATCTCCCCGGTGACTGTTTTGTCCAAAACTCCCCTATGAAAAATTTAAAACAATTAAAAAGAACATCAAGTTAAAAATCAACATGGCAATCAGCGGCCTGCAACCCGGCCCTGCGACTTTGGTGCTTAAGAGGTGAAAAGAAACGTCCAGAGAGCAGACGTCGAAGCCTCGGAAAGTTGCGTTGGTTTGTCAGTCAGCATTCCCCATTCACAGTTTTTCTACCATTTTAAGAAGGTGAAGGGAGGGAGGAGGTTAAAGAGAAAGAAGGAGACGGTCGTGACCTCAGAGGGGTGCGTCCCGGTCAGGGAGACGGGAGCAGCAGAGCTGGCCAGCCAGAGCACGGGCGCTACCTGTCCTCCTTAAGTCCGCGGCTGCAGAAAACAAAAAGCCCACAAGAGGTGGAAGGGTGGGAAGGCACACCCACTGAGGGGCCTGGCTCCACCCCAACCGCCCTGGCCTCCCAGTGAACAGACAAATGCATCACCAGCCTGGTCTGCTGACAGGAGCCCACCCTGCCTCAGCCACCCTGTGGCAGTACACGGAGAGGGGCACAGGACCCGCTCTAGCCACGGGGCATCAGCAGCAGGCATGGGGGTCTGTGGGTGTCGGGGTGTGTGCTAGTGGACAGGGTTCTCGAGGAGTGGGCCCCTTCGTGGATCCTGATGCCCATCGAGCATAGCAGCTGACCAAGAGGGGAATGAGACATTAAAGAAAGTTTGGTGTCGTTTCTATAAAAGTTTGGCACAAGAGAGACGAGGACAGGAACGCGGGAATGAGAGAAACTGGGCCTCAGTGTGGAAGACAGAGAAGAGGCGTGAGGACAGGTAGTGAGGGGAGAAGGGGAGCTCAAAGGGATTCCCTGAGGGACCCTGGCACATCCACAGTCAGAACCCCACCCGCCCTGAGGTGTGGTCAGCTGGGCGGGGCCCAGAGGGAGCCAGGCGCCCCTTAAGGAGGAGCCAGGACTTCCCACCTCGGCCAGGTCCTCTCTTCAGCTGGCCTGAATCCTACAGTTCTTTCTACTCCTACGTGGTTCTTCAGCGGGAGATCCCAGGGGACCTTGGGTGGGAAGTTTTGGCACACAGCAGGCCCTCCAGGGGAACCCGTGATTGGTCAAAACTGAGGCCTTGCCTTTAGTGGGGACACAGTCCAGCCCCTGGCCTAACATGAACAAGGGAAGCTGCCAGCCATGTGTGGGGCAGAGGAGCCTTCTGTGTGCCCCATGGCACGGAGGCAAGGCAGGACTGACAGACGCAGGCGCAGCCAGCCCTTACAGGTAGCTGGAGGTGACAAAGGAGTGGGGGCCCTGGACTCGGCTCAGGTGGATCATCGCACGGTCATAGGCCACCTGGACTGACTTGCGGATGCTGGTTTTGCGGCCTTCTAGCATCTTGAGCTTGTCCACAGTGTCTTCCACACCCAGAGGCAGGACTTTGTCCCTCGGGAGCCACTGCCTGAAATACAAGCACAGTTAAGAGACTCGGCAGTGGCAGACTGTACAGCAGCTCCCCTGGGACCACTTACCCAGAACAAGTAAGACCACAGATGAACAGAAAATTGGACAGAGAAAGGCTGTGTGAGGCACAAAACCAGGCAGGAGAGGTGACAGGCAAGGGGTGGAGGCAGGTGAGAACAACATGGGACCTGCCTGGCAGCTCGATCCTTCCCTGAGGCATCAGTACGCTCTGAGGGATATCAATGTCCCGGCACCAGGAGAAACCCAATGTCCAGAGAGTAAGCAAAGGGTAAGGGCTGAACCTCCCCTAACATGGGGAACCATGGCCAGGAAATGGGGCTCAGGCCAGGAATCCATGGGTCTCCACAGCATCTGTGGCCCTTAGTAAACCAAAATGGATTACATTTCCATGTGTTGTGTGTGTCTTTAAAATTCTCCTGACGAAAGCAACCCTCATTTCCGGGTTCCCCTTCTGACAAGCAGAAGATTTACCCTACCTTTCTTTTCCCTTTTGTAAGTTTGCTAATAAAGTCTTCTCTTCACAACCTGCCTTCTGTCTTTGACTTATTCTTTTAAGCCTGTGGAGACACAAACTTGGTGCAGAGGCCTGTCACAATAGGAGCCTGACACCACAATGACTAACATATTTGGGGGCTTGTCCAGGATATTGGTGGCAGAACAGGTATGTTGAAACCTGCTCTCTCCTCTCTCTATTTTCTGTTTCAAATTTGTCTTCCCAGAGCAAGAAAATCCTTGTAGCTTATGGGAAGCGCTTAAGGGAGACAAATGAGTTTCTTGTGCATTTAGAAAGTTAAGCTGGTTGTTTTAATTTTAAAAACTCAAGTTTTAAATGTTTTACTGTGTGAAAAATTGTTTTAATTTTAAGGGAACAGCTATGCATATTAGGAGAAAGGAATTGTTGTAAAATGTTTCATCTGGTTAAAAATAATCATTACTTTAAAAAATGTCACAGTACAACCTGAAAAAAAAAACCCTGATGATGAATGTAAACTGAGGCTAAGAGCACAGCTTTTGGACTTAAGACCTTTGGTTCCTACCTTAGGCAATGGAGTCGTGACTTTCTGAGTCTTGGCTTCCTCACATTAAAAAATAAAAAGGTTAAGGGGAGTAAGATTTAAGTAAGAACAGACTAGAAACTTACAAAAGGCAGCTTACATAAAGACACTCTGCAAGCACTTAATAAATGGTAAAAAATTTTTAATCGTACTGGAGATTGAACCAGGGTCTTCACAATGAGCTACATCCTCAACCTTTTATTTTCATTTTTCTATTTTGAGGATCTCAGTAAGTTGTCCATGCTGAGCTCAAACTTGTGATCCTCCTGCCTCAGTCTCTGAGAGTGCCGGGATGAGAGTCCTGTATCACCATACCTGGCTAATGATAGCAATTACCATTATTTTTATGAGCCAGTTCCACTTCCCCATTCTGTGGAAGGAGAGGTGACAATTCTCTCTACAGGTAACGAGTCCCTTCCAGAGGGCACCACAATGCCCAGGCCCCTCACAATAGAAATACTTTCTCACAACCACACACTAGCAGCTAATAGGCTCACAGCTGAGTCCCTCTCCAGGAGGCATCCATCAAGGGAGCTGCTTGGCTCAAGGCCAAGACCCCGACCAGGGCCACCATATAAAGGTACAAAGACACTGATCCAACTGCCAACAAATGGAGCTGAGAGTGTAGGGTCAGTGATTACAGTGCTTGCCTAAGAAGCATGAGGCTCTGGGCTCAATCTCCCAGCACCACATAAAAGCTGAGTGGCACACACCTGTAATCCCAGCACTTGGGAGGGTGAGGCAGGATAACTGCCTAGAGTTCTAGACCAGCCTGGGCTACAGAGACAAACACTATCTCAAAAAACAACTGGCAATAGTTCTCTAAGCTCTCAAGAGGATGAGCTAAGGCCTCCACTCCCAGTGTGCTGCAGGTCACTGTCTTCCTCCAGTCAGTGCCGCATCCCTCATGTCACAGCTTTCCTCAGTTGGCTGAGCACTTCCCAGGAATCCCACCGGCCAACCTCTCAGTTACTTGTGTTAGGACTAATACTAGTCACCAATAGCACGGCCCTGTGCAGGCCAACTGCTGCAGAACCCACCCCTCCCCTCCCCTGCACGGCCTGCACAGCAGCACTCACCAGGTGCGCTTATTGTCAAAAAAGAGGACAAGGAAGAGCTTCTCTCCAGCCTCTGCCTGCTTCTGCTCTCCCAGCTTCAGCACGTCCAGCGGAGGGACAGGGATGGGGACACCATTGTGCAGGAGGCCCTCCCGGGGCATCTTGGGATCGATGATCTGGAGGCAGAAAGGGAGACGGGAGTTCAGCAAGTGCAGGCTGGGTGAGGCCATCTGCTGCAGCACTCCACACCTAAGCCATGCAAAGGCCACCTCTGCCCCCCAGCCAAGTGATGGAAAGACTGACAGCTTCCACGGCCCTCAGCGCAACAAAATAGAAATGGCCACTCTGTTCCCCAGCTCACTGTCCTCAGCCTCCAGCCCTTCCCACCAGTCCTTCAGATGAGGGAACCTGCTCCATGATCTTTTAGCCTCAGATCTGAGAGTAGTGGGAAACACAAAAGGGGGACATCAGGACCAAGTGAGGAGCTCTGACATCCAGGTCAGAGAGGCAACTCCTTCCTCTCAAGGTCTCTTAGGAGAAAAGAGTAGTCATTTTCTTTCCAATTCCCTTTAGAATCTTTGGGATTCAACTCAAATGCTCAGGCTCTTGCTTGGACACCATGATTATCAAGGCCCGGTCTCAGCAAGCGGGGCATCCATTCGGTTGTCTGGAACAGAGCTCCTGGATGCCCAACACCTTATTCCTCTGGGGCATGGGCTGGAGACCTATGTGACAACTCCACAAAGAAAGCAGGCAGGCTTAGGGTAAAGATGGAAGACGAGCATGAGGGAGGGCAGTGAAGAGGGGACGATAATGTGTTTGGAAATGAGGACCGAGAGAAGAACTAAGCCTTGAAACAACAAGCTCAGGAAGGGCAGAGGCTGGGCCTGTCTTGTTCAGGTTTGTTTCCAGCGCATGGCTCGAGCAGGTGCTCAGCAAAATGCCTGGCAGCACTGACACAACAATAACTCTCCAGACCTGTGGAGTACATTTAAAGTTTCCCAAGCTCCTATTTGTGCACACCACAGCTCATTTCCATCTTTTAATGATACTGGAAAGTCTACTGATAGGTGTTAGCAGACCGCGGAATGGCCAACCACAGAAGGAGGTGACTGGCTGAAGTCACGGTCTGGACTGAAACAAGACGCCTGGGCCAACCTTGGGCCACTACGACTGGCAACCTCCTCCACAGTTCCTGCTTTCAGAGCAGCCGGCTGTGGCACGACAGCCACAAACACTTGGAAACATTCCAAGGAAGCAGCCTTCCCTAGAGACACAGCGATCTTAATTCCTAAACCATGTCCCCATGGGCCTCTTCTAATAAATTGCTCCTGTTATTCACCTTTGGGCATCTGCCAGTCATCCCACATCCCTCTCAAGACAAACAGGTGAAAGCAGGTGCTCCGGTTAAAGAATTTCTCTACCCTGACCCTGCTGGCCAGCTGTACTCTGGTTAAAACTTTGATTCTGTCAGTCCCTCCTGGGACTGGAGCTGAGGGTCCTAATGAGAACAGCCAGACAAAAGCCCTTCTAAGCTTCCTCAATCACCCAATGAGGCAGCGGGGCAGCTCTACAGTGATTCTCCTTGACTATGGCTTGCTAGCTCCAGACAGCAGATAGTAGAAAGCATCCTAAGGCACCAGCAAGGTGGGCGAGGAAGTCTGCCCCCACACCAGGAAAGCACTCCTGCCCCAAAATAATAAGCAAGGGTCCATTCACTCAGTGAAGGCTATGCAGATGTAAAACACATAGAAGGAAAGCTTGTGGTAAAATTTAACATAGTGTACCACTTATGTGTACATATGCTATTATTACAATTATCATACGTGAACAATCAATAGAAGGTGGATACAGAATATTTAAGAGTCAACATGTTACAATGGTAAAGTTTGTACTGCTTTCTTCCCCTCCCAAACTTCTGTTACTTGGTACATGATTATCACATGCAACAACAACAACAATAAAACCAAAGAAAATGTATTTTTTTAAAAGACAAGGGCTTAATGTAGGCATCGTAGTAAAGTGCTGTAGTCCCAACTAGTCAGGAGACTGAGGCAGGAGAATCACCCAAGCCCAGGAGTTAAGAGAGAGACCAGCCCAGACAAAACGGAAACCCTGTCTCAAAAAAAAAAAAAAAATTAAGAAAAGAAAAAAGACAAGGGCTTAAAATACAATATGCAAATCTACATTGAAATATGCATAGGAAAAGGATTTGGGGTAACATGCATCAAAATAAAATCACAGATTGTGTTCAGGTGGTGGCTGATTTTCTTCAATCCTGAATGAAAATGTATGATTAAAAAGATAATTTTTGCCTAGGGATGTAGGTCAGTGGTAGAATGTTTGCTTAGCAAGTGGGCTTCATCCCCAGCACTGCCAAATTTTAAAATAATTTTTAAAAAAATAAATAAATAAAACACGGGCTGAAGGAATAGTACAATGGCCCTAAGTTCAATTCCCCAGCCCTACATAAACTTAATGTGGTGGCACAAGCCTGTAAATACCAGCACTTGGCAGGCTAAGGCAGAAGACTGTTGTGAGTTAGAGGCCAGGCTCCACAGTGAGTTCAGGACCAGCCTGAACTATGGAGCAAGACCTTATCTCAGAAAGTAAATTTTAAAACAGAACAAAACAACAAAACTACAAGCGTTGGACTACAGACTTAATCACTTAATGACTAAGATGGAGTCCCAAAGCCTATACCATTGCTAGGCTCCCAGCCTCGTGAATTAAGGCAGCCTCAACCCAACATTTCCCGTGGCCAGATCACAGTGTGGATTTTCCACTCTTGTGGAAAGGTCAGTAAGGTGGGTCTCAGCCCCTTTGAGAAGACTTTCCTCATCTGTCCTAGCAGGACCAGAGCTCATGCCCAAGTTTTCTCCAGAGGCTGCTGCTGGGCTCCACATTCCCAGACAAGAAAGGGCTGTGAGAAACCAGAGCCCTGGCTGCCTCCCAGACACTAGCAGGGTGGTTCCCACCAGGCCACCATCACCCAGGAAGCTTTAAGAAAATACTCAAGCCTCAGTCTGGTCTCAGAGAGGCTACTCTAGGGTAGAGGTGACTCAGGGTATGTATTGTTTAAAAAACTCCCCCAGGTGATCTGACAGGCCCCAAATCAGTGGCATCTTTCAGAGCTCCGTGGACAATGCCCCCCCACCCCCAGCTGAGATAGAGCTTTAATAAGTAACAATCAAGGTGGTCAAATGGTGCTTTTAGTTACTGCTACTGTGGAAGAAATGGAAATTTTAGCTATCGCTGGTGGAAATATACATTGAAACTTTCAGGCAACTTGTGTCAAAATGGTGTATAAACTTTGGCCCTAGAAGGTTCTTAAATATTCACAGGGAAGAAATAATCATGGACTTACACAAAGGTAAAGCTACAGTATTTATTGCCAACTGTTTATTATAGTGAAAAACATTGTTAGGGAACAGTCAAAATATGGCATAAATACAACTAAACATGATGCAGTCATTAAAAGTGACGGTGACCAAGAACATTTAAATGGCATGAGATGTGCATGCTCGTGGCATACTGTTAAGTAAAGAGGGTTAAAAACAGAGCACGGTCTTATATATACACTGACACACTGAAAAAAAAAAGCTGAGTGGACATACATATACCATCCCTAAGTAGGATAGTGGATGACTTCTGAATGCAGTGGGGCTCAGAACACAGTCTTTAACTTCACATATTTTGAGCCATGGGCTCAAACTCCCACTTTGCCACACACTAGCTGTGGATAAAAGATCTTTCCTCCTTCCAAAACAGGAATAAGCATACCCTCCTCAGTACTTCAAGGACTTAGCATGACAGATGCTGAACTACCTAAGTATTATTAGCAGCATTTTAAATACTCAAAACACATATTGCTTTTATGCCTAAGCAAATAAACAAATGCTATCAAGACCCTAAGCCTAGTCTCTGCCTGCCTGCCTACTTTTAGCCTTTTTAAGTGTTCTCTATGAGGAGCCTTGCCACTTTAACCCACTAAGGCTGCGGTATACCTCCCTCCCCTCAGCAGCTAAAGGCACACTAACTCCCACCACACACTCTGCTGGCTTGATCCAATCAGATGCGCCCCCAAGGTAAGACAGGGGCCAGAGCCGCCCAAGGAGGTAGGAGGGTGGCATCTGGGGCACTCACCAAGGCAGGGTAGGAGGGGTAGCCTCGGCACTTGGCCCACACCAGCTCCAGGGGCTCCAGGTCTCCGCGGTCTTCAAAGGGCATCAGGAGGCTTCTGCCTGGGGGTGGGGGAGGGGAGGAGACAGTGCCCAAAGGGGACTTGGAATGGTGCTCAAAATTGCCTGTGGCTTCCATCCGATTGGGACAGCCCAGGAATGAGTCAGCAGCATCCCCTCCACCCTTCCTTTTCCTGCCCTTTCCTCAAAAGTTCTTAGACTGGATGGATTAGGGGTTGGCAAACTAGTTCTATAGATGGCCAAAGAGAAATATTTTAGGTTTTATGAGCCAAAGGGTCTCTGACCCAACCACTCAACTCTGCAGCTGTAGCATGAAAACGACAGCCACAGACAATCTAGAAACGAACGAGGGAGGCTGTGCACCAATACAACTTGGTTTTAGACACTGAAATCTGAATTGTGTAATTTTCATTATGTTATGAAACAGTCTTTTGATTTTCTTTTCAGTCATTTTTAAATGTAAAGGCTAGTCTTAGCTCATGCACCATATAAGCAAGCAGTAGGCCATAGTTTACCAACCTCTGAACCTGAACCCTAGGAAGGCTTTCCCTGGGAGAACATAACTGCTTCAGCCCTGAGGCCTCAGGGATAAGGGCCCTACCCCAGCTTGGAAAGAGCCACACACCACACTCCTGGTCCCCTGCATGGGGAGTCCTCAGATGGAGGCATACAGAAAAGACATCACAGTAAAAACATTTGCTAGCCTTCTTTTCTGGCCAGACAGCACCGGGCAATCCATGTTGCCAGGCTGCATGACACTCAGCAGAGCCAAGCAGGTCTACAGGTCCCTCATATCCCTTCTCCTATCAAGACTTACACTGGGTGTCCCATCTGGGGCCCATATTACATCTCCTCCATTGACTTAGTTCCGTACCCAGCCAAGAGCCCAAATGCACAGGTGCTTCACAAAGGCTTCTCTTTCTTTCCTCCTCACACCTACACATTGGAAACAGGGAGGTGACCACACTACACAAGGGAACAGAAGATCCAAATCTCAAGAGTGGCGATTATATTTCCAAGGAAAAACTATCACCCTTCAAATTTTTTTAAATGTACTACTACTAATAATGAGATAACTGTTTTGATTCTGAGTCAACAGAAGCAATAACAAAGTTACAATGCACTAGTGAAGAGGAAGACTCTTTGCAAGCGCAGACCGGCCCGGCCCCATCCATCGGAATGTAATCTGGCCATATGTCTGAGGAGCCATAAAAAAAAAATGTATGAACCATCTGCTCCCCAGCAAATTCCTTCCTTGGCAATTTCTTCTAAGAAAAATAACTTCATAAGCAAATAAAAGATTCTGAACAAAACATGTGTTCACTACATTACATATACTGTCACAAGACAAAGATAAACCAAATGTCCAATTAAATGTCAGGTAAGTAGGTTATTATGCATCGCTAGATACACTGTTCCTGTGGTATGAGATATAAAAATTATATATCCACATGAAGGAAAAGTATGAAGCAACAGGAAAAGAAAAGTAGAATACAAAAGTACATGTGTTTGCAGTTAGTACTTTGTTTTAAAATGTCCCTAAAATAAACAGTAGGCAACACAGAAGACAATTGAAGACAATCGTGTTAAGATGACGGGAACTAGGAGAGCTCAATTTTCTTTTTAAATTCCCTTCGGCATCACTGTGTGTATGTTTTCAAAGTAGGAACAAAATGTCACCACCAGAAGCACAAAGTGTGCTGATCCAGCCTGGTTTCGAGCTTAGCTGTTACACAAACTCATGTAGGCATGCCCTGCCTTCTGGGGGGTGACAATCACAGACAGTAATGAAACACACAGGCATGCACTCACCAGCACACATACAAGAAAAGTTACGGGGAAGAATGCAGCTGGAGAAAGGGAAGACGGGAGGAAGCGCCACAGCCCGTGCGGTAGACAGAGATGTCAACAGGCACCCGGAGTGCCCAAGGCTGGACGAGAGCACGTTCAGACTGTCCTGTGCCCACTCTACCTGGCACCACCCCACCTTCCCTTTTGCCTCTGTCCTGGATTCCACTGGTCCAAGGAGACAAGACCCATAAAACTCCAGGGTTACACGTGAGCTCCAGTGACTCCACGTATCACCGACTACTCCAGTGACAGCAGACAGGCCATATCCATCAAATTACAAATGCACACTTCCTTCAACTCAACAATCCTACTTCTACTACGAAACAACCTACGCACACATAAGGTTGTTCACTGGCATACTGATGATGACAGTAAAGAGTGAAAACAACCTACATGTCCATTTTTAGAATGCTGGTTAGGCAAATGAAGGCACTCGGATACAATGGGACACTAGGTAGCTAGGACAAAGCACAGAAGGGTCTCTAAGGTACATTATTAACTCAAGAAAAAAGGGAATGGTTTAGCAGAGGAGCATATGAATAGTAGGCTTCCTTATCCTCTTAAATATACACACACAAGTTTGGGCTTGGATATACACAGGTTTCCTCTGGAAAGACACAAAAGCAAATGTCAACAGCGGATGTTCCAAGGAGAAGAATGCTAACTTTCTTCATACACCCTTTTAAGATTTTTGTCACCATGGGCATGTATTCCATTTCAAATTTAAGATCAATTTAAAAAAAAAAAAGTCCGCATGGCCTAGGAACTAAGGCCATCTCCCTGGCCAGCGCCTAACGGTTTGGCACTGAGCCCTCACAATACAGCAGCCCACAGAGCTGGCCCTGGGGAAGGCCTGGGCCCCCAAGCTGTGCCTCAACACCACTCCTCACCTGAACCATTGTAGTCGGAATCTCCGTTCACACCTTCCAGGAAGGGCACCCGAGAAAGAGCTGGCTTCCCACGGCTGCGTTTGGGAGGCGCCAGGCCACTGTGCACAGAGCAGCGAGAGAGGGGTAAAATGAGCAGTTTTAAGGACTACTGCAACCACTCGCAATTTCCTATCACAGGCAGGAGGGGAGCTGCAGCAGTACCCCGGAAGGATGGTTTCTCCACCTCCTCGGTTTCCCCAGCCTGTGACCTAATCCTGACCTAAGTTCCCACTGGGTTTTCAGGACTCATTTCATCCACATGGAAGATCTCAGCCAGGAGGGAGGTCTCTGTCCAGGGACCTTGGACTTCACTCAGAGGCAAAGTCACCCCCCAGTCACTTGTCACTGCTTCTAGAGTCTCAACCGTCTTGCCAGTGGGACATGGCTGCACATTTGTGCAGAATGCTTGACTCTTTGGGTCACATGCTGCTTCTTTAGAAAGCAATTTATTTTTTGAGGTACAAAAATCTGATTTTCTTGCAAATTTTCTATAATAGACATGTCGCACTTCCAGAATTAGAAAAGACATTTTTAAATTAAAAAATAAAATCTACTTCTCACATCCAAATGGTTTATGTGTGAAGTTTTTCTTGGATAGAGAGAGATGGATTTTTTTAACTAAAAAGTAGACTTTTAAAAAATACAGCTATAGGAAAAGAGGTAAAATATACACCAAACAAAGACTAGAAAGGATGGTACAACTGAGGCTGACCCAGGCACAAGTATTTTTAATGAGATCACCATGTAATTCTACTGCACAAAAGAGTAGAGCACCTCCAAGCGAGAATGATGTGGCTGGGGCTTTCTTCTACCTAAACTATTAAAAATATTATGGCTCTATATTTTTATTTTTAAAATTAACTTTAATTTTTTGTAACTTTTTCAACTTAAAAAATTGCTTAAAAGATAGGCCAATGATCTGTAGAAAAGCCAAACATGGGGCTGGAGGAATGGCTCAGTGGTTAAAGTACTTGCCTAGCAAATGCTAAGTCAAGCACTAAGTACTTGAGTTGATTCCCCAGTACCACGTAAGCTCGGCATGGTGGTGTACGCCTGTAATCCCAGCACTTGGGAGGCTGAGGCAGGAGGATTGCTAAGTCCACGGCCAGCCTGGGCTCCATAGTAAGCTCAGGACCAGCCAGGGCGACAGAGTGAGACCCTGTCTCCAAAAAATAAATAAATAAATAAATAAATAAATAAATAATAAATAAATAATAAATAAAAAGAAACGCCAAAAATGCATAGGAAACCCTGGATGGTTATTAAACATTCAAGAACACAAATGACTAGGGAATGGGGTACTTTTTTACTGAATCAAAACTGACTTAATCACTACCCTAAAGAAACTCTGTGCCAGGTCTGGTAGTGCACACCTGTAAGTCCAATAGTCTGGGAAACCAAGGCAAGGGTGTTGCAAGTCAGATCCCAGCCTGGGCAATTAGCAACTTAGTGAGATCCTACCTCAAATAAAAAATAAAAGGTTTGTGGATGCAGCTCATTGTGAAGGCTCTAGGCTCCATCTCTAACACTGGGGCAAACAAAACAAAACAAAAACTTTGCTTACCCAAAACCCATAATCGTAATCCTCAGTCAACAGTAGCTAGACTGGAAGTTTTTTCTTGCCAGTCAAAATGAGCTTAGGGACCGTGAGGTTGCAGACAGATGTAAGGTGCTAGTAATTTTCTTAGGAAAGCCTCTCAAAGTTCACATCCTGAATCTAGGAAGATGTGTTCAAATACCACAGGAGAGAACATGGCGAAGTAGTTTAGAGATTAATTTAGAAGCCAGACTCTAAGTTAAAACCAAGCCTTTCTTATTTCTGAGGTCCTGAGCACATTATTCAACTTCTCTCAGGTCTGTGTTACCCGCAGGATGTTAAAGGGATTTATCAACACACACAAAACATTCAATATATCACGGGCCACACAACAAACTGCAGTTTCAGTTATTATGTGAAAAGCAGTAAATTTTAATATGCTACAGTATTGCAGACTAGTAACATTATATTCTGTGGAATGAGTTCTGAAGAAGAGCCCAATAAGATAACACCTCAACTAGGCCTGTGCTCCTGACTCATGGGCGGGGGGGTGGGGGGGAGAAGCACAACTGAGTCAGCACTGGCCTGCATGTCAGCCCTCAGACCAAGCGGCTCAGGCCCAAGCAGGCCACCCAATCCATAATTACCTTGTTGACCGGTTTAACCTCCATCTCCCCTCTAGAAAACAAGCTCCATGAGAACAGATACCTTATCGGTGCTCAGAACAGTACCAGGTATATAGTAGGAGCTCAGGGAGCTCAGCTGTCAATGGTTAGATGACCTACAGGAGGAGGGTAGAGCTCCAATTGGCTCAGAAAACCACCACAGCAAATCCACCATGGAGCAAGTGAGGAAGATGGAGGACAGGTCGGCTACCAGCTTTTTCAAGGTCATTTCTAATTCTAGGATTATGTGATGATTCTAGTAAACAAGATCTTCCATAGGTACTTACTACCACAGAGGAGGGACCCTAGAAGCACCCCTTTTTAGACCCTGAAACTCCACTGAGAACCACTGAGCTAAAGAGGAAAAGCCTTTCACGGGCATTGTTCCTACATCAGGAGCCCACAGTAAGCATGGCACTATTCTGGACTTTTCTGCGCAAAGGCAAACACAGCAGCATTAGCACGCTAGTCACAGCCTGGCCTGGCACATTTCCTATGACTTAACAGCTGGAAAATGTCCTTCATAAAGACCAGCACACCTTCCACCTTTAGTCAAGGGACAGGTATAGGACCTAGCTCCTACTCTAACCCAACTCCAAGGACCTGGGCTTCTTGCAGGTACCTTATCTTTGAAGGAGCCAGAACTCCAACTAGGGACGAGGCTCCAGGCATCTAAGCTTCTGAAGTCTTGTCTCCCCCACCTATGCCCCTTAGTCTCTGGAGGCTTCAATAGAGAAAGAGAAAGCTAGGGCAATTTGGGGGCTCTATGAGGAGGAAAAAAATCTCAAAGAAACCAAAGAAAGGAGGCAGGCTAGGCCAAGGAGGAGCTGGGAAGTGACTGAAGCTCCGCCCGAGCCCAGGGGCATGGAAAGCTCCAAACAGAATGCATCCCCATTCCTAAAGGCTCCAGTTCCTAGGAGATCCCAGAGTTACAGACCAGGCCTCAGGAAATCACAGGGGTGCAAACAGAATGCATGCCTTCGATGCATGTCAAAAACAGACAGGTAGTCTTTGCTGCTGCCCTGGGACCTATGGACCTGCCAGCCATTCAGCAGCCATAGTGGAGCCATGGCATCAGACTTTAGGGCTAGTAGTTTTTGTTCTGCGGGCTGAGGTTCTCTCACTTCCAAGAGTCCCATTCTGCCTGAGGTCTTGCAGAACATACAACAGAGAACAGGGGCTCACTAAACTCTTAGAAGAAACTTTAAAGTTCTATCCTACAAAAAGTCCTCTCTACATACAAGTTGAAGAATAACAAAAGAAACCCACCGGTTGTAGCTAGAGAGTGGTGGAGGAGTGGGGCTTTTGAATAAGAGGCAATTTCCAAGGTCCTACTTTCACGTTCCTTATTACCACACTGTACCTCTCGAGAGGCCATTGCTATGAAACCCCAAGAGCCCCAGGACAAAATCTTGTCTGTAACAAGCTGGGTTATTCAAGCGTATATGGAAGGAGGGGAGACTCACTCAACAAATGTTAACTTCCAAGGGTAACAGGAGATACATATGTTCTCCAACTTCAGCCCACTAACCCTGTTAAGTATCACTACTCCTTCGGTAGGAGTAGACCTGGGAGACAAGGGTCACTCGAATTCCTGGGAGATCCCAGAGTTACAGACCAGGCCTCAAGAAATCACAGGGGTGAAAACAGGTATGAAGAAAGACATTCAATCTGTCACTAAATGGAGAATAGAGGGAGATGTGGGGGGCTGGGGGGTTGGTGGGAAAGCTTTTGGGGACAAGTATCCTTACCTGCAAGCTTCAAAGGCCAGTCCACCACTGAGACCCAAACTACATTCCGAGTCAGACCCGCTCTCAGTGTGTTTTCCAAAGCCATTGGTCACACCTGCCAAGGACACACAGGGTGAGCCTGAATGTGGAAACTCACCTGCCCTGACACAAGTCCCAGGAGCAAGCAGGATACCAGCTCCTCCCTGGTGGGAAATGGGTGGAAGAGAAAACTGGACAGAGATAAATGTTTGGGGAAAACATTATTGGCTCAGGTAATGAACAGACATTACATTTTCCTTCCACTCTTTCAATTTAAAGAAAACAGAACAAACAGCTGGTCCTGGCTACAGAGGAAAATGCCAAGACTTCCCCTCACCGGCAGGCTCCACTGTTCCTGGATCTGCCTCTAATTCCAAACTTCAATTATTAGGGAGTCTTCTCCGCCTCTAAAGCGCCCACCCACCTTGCCTTTTCAGATAAACACTCTACGCCCTACCCATCCCACAGCTGCCAACAGCTAGCTCCATTCTTTGGGGATGGTGTCAGGAGAGGCTGGGGCAGGATAAGGGCTCTGTGTTGGCCACACCCTGGGCCATCTTGCACAGCTAGCCAGCCAGAAGTGAACATAGGGCACCTTCAGAACTACAACAGCCCAGACCTTCCCAGGATGAGCAGTTAGGACCCAGCTTCTGGATTAGACTCTGAAATACTAGTCCCTTTTCCCTGATAAACCTTGGCCTCTTTTGTGAAGCTAATGCCTTCTTCCTTGTGGAGGACACTACTCAGTATGAATGAGGAGGATCTGTTTACATGAAGAACCTTTAGAATCAGATGAAGACTGGTCATCCTGGGGACATGACCCTGCCATGAGGGTTTCCATGCTCCCGTGTATCCAATTTCTAACCTACTCGTGTGTCCTTCAACTGTGAGAGCTGAGCCAAGAGGAGCATGGAGGCAGGCTCAGCAACTGATTGGAGAACTGTAACAGACAGCTTGGCACAAAACAGTGCAGCAAGTCACCCTTGTAAGAGCAGGTATCTGAGCAAAGATGTCTGTCCCCTGACCTGGCCCTGCATCTCACATTATGACCTCAGGTTTGAGCACTGAAGCCAGCTGTGCCTAAGGTGCCTCACAAGTAAAGGATCAGCATCTGCTTTTGTGAGATTCAGCTAAGGTTGTATGGACAAGGTGCCAGGAAGCTACGTCCATGTTAAGAGCAGAAACTTGCAGTACCCCGAGTAGCAGCAAACAGACACCCCAGACTACACGGGCCTGGTGTCCCAAAGGCAGGATTTTTCAGTTTTAGAGCACAACATTTTCAGTACAGTCTGGCTCAGCCAGACACAGCTGAAAGGATGACAATAATTGCTACATGCTAAGGACTCATACACTCTATTTACGATCCTTGGAAAGGTAGGTGTTCCTGGCTCCATGTCAGAAATAAGGAAACTGGTTCAGAGAGGTTGATTTTCCCAGGCTGCACAACTGGTTAAGAAGTTGGAATTTAAACCACAGGCCCAGGATCGTGCCTCTATACATCAACCTTCTGCCCTAACACAGGGAAGCATGGTGAGACAGACGGGGAAGGTACTGTTGGAAATAAAATGTTAGGCAAGAAAAAAGAAAAGCAAGCATTAACCACACAGTTCAAAGCCACCACATAAAAGAGCATGACAAATACGAGGAGCAAAAGCCAAGGGCAGGCCCTCCCTGCCAAGCCAGCCACCTTCTACCTCACCAAGACCAACCTGCTCTGCCTGGCACTCAGCGCCTCCACTCCTGGGGCCACCTCACCAATGCAGCCCCAGATGTGGGCATGGGGAAGCCCCTCCAGCTGTTCCTCAGAGGCTCTCTCTTCTTTCTGGTTTCCCCACATGGAGCCTGAGCCTCAATCCCTCTGCTCCTTCCCACTCCACCCTCATCCCTCAGGGCCACCTTAGGAAGCCTAGAGCTTCAGCATCCCACCTGGCATGGCGCCACTGAGCCACACAAGTCCAGCTCTGTAGTTTCCCTGCATGCACTTTGCAATGATCACCTTATTTCTCCATTGGACTGTGAACTTCCAGAGCTGGAACTGCACCTGACTTATTAAGACTCCACATGGCACGCCAACCCTGATGATGCACTTGTCCTGGACAAGTTCAGTCCCCCTCACCTGGGGAGATGACGCTGCTGTGAGTCAGTCCAGCTCCCACCACCTACCTCATCCCCACCCACCACCCCTATCATGCCTGGCTACAGTCACATGGACTTCCAGGCATGTTCCCACCTCCAGGGCTGTACACTTGATCATCTTTTGTAATATCCTTGCTCCAGATACACAAGTAGCTCATTCCTTCAACCCTTTAGATTTTTGTTCAACCACCTCTTCCCAAGGCCTCCCCAGCTACCCTCTCTAACACTATCTCCCCCTTCCTGCTAGACTTTTTCTCCAAAGCTTCTAATCCAAGCCACTTTATTTGCTTTTAGTCCATTTCCCATGTAAGAGACAATTGTTTTGTTCACTGAGTTCTTCTCCCCAGTACCTAGAAGAGTCCCTGATACAAATATCTCATAAATGAGTAAAATGAGCAGAATGATTTTATCACGACAACCAAAGGGAGGCCTCCATACAATCTGGCCCTCTGAAATCACCTGCTTGAAACCTGTTCCCCAGGCCACTACTTATGCAAGGACCAAATGCAAGCTATGAAGCCCTCACTGCTCTCCCTGGCATCCCCAAGGTCACTAGGGAGACAGCCGACTGAGGGAGGCGCTGGCTGTCAAGGCAAAGCGGAAAAGCAGGTGAGAAGCAGCGAGAGCAGCACAGGCACTGTCACCTGTTTCTTCTTCCTGCTGAGGAGACCTCTCCCCGTCACTCTCACTACAGCTTCTGCTCCTTGGCCGCTTCCGGGAATGGTGCTCCTCCTCAACGCTGGCTGGAGAGGCAGGAGAGCCCACCATACCATGGTCCTCGCCATTCTCCAGGGCCCTGTCTGGGCTCCTCTGTAGCTTAACCCCATTCTTGGCCTTCTTGAAGAGGACTGATGTACGGCGCCCCACGCCACTGAGAGGGACACCAGCAGGAACGTCAGGGGCCATGAGAGAAAGTCTGTTGATGCCATTGTCACTAAGCAAGTGCTGCAAGGGCTCACTGCCCAGCTGCAGAGAGGTCTTCTCCAAGAGCTCGTCTTCTTCCACCTTTCTGGGCTTTAGGAATCGGCTTGGAGGTTTGCTATCATTGATGGGTTTCAGAGTAGGGGGGTCCGGGGGGGATTCTTGCTCAGACAAGGAAGGTGCAGGCCCTGTGGGCTCCAGGGTTGGTGGGGGAGGCAGTCTGGAGTCATCTGTTAGAGACAAAGAGAACCTGCTTGAACATTTTAGAAGGAGTCTGCCCCTACAAACCATTTACTGAGCTGGTAACCAAGGACCAAATGCATAGGCTACTTTCATACTTGAGATTTGTGCCATGTCTCAGATTTGGGGACTTTACAGGGAAACTAAGCCCCAAGCTTCACCTACATTAGCAGTCTCACTACTGTACACTTGCCATAGAGCAGGACCACCTAGACAGTGTCTTAAAGATTTAAGTTTCACCTCTGATCACCTGAAACCAAATCTCTAAACATATTAGAGGGACAGAGGGAGAGTGAGCTTACCAAGGGAGTCTAATGAGTGAGGGCTGCAAACTGTCACTCTACACCTGAGAAAACCACCTGCTTAACCAATTATTAGGCTACATCTTAGCTTGGCAGATCAAAGGCCTACAATTCTCATCAGACTCAAATGGTTTCTCATCTGCCACTGAATTTGTTTCACATCAATCAAGAGAGAACAAGTAGGATGGACAGAAAGAATAAATTTACAGATAGGGAAAAATTAGACAAAGTAAGATTAGTTAGATTAGTTGTTTCCAAACACAGCTGCTCACCAACTACCTTGAAAATTTTTAAAATTCAGGGGGTTGGAGGAATGGCACAACAAAGCGCCTGCCTAGGAGCGCAAGGCCCTGAACACCATGTAAAGCTGGGCGTATTGGTATACGCCTGTAATCCCGGCCCTTGGGAGGCTGAGGCATGAAGACTGCAGAGTCCAAGGCTAGCCTGGGCTAAAAAGTGAGTTCAGGACCAGCCTGGGTTACAGAGTGAGACCCTGTCTCAAAAACTAAAAAATAGGGGCTGGAGGAATGGCTCAGCGGTTAAAGCGCTTGAGCAAGTGCTAAGCCAAGCGCTAAGTACCCAAGTTCGATTCCCCAGTACCACATAAGCTGGGCGTGGTGGTGTGCACCTGTAATCCCAGCACTCGGGAGGCTGAGACAGGAGGATTGCCATGAGTCCAAGGCCAGCCTGGGCTCTGAAGTGAATTCAGGACCAGCCTGGACCACAGAACGAGACCCTGCCTCAAAAAAAAAAAGCAAATAAAAAACACCCTAAAAATAAAATAAAAAATTTGAGACTCTCAAGCCATAGCCCAGAACACTTGCCTAAATTTCTGGAAAATGAAGCTGGGAAATTGTTTTTTCAGAATCTCCTCAGGTAGGACTGGTGGAATAGCACAGTGGTTACATCATTTAACTAGCAAGTACAAGGCCTTGGGTTTGATTCCCCAGCACCACACGAGCCAGATGTGGTGGCACAAACCTACAAGCCCAGCACTCAGGAGAGTGAAGCAGGAAGAATGCCTGAGTTAAAGGCCAGCCTGGGATACACAGCGAGTTCAGGACCAGCATGAACTACAGAGTAAGAACACGTGTGTGTGTGTGTGTGTGTGTGTGTGTGTGTGTGTGTGTGTGTGTAACCCATAGCCCATCTTCCCCCCCCTTAATTTTTTAATGGTATAATAAAAATATTTTTAAATAAAGTTTTGATACCGGGTTTTATTTTATTTTTGGACACGGGGTCTCACTTTGTAGTCCAAGCTGGTCTTCAACTCACTATGTAGCCCAGGGTGGCCTAGGACTCACAGCAATTCTCCTGCCTCTCAGCCTCCCAAGTACTGGGACTACAGGCACGGGCCACCATGCCCAGCTTAGTTTTGCTACTTATATATGTACATTAACTATATTATATTAGTTTATACATGACCCAAGACAGCTCCTCTTCACTCAAAAAACAAGGGCAAAAAAGCCCACAGGACACAGACTGAACGAGCCTGCCTAAGGGGATGTGATGGCAGCTGGTCTGCTGGGCACGACTCATCTCTGCCACAGCCTAAGAGTGGGATACAAACGGCATTCAGTTTGTCACACAGCAAGTTGGGAGTCAAAACAGACATAAAGCCCTCTGTGACCTCTTAACCATGTCCCCATTTTCTGCCAACCTAAAACAAAAATGGGGCTTTCCCTGCAATCTGGGCCAATATCTACCGAAAATATCTCCCATCCTTTTTGGATAATGTGAGTGACAGTCCCTTTCAAGCCCTAGGCTCAAATCCGAGAGCAAGGATGAGAGTGACAATTCTGCCCAAAGTGAATGAAAAGGACAGGAAGCAGTTCAGCTTAGATCCTCTTAGGTTTCTGAGAATCACTTCTCCAGCTGCCTACTGCAGCCTGGCCTCTGTGCTTAGGACAGGCCTATAAACTCAGCCAGCTGGGGTCAAAAATCACAAGGTATGTCCAGAGCAAGGCTAATGGTAGGGTCTCTCCCTCTGCTGACCCTCCCAACTTAATGCACTCTAAGAGCATCTCTTCAAGGTGGTGGAAAGTAGTCTGATATTTTACAGGAATATGGTCTCATCAGGTCCAAAATACTGTAGTACTTAACCGGATAACAATCTGCTGCTGAGTCTCGGCACCCAAAAGCACCCTGAACCTCCCCATTCTCTAACAACTAGACATCCACATCAGAGGCCACCAGGAGCCTAGTCCAATGTAGCAGCCAATATCTGTTCTGACTAGTTTTGATCTCTACTGATTATTAAATATTTTGCTATCATCCTCTGAGCATACAGAAGGGTGACCCTTCCAAGGGCTCCCATTTACCCACTGAGTCAGACGTAACCTTGGGGAGGGGCATCCCAAGGGACTTCCACTCAGCCTTCCTTTCACCCTGCCTCAGCACCCTGCCGGCCCGTGTCTCTTCTCTCACCTCTGTCCCCATCGTCTTCTGGGTCCTCCTGCAGGGCCTGCTCCAGGATAGCTGCACCCCCCTGGAGCCCTGCAGGCAACTCCCCATTGGATGCTGTCTTGTTTAGTGGTGGTGGCTGTGCTAGTGGTAGTGGTGGTGGTGGTGGCGGCTGTGCCAGCTTCTGCCGAAGGGCGTTGATCTCTCTCCGCAGCAGGCGGACCCGGCGGGTGCGAGCCCCGCTGGACCGCATGGCGCTCACCAGATCGAATTTCTCCAGCAGCTCCTTCAGCTGCACGTCTGGGGACAAATGGGCCCGGTTCTCTGGGATGAGGATGTTGTCCACTGCCAGGGAGAAGGGAGGACAGAAGGGGCTGAAGGACCTGCCCAGCCCAGGGCAGGAGAAAGAGGCCAAATCCTTCGGACGCAAAATCATCCTGGAATGCCTGGGCCAGTGGCTTCCAGCCGCATCACAGTGGGCCCTTGGCCCTGCGACACTGCTTCCCAGAAGGCAGTCATGGGGGACAAGGCCAGAATGTGGGCAACATCTGCAGGAAGCAGTTCAGTCATGTTTATGGGCTCCATGGAGCAGGCACGAGGCAGCTTGGCAATCCCCCAGCCTGAGTAACTGTTTGGCTGCTGCCATGGAAGAAGCAGAGAGCAGGGACAGGCGGAGTGTGGGGCTCAGAGGGAATTCTGTGTTTCTGATCCTCCACTTGTACTCTTCTGAACGAGGCACAAACACACCGGCATCATACTCAGCCTGTCCCATGCCCCGATGCCACATAGAGGGATCCAGGAGACAAAGATCCCTGGTGAGGCTTTAGCTTTTCAAACAGATGCAGCACCTGCTTGAATACCACTTAAGAAGTACTCAGTGAACCAATTACACTTTAACCTTGAGCTAGTCCAGACACAGGCAGGTGCACCTGAGTGTGCGCCTACCCTCAGCTTGGCTTCTGGAATCTACTCTATAGACCCAAGGCCCACCCTGATCCCTGACTCTCTGGGCTCTGTCTCTGTGCCTCTTCCTGGTCCCTTTCCTCCCCACCCATTCGGACTTCTCACCGTCTTCCCAGGAGAAGCGGTAAAAGTCTTCCAATTTGGGTGACTCTGGCAGGTGGGTGCCCCTCTCAGGGTCATAGCCGATGTTCTCTGCCTGCCGCCGGGCATGCCGCAGGACGGCCCCTCCCAGGTCCCGCAAGCGGACAGCTGCTCGGTGGAAAATTGTGTCTTTAGCATTATACTTCATGCAGTTGGTAACTATAAGGTTAAAGTCCTCCTCAAACTCCTCCAAGGTGTGGTACAGATGGGACTCCAGCTTCCGCCTCATGGTAGAAAAATCCATTGGCTTGGATATGAATTCCAGGTAATCTGGAACCTAAACATATAAAACCTGTACAATTACAACAACCATTTACTAGCCAAACAGGCGCACCCTTCACTGGCACCCTTGACCTTCCCAGAGCTTCAGGACCTGGCCCACCCTGACCTCCTGCTAACCCTTGCCATGGGCAAGTCTCCTGGTTTTGCCAGATACCACCAACATGACCTGAGTTCTATACTCCCTGTGGCCCAACCTCTTCCTTTCCAGTTCAGGAGGGGATTGCTGCTTGGGGAGGGAGGGGAACTTGCCTCACTCAAGTTGACGGGTTCTGCAAAGATGTGTGCAGGATCCTTCTCCTGCAGCAGGTCCAGTGTTGTCCTCAGCAGAACATTGAACGGCATTAGCTCCAGCTCCATGGCAGCCTGCTGAATCTTGACCTGTAGGGGAGGTGGTGAGTGATCAGAAGATCCCCTGAAAAGAGGCACTGAAACTTACTCCGTAACTTGACTGTCAATCAGGTACAACAAATTTTCGCAGGGCATTTTGGTTGATCTTTATTTGAGGAGCTATTCCCAACCCTTAGGCTAGGAATAAAGGGACCAGCAGTGCTTTTTGTTCTGAATGTGTTTCCCATTTTGGTGTTGGAATTTCAATCCCCAGTACAGAAGTACTGGAAGGAGGGGCCTAACTGGAGACATTTGGATCATGAGGGCTCCCTCTTCCTGACTGGTCTAAGACTATACTGAAGTTCTCAGGGGAAGGGTTTGGTTCTTCCTGGAGTGGCTTTGTTACAAAGGCAAGCTTTCCCACATGTGCTACCTCACCATCTGCTTTTCTATCAGGAGATAATGCAGTGTAAGAGCCCTCACCTGACTCTGTCCTAAGGCCCCAAGCCTTCAGAATCATGAGCAAATAAGCTTTTCTTTATAACTTAACCAATGTGACCCATCTGTTATAATGTTCTATTATAACAACCAAAGACAAAGTAACACAGTTACCATTTTGACAATGTTTCTGGTATACCAAGCACCCTACCAAAAGTTATAATAGCAATAATAATTATTATGATGATTATAGTAATTATCATTTTTATTATCCAAACTAAGTACCAGGTAATATTTTAAGCTATTTATATAATACAGGTGAAATGTTAGATAGATGCAGAGGAAGTATTTTACAAAAAAGCACAGAGAAGCCACTGAGACAAAGCAACTAGCCCAAAGTAACACAGGTAACAAGAGACAGTTAGAACACAGACCCAGATAGTCTGACTCCAAAGTGACCACTCTTGGGCAATATGCCACATGGTTTCTCCACTTACATTACCTCAAGAAATCATGACAGTGATTATAAAAGAGAAATTTACAAATATAGAATCTGAGGTTAGAAAAGAGTTTAATGGAGTCACTAATCTAAGGTCATCTGGCTTAGAAAAACAGGACAGATATATGAACCTAGGTCTGACTTAATCCAAGGAGTACACTGACAAAATCAAGTGTGCCTTAGACCAGAATTTCCTACCTGGTATGGTGAAATACTGATCCTATCAGCACTGGACCATCTGGGTTGACCTGAAATGACCAAGTCTCCCCATTCAACTCCTGAGCAGCAAACAGCCTCATACATTTACGATGGTAAGCCATACAAATAGTTTTCTATGTGTGCCCTAAATATGAAGCAGTTGGGAAGCTGTGAATTAGGCTGAAAGCTCCTGCCTCCTGGCCACATCAAAACAAGCTGCCTGCTTCCCCAAGGTGAGGGTTCCTTTTCCTTCAATTCTCTAGATCAGAGACTGGAAGAGAAACTAAACCATGAGACCAAGCCTGGGATGGCATCACATTCTGAATTTATGGACAAGGTCCTGATATGTCTTCCATGGCCATTCATACTAAACACAGAGACAGCTGCCCAGGACCAGAAGTAGAAACTCAAGCTATTGACCTGCTAGAGAAAGGCGTGTGCTAGGGGTGGACAGTGACGTAGGGTTGGAACAAGACAGAGGGAATAGTTTTGATCCAGGCCTCTAACGCATGAAAGTAACAGTTGCTAGTCCTCTACGACACAGAACAGTCTCGCCATCCATTCACTTCACAGTCATATGCAGAGTCATGCACAGAGTGCCACAGCAGAGACTTTAGCAAAGCAAGGAACACCAGTTAACACTTCTGTAGCCCTTATACATGTGGGCACTGTTCTAAGAACTTTTCTTTTTGAAATAGGGTCTCACTCTATAGTCCACACTGCTCCTCAGTTCACTATGTAGCCTAGGCTGGTCTCAAACTCACAATCCTTCCACCTCAGGCCCTCAAAGTGCTGGAATTATAGGTGTTTGCCAACATGCCCAGCTTATGTAGTGCTAGGAATCGAACCCACGGCCTTGTACGTGCTAGGTAACCACTCCTAACTGCTGAGCTATACCCAAGCCCCTATTCTAAGCTCTTTCTACACATATGAAGTCATCTAAACTTTACAACTTTTTTTTTCTCTCTTTAAAGACAGGATCTTACTCAGTAGTTCAGGTTGGTCTTGAACTCACTGTGTAGTCCAGGCTAGACTCAAAATCATGACAGTCCTCCTGCCTCAATGTCCTGAGTGCTGGGATTACAGGCACGTACACCACCACACCCAGATAATTCTTACATAGTTCTGGGGCATGGAAACCAGGGTCTTGCGCATGCTGGCAAGTGCTTTAACCCCTGAGGTATGCCCAACAACAACCCTATGATGTTGGCTTTCTATTATCACTCCCAATATTGTTAATGAGGAAACGAATGTATCAAAAGATTAAATAACTTGCTTAATGTTACACAGGTAGTAACAGTACCAGGATTTGAACCCAGCCTGCAGCTACAGCTCATGTTTTTTAAACCCCTAGGCTTAACCTCCTACCTCAACATTTCTCATGCTTAAGGGCTCAGAATCTCTTTGAAGTGAGGCTGGAAACTGAATGATTTAAGGGCCAAGTGAAAACCCTCAGAAGCTCCCAGGCCAGAGCTTCTCACCTGGCAATACCCATGAAACCAGCCTGAGAAGCATTTTCAAAATACTCACAGCCAGCCTCCCGCTGAAACTTTCTCAAGCTGGACCTCTTGGTATGGACCCAGGTGTCTGACACTAAGCTTCCTCTGAACCCCAAGCAGAGAAACTAACAGCAGCACCACACTTAAGACACAGTGCACAGACCTTGAAGTCTATGGAGCTGAGTGGGAAAAGAACAAAGCTGGCACCAAGCAGGGGTCCTGGGTTTCCTAATGGCACACTAGGAAGGAGAGAAACAGACCCTGAACAAGAGCCTCGGGGCTGGGGACTTTCCTTACCTGTTCCCGCTTGAGCTTTTCTCTCTTCCGAATCAGCTCAATCAGCAGCCGTGCCCGCTCCAAGTCGTGCCGGAGCTTCTGCCAGTATTTCAGTTCTTCCTTTACTGCACTGGTCTTCTCGTCCTGCTCTCGCTGCAGGCGGCAAGAGGAGGAGGAACTGGTAGCCTCCGTCCTTCCCAAAGTCCTCTCCTGATCAAGCTTGGGGGAACTTCAGCAGATGGGGATCCTGTCCTCTTCTGTGACCCTTTAACAGCCCCTACCAGCCCACCCCTCAACCCAGACCACTTTCTCAGCCTTACAAAGTTTGCACAATAACCACTGCTGGAGAAAGCTCTGGCCTGCTTCCCCCAGGCCTCAGGGATACCAAAATCAGCTACGCCCTCAGGGCTGGAAAGAATTCCAGAAGAAAACTAACAGACACATCAGGGGCGAAAAGAATCTCACCCTGGAGCTTTGACATGGCTAGAAAACAAAGCAAAGTTCTTACTATTTCCTTTCTATGTGATTTGAACATACCGTACAACAATAAAAAAAATAATAATTGTGGATTCTGCCCTAGAAAAGGTTATAACTGTTGCTAGGGAAAGGAAGAAACACACCAGGACATATTAACAAAGACAATACAAACTATCATGGAAACTGACTAGAAAACACTGAAAGGATACAAAACAAAGGTCTGGGTAGACAGAGGTTAGGTCAGGGAAAGCTTCCAATGGAAAGCAATCTCGCAGGAGCTAAAATCCTCTTTTTATACTGGTAGATATGGACAGGCAAAGCAGTAAGAATTCTGGAACTGGTAGGACCGGAGGGGCAGAAATGTGGGGACAGAATTAACAATTCTTTGCTTAATGAGCAAAATAAGCTAACGAGATCACAGAAGCTGAAAAACCACAAAAACCATGGCGAACCAGTATCCAGCTGACAAGTGTCAAATGCCAGGCAAAGAACCTGCATTCAGCCTGCCAAAAGTAGCAGAGCAAATTCTGGAAAAGGCAAAGACGGGACAGAAAATGGTATGTAAGATACTACCAGGTGTCGTATGAATTAATACAAAGAATTAGAGTTGAAGATTATCTAGAAAGCTACTGCTAAGATTAAGATGACATGGATGCCCAGCATATTGGACTTAAACCTGTAATCTCAGCACTCTGAGACACTGAATCAAAGAAGAAGAAGAAGAAAAAAAAACAGAAAATAAAGAAGAGAGGACAGGAAAAGAAAGCAAAGATCGATGGCTAGGCAGAGTACCTAGAATGGGGACAAAGGGTAATAACTGATAAATCCTCCAAAACAGTTGATTAACTGCAACCCATAGAGGGTGGGGGAGGAAGAGTCAAAACTAACTTCAAAGTAAGGAACTATTGATATATGGTTGGGAGATGGGGCCCATGACAAGAATTGGGGGAAAATTTATTGAGAGGAAGGAAGATAAGTGATTCAGTTTCCGATGTCTGAGCACAACATCCACATGGAAGCACCCTAGAGGGACAGAAGGCAGAAAAAAAGGGACGAGAACAAAACAAAAAACCTGGAGCTACTGCCACACAGTCATCTTCAATTATGAAAGCGAATATTTCTCCAGGCAAAAGAGCAGGCAGCAGAGAGCTGCAGGAAACATTCCTATTAAAAAGTGAAGGTTAGGATCAGCACAGGGTGCAGAGAAGAGGTGGAGAAGCTCTTAGACATGGGGCGTCAAATGCAGCCTGATGGTCAACACAGCGAGAATCTGAGCAAAGACTTGCTAGGATGAGTCGCTGATGTTTTTAGGGGAAGCTTCAGAGCAGCATACAGACAAGAAGGTGTGAGGGGGACAGGCAGGCTCACATTTCAGGAGTTGAATTACAAAAAAGCAAACATGATTAAGGAACAGAAAGTACAAGGTGTCAAAGTCACGTAAAGACTTGCTTCTTCTCTGAGCTAAGTGTGGGAAGATTTAAAGACAGAAGTCATGAAGCAGAGTAAAGAAGGAGAGGGAACTGAAGATATGAAAATGGAAGGGAAGTCTGGAACAGAATACATCGAACATGGAGTTACTCCAGTTGCTAGCAGCTACAACTGGACAGAGCCCTACTATCAAGATCACAATCTGTATTTATTATGACGCATTTTTGGCAGATGGCAGTATAATGTCCTAAGAAAAAGGAGTCTTTTGTTTGCTTTTTGTTTTTGTTTTTGAGACAGTGTCTTACTCTGTAGCTCAGGCTGTTTCTGAACTCACTATGGAGTCTCGGCTGGCTTCGAACTCCCAGCAATACTCCTGCCTCAGCCTCCTGAGTGTTGGGATTATGGGCCTGTGCCACCACGCCAGGCTTATGTGCAGCTGGGGAGTTGAATTTAGGGCCTTGAGCTTTCTAGGCAAGTGCTTTTACCACTGATCTATTCCTCTAGCCCAAGTCTTGTTTAAATACAACATAGTCACCCCTGCCCACCACTACCACCATTCAGCCCACCTCACTACCTTCTACCACATCTCCCCTAGAACTACTCCTAAATACAGCCATCCAGAAGGGGCTGCTGCCAGCTCTAGAGATCTCTGCAGCGCTAAGGGTTATTCCCAGGGCTCCCCTACAGGCAAAGGCTCCACAGGACTTAGGAAGGGGTGCCTGACAAGATCATTCCTTTTCCCTTACTTTCCACCTCCCTCTACCAGCCTCCAGCCACCGCGGCAACTACCTGTTCAGCGTTTCTCTGGGACTGCAGGTGGGAGTGCAGGCGCCGGATAAGGGGGACACCATTCCGTGCCTGCCGCTTTAACAGCCAGTAGTTGTGAAGCCGCTGCATGAATTGGTTTTTCCTCTGAAAGGACAGACCACTACAGATCTTGTTCAACCTTGAGTAGAGGAACAGAGAAAGGAAAGACAGAGTCAGCGGGCAGCCAGATAACAGCTCACGTTTCCTATCCAGAACCTGGTTCATTTCTGAACCTTACAGAAGACAGAATGAAGTGGCCAAATGCCTCACCTCGAAGAAAGTCTTGAAAATGACAGCAAAGTCAAGCAGCTCAGATGTAGCAGAAGTATTTCACTGGCTTTTCCACCTCTTGCCCTATCACCCTCATCCTCCAAAAGAATGCTATCCTAGAACCTGCTTCCTGTGGTCCTAGACTCCTTCAATGTATATATTGAGAAGTGAGCCTGTATCCCATGACTCCCATTTTCCTCTTCACAAAGGCAGCAAAAGGTAACAGAAACTTGAGTAAATTATGGACAATGCAGCCTCTACTTCCTGCCTCCTATGAGTGAGGACCCTACCAAATCAGGGGTAGACTACACCAAGCTGGAAGGAAAATCAGTAGAACACATCAGCCTGCTACCTTCTGAGCTCAAATGCAACCTCTTAAAAGTTGATCTACGATTTTCATTTTAAAAATCTCAGCAGCTTAAAAATGTCTAATATTGAAGCAAATGAAAAAAAAATGGTTCTAAACATTTAGGAGGATGGAGGATTTGAACTTATCCAGCTAAAACTACTGAAAAGACAAGTTTTAATCAAGGTCAGGGTTTAAGCCAGTAACACCTGAGGAGAGGGAAATACGACAGGAAAGGAACTAATAAAAACCTACAATCTCTATCCTAACATCCATACTGTAAGAGGAGTAACATTATTCCCATGCTGCAAAAAATGGAAAGGCAGCTTAGGATTTATAGGTTAAATAAACTGTCAGAGAAACTGATTGATGCCCCTAGTAAGATGGCAGATCGGTGTGGGATCCAAAAATCCATGATCTCTCTGCTATGGTACATCCCCAGACTGCTAATAAACACAGCTTTAGGGCTCCTTTGGTGTCTCCTCTACTTTTATCTCTTCACTCCACTGAAAGAAAGATAAATGTAGCTGCTTAAGAAAGATGGAACCCAAGAAGGATGGGCATGTTGGGCAAGACATTGCTCAACTAGGCTTTGTTCACCTCCAGTCAAATAATCCTTCCCCAAAGCCAAGCTCACAAAACCAAGGCCTAGGCCTTTCCGCCAAGGACAGAGCCCCATCAATGCCCATGCCAAGCACACCTGCCCAGATGCAGGCAGCCCCCTCCCTCTATAACATTTCTGGCCATGGAGAGTCCCAACAGCATTTGTGCAGGTAGGGAAAAGAATAATAAAACAGCAGCAGCAGCCACTATTTATTGAGCACTTACTATTTGCCAGACACTGTGCTAAGTGCTTTAGCTCATTTACTTTTCATAATTTTTTGTTTACAGATAAACGATTGCTTAAGGCAGGTAAGAGCACATGGACACTACATAAGTCTTGGTCCTCAGCAAATACAGCTGCCCTCTGGGAGAGGTATCTAGAAGAGCAGACATGACGACCAGAGTCTAGCTGCAGGGCAGACACTCTACAGATGGGTTCTAAGGATACTCCATGGCCTAGATCTCTGTCTAGAAGACATATTGAGAGTACTTAAAATTCTAACGTGGTCCATGGCTCAATAAGAGTTTCCCATTCTGATCTCACTTTCACGTCTTCTCAGTCTGGAAAGTCTGGCTGTCTATTCCCCTTAGTCTCCAATACTCCTTTCTCCCTAACCTTCTTATCAAGACAGAGAGACTACAAGAACATTCCCTAGAGACACCACAGCCCCAGTGTGGGGTTCCAGATCTGTTACTTTCCACTTGGTCGCATCCCTTAGAACAGGATGTGGCACGCAGTAAATGCTCAATAAACATCTCATTGAATGAATAAAGGAGTAACTTTACCTCCTGTGGCCGTTGTTTCTTCATCTGGGGGTATAGGAGAAGGTGCAAGGACTACATTAGATGAACAATCTCCAACATTCCCTCCTGCCCTAACACTGCATATTCACGAAGGAATCACCCTTAAGATGAGCCTCTACTGGAAATTCTTCCCTATTGTTTCTGTCACACTCCCACCCCTCTAACAACTCTAATAAACTCAGAGAGAAAAGGTACAATGACCCCTCTACAGGCTCAATGGGAGACCAAGTGGCTTAGTTACACTATTCAGCTTCCCCTAAATCTAGAACTTTCCAAGAAAAGGACTAACGTGCTCTCCCCACACTACCACCCTCTTATACAAAGTCTGTCATACTCAGGACAAAGCTTGTGGGTCTGCAGATGTGTCAACCCCTTGATAATGGCTCTCAATCTGGAGCACTTTTATCCCCATGAGGGTTTGGGAAACCTATTTTGGGAGCCTGAGTTTGTCACAAAGACCAGGCAATGGAAGGGGACACAACTGGTATCCAAGGGTGTTAAACATCTCAAAATGCTTGGGACAGTTTTAACAATGAACTAACTTGCTTAGTGTCCCTGTTGAGAAATACTTGTCATCTGAGTTTCCAAGCAATGTCAGTGTTTTGTTTCAACCTAAACCACAGGAAACACATTACTCTGAAGGCCCAATCAAAACCACAAAACAGAGCAGGCAAGCCCAGTTCCAAAGAGGTCAAATCTGGGGGGTAGGGGCTAGAGGAATAGCAGAGTGGTTAGACCACTTGCCTAACAAGTGCAATGCCCTGAGTTCAATTCTCCAGCACCACATAAGTCAGGTATGGTGGCATCCAGCTCTCAGGAGGCAGAGGCAGGGGAACTGTCACAAATTCAAGGTCAGCCTGGGCTACATAATGAATGGTCTCAGAACCAACCTGGACTGCAGGGCAAGACCCTATCTCAAAAATTAACTAATTAATCTGGAGGCAGAGGCACAGTTCATAATTTGGGGGCATAGCTCAGTGGTTAAAGCACTTGCCTAGCATGTGCAAGGTCCTGGGTTAGATTCCTCGGTACTACATAAAAAAAAAAAAATTAGCTGGGCACGGGGGCACACACCTATAATCCCAGCACTCAGTAGGCTGAGGCAGGAGAAGTGCTCTAAGTTTGAGGTTGGGGCTACATAGTGAGCCCAAGACAATTGTGGAATACAGAGTAAGACCCTGTATTTAAAATACTAAATTAGCTAAAAAAAAAAAAGTACAGACATCTATCAACCATATTTGGTGAAGGACTGGCCCAGGATCAGGACCAAACCAAGAGGAAACTATGAGTCCTTAAAGAGCCTTTCTGGGTGGCTGGTGGAATGGCACAGCAGTTAAAATGCTTGCCTAATAGCACAAAGCCCTGAGTTCAATTCTCCATAAAGTGGGAGTAATGGCGCATACCTGTCATCCCAGCACTCAAGAGACTAAGGTAGGAGGATTGCCATTAAGTCCAAGGCCAGCCTGGGCTACATAGTGACCTCAGGACCAGCCTGGGCTACAGAATGAGACCCTGTCTCAAAAAAAAAAGAGCCCTTCTGGGCAGTCTCACCTATAAGAGGGTATCTGTGGGATGGTGACCATGGGGACAGTGGAAGGTGTGTCTCGTCCAGCTTCCTCTGGCTCCTTCTTGATCTTCTGCTTTACACTCATCTTGCTCTTCTTGAGCACGCCTTTGACAGAGCTGCCCACCCCATCTTGGCCTTCCTGCTGTTCTTCCTTCTCCGTTTCTTTTTCCTCCTCCTCCTCCCCCCCACCTTCCTTCAGCCCATCTTCTTCCCCAGCCTCACTTAAGCTTTTGGGAGAGTCACCCTTCCTCCTGGCAGTGGCAGCACCTAGTGGTGAGTGGGCCTCACAGTAGGCGGTCTTGCGCACGGTAAAGATGGTACCGTTGAGGCTGGTTTCTCTCATGGGCTCAATCTTCATGAAGAGCCCTGCCCGCTGGGCACATGTCACATGGAAGGCTGTGTAGCAGTTCACCTTATGGCACTGGATGGCTGCACCCAGCCCCTTCTGCTTGCAGATATAGCAGGTTAGTTTCCATCGCGCAGGTGGGATGTTGTCGATGCCCTCTATGGGCTCTAGGAACACGGTGTTAGCGAAGCAAACTTCGGGGATCCAAATGGCACACACTACGTGGGCCCAGTGTCCGTCAGTGGTCTGTTTGAAGGCTCCTCCTTTATTGGGGCAGAGAACACAATCCACAGGTCGAGAAGGAGACTGCAGGCAGCAGCGGCATAGCCACTGGCCCTCAGGGATATAGGGGACACCATAGCATTCCTGGTGTACAGCCAAGTTGCAGATGTCACAGAAGAGAATGACATTGCTGTTGTGGCATTCGTCATCTAGGCACACACAGCAGAAGGCATCTTCATCGATGAGTGACTGCTGGGCTCCACTGCTGCGGCTCTCCAAGTATGACTCCTTCTCAAGCCGGTCCACCAGCAGCTCAAAGGTATCTGCTGATACCAAGCCGTGCCCATCCACTCGCCGCTTCTCGTTCACCATGTCCAGCCAGGCAAGGTCCTCCTCATCCATGTCATACTCTACTTCTGCATCCAGGTCTTCAGGTGGCTTCTCGATGTAGCGGTAATAAGCAGCAGGCAAGGGAGGTGCTTCTGGCTGGATGCCTGGATCCACCACACGGAAGCTGGGCTGTGGGAGATGGAAGGAGGTACCGGATGCATGTTTGGAGCAAGACTCTTTCTTTTTGCCCTTGGATGAGGGTTTCTTGGACTTGCCAGGAAACTGAGGTTGCTCACTGTTTTCCTTGTTACTGTTGCATTCAGTGATATCCTGAGCAGTCAGCTCATCTTCAGTGATGATTTTGAGTGGGTCATAGATGCTGATACGGTGCAGGCGCCCATCTATGTCCACCTCCACAATCCTCTGGGCCTGGGCATATGTCAGGGTCTCTCGAGTGGGTGAGCACTTGAGGCTATAGGGGGATGGCGAACGCCGGCCCTCTGCATTTGGCCGCGACTTCCGGCGAGGTTTCCTCATGGCACCTGGGAACCAAGGAGACAGGCCTATGGAGACAAAGTCAGGAGACTGTAAACTGGATATTTGGGCAGCATGCATTATTCCATCTGATCAATCTGCCACCAGGAATGCGGGCTGTTTCCTCTGACTGAACAATCTGCCCCTTCAATACCTATATGGCTTTGCATCTTTCAAGTATTTCCATAATATCTTTTCTCAGTAAGGCAATCTCTGAGTACTCTAAAATTTCAAGTCTCTCTGCACTAGTAATGGGCCTTTTATCCTGCTTTATGTTTCCCTATAACACTTACCATCTCAACCATGCTATCTATTTGTAATATTTATTTTGCTTCCTTCTATGTGATGGTAAGCTCCATAGGGTCTTGCTCACTGCTACAGTCCCTAGTTCCTGGAGGGGTCCCTAACCCTTATGTAAGTACTCCCTAAGTACTAACTGAGGGGGGCTGGGAGCACGGCTCAGCATCTAAAGCACTTGCCTAGCAAGTACAAGGCTCTGGGTTCAATTCCCCAGCACACCACATAAATCAACTGTGATTATACCTGTAATCCCAGCACTCCAGTAAATATTAGATGACTGAAAAGAGAAATCAATCATGATCCCTCTCCTCAAGTAGCTATGTCTGGGTTAGAAAAGTAAGCAGAGGGGCAGGAAGAATGGCACAGTGGTTAAAGAAGTTGCCCTGCAAGAGCAAGGCTCTGATTCCCCAGCACCACATAAAGGTGAGTGTGGTGACACACAGCTGTAACCCCTGTAATCCCAGCACTCGGCAGGCTGAGGCAGGAGGTTGCTGTGAGTTCAAGGCCAGCCTGGGCTACAGAATCTTAAAAAAAAAAAAAAAAGTAAGCAGATCCTTACTATTCTCAGGATGAGCATGAGGCTGTGGATAAGTTAACTATGGATAAAGAGAGGGTGGTTAAGTCTTCAGAAACCAAGAAAACAGGATGGGTGTGTCAGCACACATCTATAGTCCCAGCTATCTGGCCAGCCTGGACAAGAGAACAAGATTCTGTCTAGGAAATCAAGCAAGCAATAAGAGAACCAACTTTTAAGCTCTGTATCTTAACCCTGGGCTCCATCAGAAGATCAGAAGTCCACAGGTCTAAAAGACCTTTCCAAACCCATCTTATCATGATCAGAAGCCCTTCCTTTTGGGTCTGCCCAGGATTAAGACATCTAAACGCCTTTTTTTTTTTTTTTCAGACAGGGTCTCACTACAGCACAGGCTGGTCTTGGAACTACTCACTATGGAGCCCAGGCTGGCCTTGGACTCATGGCAATCCTCCTGTCTCAGCCTCCCCTAAAATGCCTCTTGCATGTGGTCTAACGCAGTGGTCCCAACCTTGCTTGACAACAGAGACTTAGGTGAAGACCATTCTGCCAAGGGTTAGGGGTAGGCGGGAGAGTGGAGGAGAAAGAGAGACAGAGGGACAGAGTGTGAGAGTCGGGGGACCAGTTCTTGATCTGTAGGATGCTGACAGGAGGCAGAGCTTTACCCATTACCTGCCCTGGGGGCCGAGTCAGCTGCCAAGGGTTGGGCACCTCTGGTCTAAAAACATCAAAATGGTGATGGGGGCATAGCTCAGCAATTAAAGCATTTGCCTAGCAAGCTCAAGGCCCCAGGTTGATTCCCTGGCAACACATAAGCTGGGTGTGGTAGAGCACACCTGTAATCCCATCACTAGGGATGCTGAGTCAGGACAACTGGCATGAGCTCAAGGCCAGTCTGGGGTACTCAGGGAGTTTAGACTAGCCTGGACTACAGAGTAAGACTACCGCAAACATGGAGGAATAGCACAGCAGCGTTTGCCTACCAAGCGCAAGGCCCTAAGTTCAATTCCCCATCACCACACAGGCTGGGCCTGGTGGGCCAGCCTGGGGTCAAACACTCAGCAATCCTTTTGCCTCAGCCTCCCGAGTGCTAGGATTATAGGCATATGCCACCACACCTGGCTTGAGATCTCTGAAGTTTTAAGTGAGTGTATAGAAGCCTCATGGGACCAAAAGCCAAAGTGATGGGGCAGTATCCAAGGGAAACTCCCAGTGAACTGTTACATCAAAACTTTCTCTCTCAAAATACTTATATCCAGCTATTCTTGTATAGCATAGAGAAAGTCCTAAGTTTTTCACACAATTCTCTAGAAGGAACTACATGACAAGCTCTAAGGCAACGGTCAAGGTCATCGTTACCACACAGACTTCTGGAGCTACGGTACCACACAATGTAGGCAGAGAAACTACTTTGGAAGATAGTACAAATATCATTTCCATTTTACAAGGTGACAAAACAAACTTTAAAAAGTGTCACTCAACTTAAGGCTAGTAATTTAAACCCAGTACTTCTGAACTGTTCATCTTGTCTCACTGGGAGGTAAGAAAACCAGAGATGTATGGTCTGTTACAAAAAGAGGCTGTGAGGCAATCTAGGTTCTAATCTTGGCTCTAGGTGACCAGGAAAAACTCTGAGTCTCTCTGGGCCTCCATACTCTATGAGTATAATAATGGTAAGAAAATCTACCTCTTGTGGCTGAAGGAATAGCCTAGCAAACACAAGGTCCTAAAACTGATTTCCCAGTGCCACATAAGCCAGGTGTGGTAGCATGGTGAGAGACATCTGTAAACCCAAACACTCAGGAGCCTGTGTGAGACAGAAAGAGTGTCATGAGTTCAAGGCCAGCAGCCTGAGCTATCTAAGTGAGTTAAGAATCAGCCTGGACTACAGACAGGCTGTGTCTCAAAAAAAAAAAAAAAAAAAAAGAAAAAGAAAAAGAAAGAAACAAACAAACAAACAAACAAACAAAAGAAAGAAAGAAAAAGAAAAGAGCAAGGAAATCTACCGCTTAAGAGCTATTTGGGTTTTTTCCTTGTTGTTTTTGCTTTTTTTGTTTTTGTTCTTTGAGACAGGGTCTCACTTTGCAGTCCAGGCTGGTTCTGAACTCACCATGTAGCCCAGGTTGGCATCAAACTCACAGGAATCTTTCTGCCTCAGCCTCCCAAATTTTAGCTCATGGAGTGCTGGGAGATCAACTCTGGTACTTAGCACAAGTGCTTTAACTTCTGAGCTATGAGAGCTATCTGTTAATAAGGTTTCTTTTTTCTTTTCTTTTCTTTTCTTTTTTTTTTTCCGCAGTACTGGGGATTGAGCCCAGGGCTTTTCACTCTGAGCTACAACCTCAACCCCTTTTTATTTATTTGAGACAGGATTTCAGTCTCACTAAGTTGCTAAGTAGCTCCGCCTGGGCTCATACTTAGGATCCTCCTTCCTCAGCTGGGGACGCTGGGATTACAGAGGCGCGCCACCCAACCGGGCTTACTAAAGTTATTATTAACATCTTTACTTAAAAGGCCTTCCAACCCCACGTGTGACTGAAACAAACAAACACCCAAAAAAACCAACTTGGCCGAGGCACGGGGCCAGGCAGGCGGGCACACACTGCACTTGGAGCCAAAGGAAACAGAATCATCACAGCAATTCTGTGCAGGTTCCAGAGGCCCTTGGCCACGACTTGCATTGCAAAAGCCAAGTCGCCAGAGGCTGCCCCAACAGACCTGGCGCATCACCCACCTTTCCAGACGTAAGGAGCCCCAGGACAGTAAAGACCAGCCCCAACTCCTACCCTTCCCGAGCCCCTCCCTCTACACCGCCCCTCGCCCGTCTTCTGCCCACCTGCCACCTCCCCGGCGGCTCAGAATTCCTAGATCAGCCTGCTGAGTGTCCCCCGCGTCCCCTCCTGCCCTCCCCAGGTCCCAAACGCCGGGCGCAGCCCCTCAAGGGGGCGGCCGGGCTGTGGCCCGGAAGTGTTGCTTCGCCCGCAAGAAACTGACAGTCTGGACCAATTTTTGGCGGGAGTTTCTGAACCTACACAGCTCCTGCTGTCAAAATATCCCCACACCCTCCCGCGACATGTCTGCGGCGCGCGCTGAGGTCTCCCGGCCCACCCACCCCGGACCCCCGGAGGAGGAGGAGTTTCTGCAATGACACTGAAGCCCCCGCGGCTCCCCACGCGAGGTGCCCAAAGACCCGGGAAGACCCCAGTCGAGGCTCCTGCCCTTTGAAGAGGGCACCTCTTCCAGAAGAACCTTCACCTCACGGAGAAGGAGAAAGGAAAACAACATCTCCCCCACGGGCGACTCGGCGAACGCACCAGAGCCGACCCTGACGCGGAGTGCGACCCTCGGAGAAAGGGAGCGCCAGAGAACAAGCGCGGCAGAGAGGCAAGCGCCGATTGGCCAGCTGCCCTGCTCGTCACGGCGAACCGGGCGGCCAGGGGACGCGCAGGGGGCGGAACACTCCGCGGGCGCGGCCAATTGGAGAGCGTGGCGGGGGCGGGGCTTGGCGACTCGGCTTCCAGAGCCGGGGGAGAGACAAGATGGCGGGTGCGGGAGGGGGTCCTTGCCTTTCAGCTCCCCCCCTCGCCTTCCTTCTCCTTCCCTGCCGCCGCCCTCGCTCCAGGGTAGAGCTTTCGCGCCAGCCCCGCCACGCTCGAGAAGCACACCCCCGTTTCCCGGGTTCTCCCCCCCACCCCGCGCCAATCCCGGTATCCGTCAGCCCCGCTGCCCCCGCCCCCGCTCGGCGCGGCCCCGCTGCCACCCCCATTACCTCAGCCACCGGCCCGGCCCCACCGAGCGGGGCCCCTGGGCGACCGCCGAGCCGTTGCGCGGCGCAGGGAGCGGAGTGCGGGCTCCTTCCGCGCTGCTCTCCGCCGTGCCGCGGCCCGGCCCGCGCTGGGGGCCCCGGCCTGCCGCCGCCGCCGCCGCTCCCGGGGGAGGAGGGGGACGAAGCCGCCGCCGCCGCCGCCGCCGCCGCCACGGAGCCGGCCGCGGGAGGGAGGGATCAGCCCCCAGGCAGGATCCGCCCCTCCGGCCTCCCCCCGCCACCTCCACCCTTCCCTCGCTCCCGCCCCGGCGCCGCGGGCTCTCCCGCGGAACAGCGGCGAGAGCGCGAAACAGGGGGAAACGGGAAAAAGAGACCCCCACCCCCCGGCCCGAGCCCGGCGCGGAGAGGATCGCGGAGCTGCCGCCGCCCCGGCGGGGCACCGTCCCCAGCGCGGCCTCACGGTGGCGGTGCGGGCGCGGCGGGGCGCCCAGCCGAAAGCGGGGCCGCGGCCCGGGCTCTCGCCCCGGGGGTCGTGCCCGCCGCGGATGTGCGCGTCTGGTTGGAGAAGACGGGTCCGGAGCCGTCTGGAGAGGGGTCGGTCGTCGCCGTCCCCATCCCCGCGGCGGGAGGGTGGCCAGGGCTTGGGGTCGCGAGCCCGCACCCTAAACTGGAGGGTCCTTCCAAAGGTGGAGCCAGGACGGCCGCTGGAGTGAGAATCGGGGTGTAGTTTCTTCGGGTGCAGCACCCCCTCCCCGCCGCCGCAGAAAGACGCCCCTCCTAACCCCTGGGTCCCGAGGACAAAGGTCTAGCGCCGGCCACCCATCCCCTCCCCCAGTGGGGAAGGACCCGCTGTGTTGTGTCCAGGTGGACGTCGCGTCTTGGCACGAAACGTCCTGACTTTTCCCTGTATGTCATCCTTTCGCTTCTGCATTTAAAAAGAGTAAACAAAAGTTTGACGCTCTGCTTTAAGGACGTCTGGCAAGTCGTCTCTGCAGGCTCGGGGAAACACTTTCCCCTTAAACCCGATCTGGCTAGGAGTTGGTTAATTTAACGCACTAGGCGGCTTTCTAAAAGACGCTTGACAAATGGTGACTTCAGGCTTTCAGGTGTCATCAGACTGGTGGTTTTAGGTGGGAAAATATAAATTCAAAAGAGTTGGTTTGCTACCCCTGTCAAATGGACTGCTTCCCTCCAGTGACCGAGATCTTAAGGAGCAATATTTAATGGTGTGTTTGAAGATGTGAATACGCTGCCTTCAAATGTACATATGAGTGGCATATTTTGAAAGCAGTTCTTGTGCCCGCGCTGCTGACGTAACCGATGAGATTTTCAGTTGCTTGCATGGTTCTGATGATCCCCAGGACATGGGTTCTAGAGTTGGAAGAAGGAGGGATAAAGTCTTAGGATCCAAATCGCCCAAATGTCTATAATAAGTTGAACATGCTTTCTTTACTTTTGAAGAATAGGTATTTGTTATCCTAAGAACTTCAATACACAGTTTTAAATTGAAAAGTAGAGGAGCTAGTTTGCAGTACAGAGGGGTTTTTCTGAGTAGATGGTAAGAACCTTCAGACAAAGAGTACAGCAGAAACAATTTATAACAGTAAAGAGTGGCTTGTGGAGCTAACCAAGGGCAAAGTGACGCTTTGAAAGTTGTAGAGATGAAATCATGCGAATTACTGTCAAGGGTTCTAGAGCTAGGGGAGTAAACATTTGGAAGGAAGGTGTGGAAGAAAAGATGGTTACTTGTGCAAGGGAAAGCCCCAGAGACAACAGCATGTTACAGTTATTTTCAGTTAAGAAAGTGGGGCTAGAGGAATGGCACAGCAGTGCACTTGCCTTGCAAGCTCAAGGCCCTGGTTCGATTCCTCAGTTCCACATAAGGTGGGCATGGTGGCACACGCCTGGAATCCCGAATCCCAGCGCTCAGGAGGCTGAGGCAGGAGGATTGCAGTGAGTCCAAGGCCGGCCTGGGCTCCATAGTGAGTCCAGGACCAGCCCTGAGCTACACAGCAAGACCCTATCACATTTGAATTTAATTTGTTCTAAATGAATGCATAAATAAGAATATTTCATGGTTTCCACTTGTTAGTAAACCAATGATTTAAGTGCTGTTGAAAATGCATTGCCAACCCAATGGGTGTGATTTCCTGGTTATTCTATCCAACACCTTCGAATCAAGACCATACTGAACCTGTGTTTCTCTTCCATTTTCACCTTTCATTTGTTTTTAATGATAACATTATAATTGTTCTTTTTTTTGTGTGCTGACACTCAGGATTGGCTTATATTAGTGTAACTACATACATAAGCAGTTCACTATGATGTAATCTTAAATGTAACATGGAACAATTATGTCATTAAAAACAAATTTGGAACATGTATCAACAATCCCAGAGGCACGAAATTTAATTCGCTTTAATCTTTAGCTATTCTGCACTTTAAATTCATCAGCTCCTGGCCTTTCCATTAAGCCATGCAGCAATTAAGTTTAACAAATGGCATGGATCTGTGATTCCAAATAGTTGCTTTTTAAAATCACCAATCTCGAAGTAGAAGCTAATCTACTTGGGATAGGAGAATATTTTAGTATTTAAAGCTAAAATACAAAGCACAAAAAGGTTTTATTTTCCCACACCCTTTTATCGAGTGTCTCTGGATTTCTGTGTTAATGTTTCAGTATTATCATTAGTTCCTCACTGCAGGAAACCTCCCAAGTGGTCACATGCTGTCCCCACTGGATTAATAAAGTATGTATGATAAAAAAAAAGTAGGCCTTGGGCTAGAGGGATAGCATAGCGGTTAGAGCAGTTGCCACCCAAGCCCAAAGCCCTGGGTTTGATTCTCCAGCACCACATACTAGCTGGCCATGGTGGTGCAAACCTATAGTCCCAGCACTCAGGAGGCTGAGACAGGATGATGGACTTGAGTTCTAGGCTAGCCTGGCCTACACAGTGAATTTAGAACCAGTCTGAATTACAGAGCAAGATCCTGTCTCAAAAAAGGCAGAGCTAAAGAAATGGCACAGTGGTTAAAGCACTTCTGAGTGCAAGGCCCTGAGTTTGATTCCCCAGAACCATATAAAGCTGGTTGTGTGATGCACGCCTGTAATCCCAGTAGACAGGAAGCAGAGGCAGGTGGGTTGTCCTGAGTCCAAGGCCAGGCTGAGCTACACCGTCACGTTCAGGACCAGCCTGGCTACAGAGCAAGACCTTGTCTGAAAAAAGGAAGGAAAAAGAGAATGAAGAAGAGACGACAATTTAACTGGGAATGGGGTATCCTAAGGGATAGAGATTTTAGGGCTGGAGGAATGGCTCAGCAGTTAAAGCGCTTGCCTAGCAAGTTCTAAGTACCAGAGTTCGATTCCCCAGCACCACATAAACTGGGCATAGTGGAACACGCCTGTCATCTCAGCACTCTGGAGCCTGAGGCAGGAGGATTGCCGTGAGTCCAAGGCCAGGCTGGGCTACGTAGTGAGTCAGGACCAGCCTGGGCTACAGAGAGAGACCCTGACTCTTAAAAAAAGGGGAGGTGGGATGTATTGACTCTCATAATCACAAAGCTCAGGGATACACCTAGCTTTAAGCAAGATCAACTCAGGGGACTCAAATTATGACATCAGGACCATTCTAGCATCAGGACCGTTCTATCAGTCTCTCGTCCATCCTGACCCGGTAGCCGTGGTCACAGGGACACACTGCTTTGGTGAGATATGATCATGTATCTACTCCTAGGACCAAAGGACATAGGGAAGAAGTGGTTCTCGGAAAAGATTGTGGGTGGTGTACAGATGCATCCAGTATGCACACCATGATTTTAGTAATTTCATGATTTAACTAATTTCGTTCATTATTTATACACATTTTATGAAGTATAAAAATACAGTGAATGTTTAAAAATTATTTCAGGAAGAAAGAAGATAGACTTGTGGGGCTGGAAGAATAGCACAGCATTTATGGTGCTTGCCTAGCAAATGGAAGGCCATGGGTTTGATTCCCTAGCACCACATAAAGCAGGCATGGTAGCACATGCCTGTAATTCCGGCACTTGGGAAGATGAAGCAGGAGGGTTGCCCTGAGTTTGAAGCCAGCATAGGCTACATAGTTAGTTCAGGACCAGCCTGGACTACAGAGTAAGACCCTGTCTCAAACAAAAAAGGTAGACTTTGTGGGGAGGGAAAAGGAGATGGGAGGTCAGAGGATAGGAAGGGAAAAGTGATCTAGATACGTTATGTAAAAAAACAAAAATTATTACAATAAACGAGGTATTACTAATGTGGCTTATGCCTGTAATCCTAGCACTCTGTGAGGCTGAGGCAGGAGGATTGCATGTTTGAGCCTAGCAGGGGCAATTTACTAAGAACCTCTCAAAAAAAAAAAAAATAAGGCTCAGGCTGTGGCTCAGTGGTTAAAGCACTTGACTAACAATCATAAGGTCCTGGGTGCAACTCAACATAAAGTGGGTGTCCTGCACTCAGGAGGCTGAGGCAGGAGGATTGCTATGAGTTTGAGGCCAGCCTGAGTTACATAATGAGTCAGAACCAGTCTGGACTACAGAATGAGACCCTATCCCAAAAGGTAAAGTTAATTGATAATTAAATCTTAGGTGGGCTGGTGTCCTAGTTACTTTTTTGTTGCTGGGACAGAATACTTGACATCCACAGTTTAACAGAGAAAAGATTTATCTCACAGTTCCAGAAGGTCTCAGTCTGTCTGCGGCCGACTGGCAATAGTGGGAGCATATGGTAGAGGCGGAGAAATTCTTCACAGGTTCCTGGGCAGAAAACCGAGACCCAGAGGGAGAGCAAAGTTGGCCTGTACCCCTCTAGGTCATCCGCCAGTGTTCAGTCTCTTCCAGATTAAGCCGGGCCATCCCAGTCACACACCCGGTAATGTGCCACAAGCCCCCAATCTACCACACCCTGTAATCCCTAATCCCAACCACACCAATAATCCATAATCCACCCCTCCAGACTAGCCCCAATCTCCCAACAGCACATGGTTCTGTAGATAATCCATAATATCCAAATACATGAGACTTTTGGGGGACATTCCAGGTTCAAACCACAACATCCAGGAATCCAGAGTTTAATCCTCAGTACCACAAGCAAAAAAGATGTATTTCTGTTTATGCCCCTCAAAATCCACCCCTCTTACTCTAAACACTCATCCCATGGTGACTGCCACTTTCTGGAGAAGTTCTGGGAATCCCGTCTTCATCTTCTCTGGTTGCTCTATTGTGGCTGCCTTGATGTCCTGAGTCAGTTCAAAATTGGAAAAAGCCAAAAGTTGGATGGTGTGCCAGATCCAATGAATGAGGTGAGCGCACAATTGACAGAAATGTTTTGAATCAATTCAGAACATCAAGGCAGTCACGCAAAAAACACTCATGGGGAGAAAAAAAAAAACTAAAGGCTATAGGTAATTATATACTATGAAAATAAAAATCAAAGCTGGAGGAATAGCACAGAGGTTAAAGCACTTGCCGAGCAAACCCCAAGGCCATGGGTTCTATTCCCCAGCACCACATAAACTGGTCTGGGTGGCACATACCTGTAATCTCAGCTCTTGGTAAACTGAGACAGGAGGATCACCATGAGTTTGAAGCCAGGTGGACTCCATAGTGAGTTTAGGACCAGCCTGAACTTCAGAGAAAGACCCTGTCTCAAAAAAGAAAAAAAAAATCAATAAAAGAATTAACTAGAATAATGGAAAAAAGATTAAAAAAAGATCAAAAGCCAAATGACAAGTCAACAATTTGAGGTCTGATTGAACAAAAAAGATTGAAAGTGAACTCTTATTAGAGCTAATCTAATAAGAGTTTTCTGCAACGCTGGTACAGTCACTGGAAATCAAGAAACAGCAAAGAGCTCGTTGCCCTTCTGGGCTCCAGGCGGGATGCCACGATGGTGAGCTGAGATTTCTGGGGCCTCTTTTGGTCACACTAAATAAACATCACTAAGGGCTAGAGGAATAGCACAATGTTAAGCACTTGCCTAGCAAAGCCCAAGGCCCTGAGTTCAAATACCCAGCACCACAGAAATCGAGTGTGGTATTGTGTGCTTGTAATCCCAGCTCTTGGGAAGCTGGGGCAGGAGGATTGCCATGAGTTCGAGGCCAGCCTGGGCTACATAGTGAGTTTAGGATTAGCCCAGATTATAAAGTGAAACTGTGTCTCAAAAAAAAAATTGTAAGTGGCTGATCAGGTATTATTTTATGCTTATGAAGGCCACATAAAAGGTATGTTTTCAAACCTGGAGGTACTTACATTCTAATCTCAAGATAAAGCAAATACAGTTGAGCTTGCTGTAATCCCATCACTCAGGAGGCTGAGGCAGGTCTGCCATGAATTCAAGACCAGCCTGGACTACAGAGCAAGATCTGGGGCCAGTGGAATGGCTCAGCAGTAAAAAGCGCTTGCCTTGCACACAAACAAGTTTGAGCCCACACTGGTAATGTAGTGACAGCCTGTCTCAAAATAGAAAATTTTTCAAAGGAGAGGATGGAGGCCAGGGATGGAGCTCAGACCCTGAATACCGCAAAAATCAACCAGCAAATCTGAGGAACGTGGAAACAACGATCAGCATATTGCTCTTGTCAAAATCTTTTTTTCAGGGGCGGTGTGGGGAGTGGCGTGGGGAGCAGCGTGCCGAGATAAACCCAGGCTATGGTACAGAGCGGCATGTCTAGCCCTTTTTAACTTTGCTTAACCTTGTTTTTTGTTTGTTTTGACACAGGGTCTCTCTGGAGTCCAGGCTGGCCTTAAACTCACTATGTAGCCCAAGCTGGCCTTGAACTCACTCAGGGCAGTTCTCCCTCCTCGGCCTCCTGAGTTACTTGCTTTATTTCTTGTTTTATTTTTTATGGGGGGGTTCTTTTTTTTTTTCAAAGAGAATAGTTTTATTTTGAAAACAAGAACAGAGGGATAAAAGCTTCCACCAACCTGATGGGGGCACAGGGCTGTTGCACTCATTTTCTATTCAGAGAGACACAGTACTCTCTAAGTCATTAAATCGTCATCTCTCCTCAGCCCCCCAAATTGCAAAGATTATAGGCCAGTACCACCCCAACCAGTGAAGATGATTTACTTACTTTCTTTTTAAATTTTTTATTTATTTTTTGAGACAGGGTCTCACCCTGCGAGCCTAAGCTGGCAGCCCAGGCTGGCCTTGGACTCGTGGCAATCCTCCAGTCTCAGCCTCCCACATGCTGGTATTACAGGCGTGCGCCACCACACCCAGCTTATGTGGTGCTGGGGAATCAAACTCAAGTACTTAGCTGGCCACTTAGTGCTTGACTTAAGCATTTTAACTGCTAAGCCATTTCTCCAGCCCAGGTGATTTACTTTATAAAGATGCAAAGAAAAGCCAGTTGGGGCTGGAGGAATGGCACTGCGGTTAAAGCGCTTTGCCTTGCAAGCACAAGGCCCTGAGTTCAATTCCCCAGCACCACATAAAGCTGGGTGTGGTATGGCGCACACCTGTAATCCCTGCATTCAGGAGGCTGAGGCAGGAGGATTCCCTAGCCTGGACTTCATAGTGAGTTCAGGACAGCCTGGGCTACAAAGTAAAACTCTGTCTCAAAAAAAAAAAAAAAAAAAAAAAATCAAGTTCATTCAATGAGATTTGACTCTCTCCCTGATTTCTCTGAAGGTCACCTCTTACAAGCAAACAAACAGCTTAGATTTTAGTTTGGTGACCTGGAAACTTGGCAAGCATGGCTCCATTTTGAACCTGCTATGTTTTCCTTCACAAATTGGACACCATAGAGTTGATTCAGGAAACAATTTGTTACCTCGGGCTGGAGGAATGGCTCGGCAGCTAAAGCCCTTGCCTAGCAAGCACTAAGTCAAGCACTAAGTACCTGAGTTTGATTCCCCAGCAGCACATAAGCCAGGCATGGTGGCGTACGCCTGTAATCCCTGCACTCGGGAGGCTGAGGCAGGAGGATTGCTGTGATTTCTAGGCCAACCTGAGCCCCATAGTGAGTTCAGGACCAGCCTGGGCCCAGTGCAAGACCTATCTCAAAAACAAAAACACGATAGTGGCTAACAGAATAGCACAGTGGCTAGAGCACTTGGCTAGCAAGCACAAGTTCCCGAGTTCAATTCCCCAACACCTACAAGTGGAGCATGGTGCTGTACACCTGTATCTCAGCACTCAGGAGGCTGAGGCAGGTGACTTGCTGTGTGCTCAAGGTCAACCTGAACTTCACAGTGAGTCTAGGACCAGCTTCTACTAGAGTGTGAGACCTTGTCTCAAAAAAATTAAATAAATAAGACAAACAAAAAAGTCAGCACATGAAGACTGTCGGGGAGGGAAACAGACCCGAATGGTGGTGGCTCCTGACGATTTTTGGAACAGGGAAGTGAGTCAGATAGTTCAGGCTCCCAGATGTGGGCCAGCAAGTAAATATGGCCCCATGTGGTTCAAATTAGCCACCTAGTCTGGCTTGCATTATCCTCTCTGGGTTTGAATCTGACTAAAACGTCTTACCACAAGCCTCCTGGAACGCTGAACTGCAAGCCTGAGAGAAGAGAGCATGCGGCAGACACAGAGCGCCCCGGCTCGCCTACGGGCTTCTTCTGACTGTTCGTTAGCATTTCTACTAAATCCTAAATTCTTATCTGCGTGTAAAGCTAGGACACTATTTTTCATATTTTAGCCAAAGAACCAATCCTAGAAGTAGCCATCTTCTAATGGGTTAGGGTTTAGGGTTAGCATCACTGAATTCTCTGCATGGTGGTCCGGTGCACCAGAAAGTGGTCAAAGATGGCAGATCTCGGAAAAATCAGTTTACTACATATATATATATATATGTATATACATATATTTACACACACTTATTTTTGAGACAGGATCTCTCTCTGCAGTCTAGATTCATCATGAACTCACTAGGGAGCCCAGGCTGGCATCAAATCACAGCAATCCTCCTGTCTCAGCCTCCCAAGTGCTGGGATTACAGGCGTGCACCACCAGGCCTGGTTCATATGATGCTGGGGAATTGAACTCAGGCCCGTAGGCTTTCTAGGCAAGCATTTTAACTTCTGAGCTGTGCCCCAAATCTACCCATCTTTTCCTCTGTTTTTGTTGTTGTTGTTGTTGTTGTTGTTGTTGTTGTTGTTGTTGTTTTGAGAAAGGGTCTCTGTAGCCCAGGCTGTCCCTGAACTCACTGGTGTAGCCCAGGCTGGCCTCAAACTCAAAGATGGCAGATCTCGGAAAAATCAGTTTACTACATATATATATGTATATACATATATTTACACACACTTATTTTTGAGACAGGATCTCTCTCTGCAGTCTAGATTCATCATGAACTCACTAGGAAGCCCAGGCTGGCATCAAATCACAGCAATCCCCCTGCCTCAGCCTCCCAAGTGCTGGGATTACAGCTTTATGTGGTGCTGGGGAATGGAACTCAGGGCTGTGCCATTCCTCCAGCCCTTAGCTTTATTTCGAGACAGGATCTTGCTAAATTGCCAAATTGCCCAGGCTAGGCTCAAACTTGAGATCTCCCTGCCTCACCCTTCCAGAGTGCGGGGACCCCAGGCCTGAAGCACTGGCCCCGCAGTGTTTGATCTTACCTGTAGTTGATTTCCTATCAGTGGAAGTGGGGAGGAGATTGGGCCAAAGGCTAGGGGCACAGGGAAGTGTGCCAGCTGGAGAGAGCTGTGCCAGGTTACGCTCAAGCAGCCACTTGTGACAGTGACTGGTTTCACACAGCTTTCTCAACAGAATGTGTCACCAAACTTTGGATTTTTGCCAATTAGATAGGTGAAAAAGTGATGCGCTTCTGTAGGGGGTTTTTGTTTTCTTGAGACAAGGTCTTGCTCTGTAGCCCAGGCTGACCTAGAACACTTGGCAATCCTCCTGTCTCAGTCTCCCTAGTGCTGGGATTAGTGCCACCATACCCAGTTTACCTGGTGCTGAGGAATTGAACCTGGGGCCTTGTGCTTGCTAGGCCAAGTGCTTTAACTGCTGTGCCATTCCTCCAGCCCTCTCTTTCTTTCTTTTTTTCTTTTTATTATTTTTTTATTTTTTGAGTCAGGGTCTCGCTTTAGAGTCCAGACTGTTCCTGAACCCACTATGTAGCCCAGGCTGGCCTTGAACTCAAGGTAACCCCCCTGAGTCAGCCTCCCTAGTGCTGGGATAACATGCATGCACCATCACACCTAGTTTACCTGGTGCTGGGAATGGAACTCAGGTCCTTGCCCTAACTGCCAGGCTATAGCCCCAGCTCCACTGCTTATTCCTCCTGATGCAAAGAGCTGGGCTTCTGTGGCCAGCGTCCGCCACCGCCTCCCTCACGCGCTGCGGTGAGCGTGTCCTGGGCTGGTCCCCAGCTCTGCCCCCTCTGAGCCCCTTCTCCGCCCTGCTTTTGTTTACACTGTTCTTCTACCCACATGGTTTCTGACCAGTTGCTCTCTGCCCGGTAATTTCCAGCTCCCTCGGCTCTTGGGGTGGGCAAAGGGTGAAGCTACTGACTTGGGAGGGATGCAGCACTCGGTATGCTGAAAATGTGGTTTTGCTGGACGTTCTCTGAGACCTTTTCCATCCCCTTGGTCCCCTGTGGTGTCTGGTGTGTTGGACCGCCACGCAGAAGATTCTGCAATGCCGCAGGCAGCACTCGGGCACTTTTGAGTGGATTTTGTCACCTGCTCTTGCTGAACAGGCAGGCAACTGTTCCCCCCACCCCAAGGAGCGTGCAGTTTGTTTTTGACAGTCTTACTGTATAGCCCAGGCTGGTCCTGAACTAGCGAGTTCTGTAACTCAGGTTGGCCTTGAACTCCCGGCAATCCTCCTGCCTCAGCTTCCCGAGAGCTTACAGTTTTTATAGGACAACTTCAAGGATGGAGAAATGGCTTCCACTCATCCCTTCTTACTACCAACCTTGGCCTTTATTTAATGACACATATTAGACATTTTCACTATTATCAGTTTACAAACTGTTTGGATTTAGCTATATTTTTACAACTTTTTGGAGGATAAGGTCTTGCTCTGTAGCCCAAGTTGGTGCTGAACTCACTACTGTAGTCCAGGTTAGCTTTGGACTCATGGCAGTCCTTCTGCCTCAACCTCCCAAATACTGGGATTACAGGTATGCACTACCACACCCGGGTTATGTGGTGCTAGAGAATCAACTCAGGGCAACCACTGTGCCATTCCTCCAGCCCTATTTTTACAGCTTTTCAACTCACCACACATTCCCATATCCCATATTTTTTTAAAGAAAGGATCATTTTCCCTCTACCTGTGATACATACTCTAGAAATTGTTTTCAGGGCTGGAGGAATGGCTCAGCCGTTAAAGCAGCTGCCCAGCTGTAAATACCCAAGTCCAATTCCCCAGCACCACCACCACATAAACTGGACATGGTGGTGCATGTCTATAATCCCAGCACTCAGGAGGCTGAGACAGGAGGACTACCTGAGTCCAAGACCAGCCTGGGCTCCATAGTGAGTATAGGACCAGCTACAGAGCAGGACCCTGTCTCAAAAAAAGAAAGAAAGAAAGAAAGAAAGAAAGAAAGAAAGAAAGAAAGAAAGAAGAAAAGATAAATGGGTATGAATGGACGACTTGATCTAGGACAAGGGCTCATCCTGTGGCAGCCAGGAAGCAGACAGTAAAGGAAGGAGATGGGGACAAATCGAACACTCCCTTCCAGGTCACACCCCTAAGTGTCGCACCTTCAACCAGGCCCCTCCTCCACCCAGCACATTCAACGCTGACCTCATCCCTGGAGGACTCCCCTGGTGAGTTAGCCACCTCCGTGATCCAATCACCTTCCAAACGTGAGACTTTGGGGAACATTTTCAATCTAAACTATAACAACAAGGTAGACTACATCCTGTTCCACCAGCTACACCTTTTCTGGGGAGCCTCCCAGGAGAGTTAAAGTCATCCTACGAGAGTGATCCATGCATACCTATGTTCATGACAACACACTTTATAATAGCCAAATCTCACAAGCAGCGGACAGGTCCATCACAGAAGAATGGATAAAAGAAGACGTAGTAGATACAGACAATGGAGTACTACTTTGCCATGAAGAATGAGAAATGTGACTTGTTTGTAGGAAAATGGATGTACCTTGAGGCCAGTACGCTTAGCAAAATCAGACACAAAAGGCTGAATATGGCATCATTTCTCTAAGATGATAAAACCAAACCGTAAGAAAGTATACGAAAAAAAGTAAGAAAACAGACTTTGTGGAGAGGGAAAAGGGATGTCAGAGAAGGTGAAGATGTAGGAAGGTGAAAATGGGCTAGAGGAACGGCTCACCAGTTAACAGTCGAGTGCTAAGTACCCGAGTTCGATACTCCAGCACCACGTAAGCCGGGCATGGTGGCACACACCTGTAATCCCAGCACTCGGGAGGCTGAGACAGGAGGACTGCCGTGAGTCCAAGGCCAGCCTGGGCTCCATAGTGAGTTCAGGACCAGCCTGGGCTGCAGAGCGAGACCCTATCTCAAAAAAAAGATCAAGATGCAATACATAAATACACAATTTCTCAAGCTGGATGTTATTATTATGTAACGCAAATACATACAAATAAAATAACTTTTAAAAAAAGATCTGCTCCAGAGCAGCAGAGCTGAGCTCCGCCAAGAACCCTCCTTTTCCCATTTGGAAGAACAAGATGATTCAGGATTAGCCACCCCAGTCCACACCTTAGGTATAATGTAAACAAAAACGAAAAGAAAAGAGAAGAGAAGAATTCGTACAATCACGGGGACATTGCTTTCTTTTTACAGAAACAGAACTGTCGTGGATCCCCAGATTCCGAGGCAGCAGGGTACCGATTATGGGGCTGGGGAGCAGCGATCTGGCGTGGAAGCCGCCGGACCTGGGTCAGGGAAGGCGCTCTCCCTCCCGCTGGCCAGGGTTTCCTTGCCTGGGAGCCTAATGAGACAAGCTGCCGGTGACTCAGATCACGTGGCACATGCTGCGTACCAGCTCCCCTGCCTCCTGAGGCATGCCTGGGCCCTTTAGCAGGGCACTCTGCTGTCTTCTAAGGCCACCTCCCGCCCAGGGCATGCTGGAAGCATGAATGCCATGTTTGTGTGACCGACTGCATCCTCAGAAATGGCCACAGCCTGATTTGATGCCTCATGCCTCTTAGAGCCAACGTTAAAATATCCCGGGAATGCCCAGCTCCACACTAGGTAGCTCAGGAAACTCATCAAAGGCAGCTTTGGGGGCTGGAGGAGTGGCACAGGGGTTAAAGCACTTGCCTAGCAAGGACAAGGCCCTGAGTTCGATTCCCCAGCACCACATAAGCCAGGCGTGGTGGTGCACGCCTGTAATCCCAGCACTCGGGAAGCTGAGGCAGGAGGATAGCTGTGAGTCCAAGGCCAGCCCGGGCTCCATTCTGAATTCAGGACCAGCCTGGGCTGCAGAGGTAGACCCTGTCTCCTCAATCAGTCAATCTATCAAACCAGCGGCTCTCCATCTCATTTCCATGTTCCAGCAGCAGTAGCGGCCTCCACACAGGGCCAGGACTGTGATTTCAAAGCTAACAGCGGTCCTCACCGTGGAATCTTAGGCTTTGGGTGAAGGGTCAGCTCCTAGGCCCAGCAGGTTAACATAACCCTCTGTGCTGAGGGACAGGGGAGAGGTCACAGAGGATAAACCCTTCCAACATTCTTGTCGTTCCGGGTCTTGGAATTTCTTCTGCGTTATTTCAAGAAACTTCTAGCAGCTCAATTTCGCGTGGGGCCCTGTTGAACAGAGACCGGGTCGGGTCAGAGTTTCTGTTAACCAGCCTAGCAAACTGTAAGAACAACGCCCAGCTGCTAGCTCGGGGGACCCAACACGGTGAGGATAGCACACAGACACGTTTAGCTCCAAATTCAGATGGCATTCCTCCTCAGTCAGTGGGCAGACCTGGGATCCAGCTCTGCTACGCTGTGTGTGAGCCCTTCTTGGGTTTGCCTTGAACTTTTGTTCCCCAGAGCATGCTGGGATTTCCTGTTACTACAGAAAACTGGCTTTTCCTTATAAGGAATGGGGGTGGGGGAGGATAGATGTGTTTTTAAGCAAGATAGAGATGCTGTCACCAAATGCGGGTGGGGGGGCTGCCTTCAAGGGGCTGAAGGTGGAAGTGGCTATGGAGCCTGTCAGGAGGGAAGAGGTAAAAGCAATTTCTCTGCCCAAATTCTAACCAAAAGAATATCGTATCCCTCTCAAAAGAGCTGAAAATATAAATACATACATACATACATACATACATACATACATACATACATACAAAGGGCTAGGGGTATAAGTCAGCAGTTCAAAGCCCTGAGTTCGATTCCCCAGCACCACATAAGCCAAGTATAGTAGCGCACACCTGTAATCCCTGCACTCGGGAGGCTGAGGCAGGAGGATTGCTGTGATTTCTAGGCCAGCCTGAGCTCCATAGTGAGTTCGGGGCCAACCTGGACTGCATAGAGTGAGACTCTGTCTCATAGAAAAAAAAAAAATTCTTTTTGGAAGAGCTGTACAGGCCTGTGATTTCAGCACTCAAGGAGGCTGAAGCAGGAGGATCAAAAGTTGATTGCTGGATAACTTAGCAATTGAATAAGACACCTCTCAGAATCAAAAGTGGGCTGGGGATGTGGCTCAGTGTAAAGGCCCTGGGTTTACCACCAGTACCACACACACACACACACACACACACACACACACACACACACACACGCCAGCTGTGAATGCAGCAGAGTGCTTGCCTAGCAGGATGTTCAAGATCCTGGACTTGATCCCCTCAACAACAGAGCAAGTACGTCGTAGAAAAATACATGGATCACCGGAAACATAAAGGCAAAATAAAATCTGGAAAGGGGAAGATGGAGCCAGAAATCCCAGAAAGTAGATCTCCATTTATGTACACAAAGCACTATACAAACATGGGAGAACTCTGAAGCTAGAAAAACTCATCTGAACTACACTAGGTCCTGTATCTTTTTCTTATAGATAGGGTTTCACTCTGTAGCCCAGGCAGGTCCTGAACTCACTAGGGAGCCCAGGCTCCCCTACAACTCACAGCAATCCTCCTGCCTCAGCCTCCCAAGTGCTGAGAGTACAGGTATGCACTAGCACATCCAGTTTATGTGGTGCTGGGGAATCAAACTTAAGGCCTTGTGCATACTAGACAAGTGCTCTAACTTCTGGGCTATTCCTCCAGCCCCTGCGCTGGCTTCTAAAAGCTCAGAGAAACTTATTTCACACACACACACACACACACACACACACACACACACACACACAGCAACAGAAAATTATCAAAACCAAAATAGTACAATAAAAAAGAAGAAGATGCAGAGTAACATCCTTGTAGCTGAGGAACACTTGCCAGGATGAGACCGTGTAATAAATCACAATTATAACCAATTGTAAGAAGTTGAGCCAGGTGGCACAGGCTGAGATCCCAGCACTCTGGGAGGCTAAGGCAGGAAGATCAAAATTTTGAGCCCAACCTGGGCCACTGAGCCACTTAGTGAGACTCTACCAAAAATTTAAAAATGGGATGGGTATGTAGCTCAGTGTGAAGGTCCTGGGCTCAATCCCTAGCACCCCCCCAAAAAAATTTTTAAGCCATTGAAATAAAATCATATATAGCATTTTTAAATTCTCTAAATTATAATCAGAAAAATTCACCATTAATGATAGAATTTATTCATTTTTTTGAAATGGGTTCTCTCTCTGTAGCCCAGGCTGGTCCTAAACTCACTATGGAGCCCAGGCTAGCCTTGGATTCATGGCAATCTTCCTGCCTCAGCAGGCCGCGTGCTGGGATTGCAGGGATTGCAGACATGTGCCATCACACCCTGCTTTATGTGGTTCTAGGGAATCGAGCTCAGGACCTTGTGCTTGCAAGGCAGGTGCTTTAACCGCTAAGCCATTCCTCCAGCCTCTGAATGATAGAATTTAGAAGATAATTATAACAAAAGACCAGCCAGACATGGTCATCCATACCTGGATTCCCAGCACTCTGGGTATGTGAGGAAGAAGGATTATAAGCTTGAATACAGCCTGGACGACTCAGTGACTGCCTCAAATAAACAATAAAAGGGGGCTGGGATACTAACTCAGCATGAAGGCTCTGGGTTCCATCCTCAGGTACTGAAAAAAAAAAAAGAAACAAGAAAGAGAAAAGATTTCATAAATGAACACTACATTAAAAGAACTATAAGACTGAATAAATATAAGATCAAAAAGAAATTTTATGTAAAAAGCATAAAGGACAGGGGCTGGAGGAATAGTATAGTGGTACACAGTATAGTGTGCTTGCCTAGCAAGCACTAGGTCCTGGGTTCAGGTCTCCAGCATCATACAAACTGGCCATGGTGGCACACTCCTGTAATCCCAGCATTCAAGAGGCTGAGGCAGGAAGATTACCATGTGTTGTGTAATCTGGGCCAGCCTGGGCTACAGAGCGAGATCCTGTCTCAAAAAAATAAAAAGTAAAAATACAAAAATCTGGGCACAGTGGCACAGGAACAGTGTGCAGGCCCTGGGTTCTGTGCCCAGCCCGTCCCTCCACAGATGCTCACAAATTAGAGAACAAAATGAATACTACAAGCTATAATTCAATAAAACTTCCCTAGTGTTTGAAGACTTGAAACTACACAGAGAGCGAGCTCCACCCCCTTTTCTGACTCCACCCCTTTCTTACTCCACCTCTTTTTCTATGATTTACATATTGCATCCCTCTCCCCCCCAACCCCCGTCATCTTCTTGAACCTCTGCCAACGTTTTGTCTGACTTTACAGCTCACTGAACATTTTGAAATGCCAGGAACATGTCATACTGTCATGTTTCTGTTCCTTGTCAGGTAAGGCTGGGGCTCCAAATGTCTCCCCTGTTACTTCCTGGACACGCTATAACTTATCCTTTTTTTTTTTTTTTTTTTTTTTTTTTTTGAGAAAGGGTCTCGCTTTGGAGCCCAGGCTGGTCCTGAACTCACTATGGAGCCCAGACTGGCCTTGGACTCACAGCAATACTCCTGCCTCAGCCTCCCAGGTGCTGGGATTACAGGTGTGCGCCGCCCCGCCCAGCTTATGTGGTCCTGGGGAATTGAACCCAGGGCCATGAGCAAGCACTCTAACCACTGAACTATACCTCCAACCCTATAACTTATCCTTCACAACTCAATTCCAGTGTCAGTCAATTCCTCCACAACATATTAACCACCCCAGCCCCAGCTGGGGTTATCTGCCCTCCTGACCCGCATGTGCTTCTGTGACACCCTACAAATATGTGCTCAGGGCTGTGTCACCATACCTGGGCACATGACACTGTGATGACGTACTTATCACCTGTGTCTACACCCCACCCAGGACTGTAAGCCTTCCGGAGCACCAACCCAACCAGGACGATACTTGCCAGCCAGTGACTGCTAAGTGAATTGAAGACAGCAACTTGGCTATAAGTTACAATTAGATATTATCACTCCATTCATTTAGGAGTTGGGAGGCAAGACAGCACCACTGCATTCCAAAATGTTTATGGACATGGTAGCGAGAACATGTGTGCCTGAATCTAGAAAATAATGACAGCATTCTATCTTAAGTAAAAAGATGAAATTGTAGGGGCCAGAGGAATGGCTCAGCAGTTAAGGTGTCTAGCAAGCGCTAAGTCAAGCGCTAAGTACCTGAGTTCGATTCCCCAGCACCACTTAAGCCGGGTGTGATGGCACACACCTGTAATCCCAGCACTTGGGAGCCTGAGGCAGGAGGATTGCCCTGAGTCCAAGGCCAGCTTGGGCTCCATAATGAGTTCAGGACCAGCCTGGGCTACAGAGCAAAACCCTTGTCTCAAAAAAAAAAAAAAAAAAAAAAAAAAAAAAAAAAAAAAAAAAAAAAAAAAGATGAAATTGTAGACGAAGCATGGTGGTGCATACCTGTAATCCCAGTTCCTGGGGAGGTTAAGGCCGGAGGATCTCAAGTCTGGGGCAACTCTGGGCTCCATGGCCAGCTCAAGGCCAGCCTACCATACAATAAGACTCTGTCTCAAAACCAAACCAGACCAAGCAGAAAAAATTAGGTTCGGAAGTGTGATCCTAACAGTGGTGAAGGGGAAAGCATGCAGAAGCCAGAATATGGATATTGAAAACATTTCTGGCCTCAGTGATTCCAAGCCCTTTGCCCGCTGTTTTGGGACCATGACCCCAGCAAAGGGGTCAACAGGTAGGCCATAGTGAGAGGGACCCTTCTGTCTGTATTTTAAGGGGCTGGAAGAGTCTCGTGTCCTCTTACCTCGAACGCCTTTGTCTAACACATCTCTTAGAAGCTGAACACCAACATTTAGAACCCTTTAGAATGACCTGTGGGTCACAGCAAAAAAAGTCACTGTTCTTCCTTTTCCCACTACAAATGCCCCCCTGGGACCCACGCAAGAGACTGTAAACCTGGGGAGACTCATTTGTAGTCCAGAATAACACAGTACCATTTAGAAGGGAAGGATGTGAATTCCCACTGAGGAAAAAAAAATCGTTCCCCCTTCAGCAAGGTTAAAAATCTGTTAAAAAAAAAAAAAGATGGTACAATGTACAAGAATAACACAGCAGCTAGAGTGCTTGCCTAGTGAGTGCAAGGCCCTGAGTTCAATTCCCCAGCACCGCAAAAGCAGGGCATGGTGACGTAGTTCTGTAATCCCAACATTTAGGAAGCTGAGGCAGGAGGACTGCCCTATGTTCAAATTCAGCCTGGGCTACATGGTGAGTTCAAGACTGGCCAGGACTACTGAGAGAGCTCTCACCTCAAACAAAAAGAAGTAAAAGTAACATTACAGGTTTTGGGTTTTTTGTTTTGTTTTTTGAGACAGTCTCACCATGTAGCCCTACCTGTCCTTGGATTTACATCAATCCTCCTGCCTCAGCCTCCCAAGTGCTGGGATTACAGGCGTGCACCACCACTCCTGGCTTTGTGTGGTGCTGGGGAATCAAACACAGGGCCTACCATTTGCGAGACAAGTGCTTTAACCACTCTGCCATTCCTCCAGCCCCACATTACAGTTTGTTGATCACCTGAATTCATGTCTGTAGATTCCCACTGTGCTACAACAGGACAAGACCTTTTCCCTTTGTCCAGTTCCCTTCCTGGTCACACACAATAATTGACACCTCACTAAATTTATTTCCTATAAGGTCATGCAATTATGACTGAGCTCATCCTTAGTAGTAACTTAGAGTTCACACGTGACTGGAGCTGTTTTCCCAGTGTGCTCCCCCTTAGCTCATTGGCTGATGTGCTGACCAATTGCACGGCCTCATGGCACCTTCCTGAAGCTTGGCCCCTCCCACTTCCACTTGGCCTGCTCACTGAAGTACATCCTTTCTCCAAGATTTGTAAACCAGATAAATATGGCTATGTCTGCATGGCCTCTGGGACATCCTGCTGAAACTTTCCCATCCTTTTCTTTTCTTTTCTTTTCTTTCTTTTTTCTTTCTTTCTTTTCTTTCTTTTTGTTTTGACACAGGGTATCGCTCTGTAGTCCAGGCTGGCCCTGAACTCACTATGTAGCACAAACCGAAGCTTCAGCCTGACTCAGCCTCCCAGTGCTGGGATTGCAGGCGTGTGCCAACATGCCCAGCTGCATGGTTCTGGGGAATTGAACTCCAAGCCTTGAGCTTGCTAGGCAAGCGCTGTAACCTCTGAGCTACCCACCTCAGCCCCTAGATAGCCATCATTAAGAAAGAGAACTAAGAGGTAGAAAAAAATTGGGAAAGAAAAGGTTAAATTATTATTTGTAAATGATGTAATCATGCAACTAAAACACTAAGGAAACCAACGTAAAAGCCACTGTAGGCTGGGCAGTAGCTCCAAGATCACAGCACTTGCCTAGGACCCCGAGGCTTGCGTTTGGTCCCCTAGCATCACATAAACCGGATGTGGCGGAACCGTGCCAGTTTTACTGGGAAGTAAGACCTGGCTAGGAGGGGCAGATATTTGAGTCTCAATTTGGGTTTGATTTGGAGGGATTGTGTCAATTAGTTGCGGTTGGGGAGGGGCACCCAGGGCAGAGATTTCACGTCTGTGTTGTTGACTTGCTGCTGAGGAAGGAGGGAGGGGCACCCACCCTGCAGCTGGCGGCTTGACCTAAGTACAGGAAGGAAGAAAAAGCCTTGTGACAGCTTCTTCCGGGGAGGCTCCGGCAATGCCTGAATTCACAGCCCTGGGTTTGCTCCTACTTCTCTTGGTTTCTATCTGCAGTGCCCGGAGTGTTGGATTATCTGTGCATAAAGGCCACAGACTATGCAGACCCAGCAGAAAAGAGAAGCCATGGAACCAGAGACAGTGCCACAAGGGTGGGGCCACCTGAGGCTTGTGGAGCTCACATATGACCACAGGATGGGCCACCCAGGTTCTGGTTATGGAGCTACAGAATTTAAGGGAACTCCAGGATTTAATGTTAGCCCTGCTGGGTTTCAGTCTTGCTTTGGTCCGATTTCTACCTTCCTAGTCCTACCTTTTGGAAAGGGAGTATTTACCTTGTGTAGTTGTATGTTGGAAGTGTTTAACTTTTTTTTTTTTTTTAATTTCTTGCAGTGCCTACAGCTAAGAGATTGCCTTGAATCTCAGAGGAGACTTTTTATTTTTTATTTTTAAAAAATTTTTTGAGATAGGTTCTAGCTCTGTAGTCCAGGCTGGTCCTGAACTAACTGAGGAACTCAGGCAGGCCTCAAACTCCCAGCCATCCTCCAGCCTCAGCCTCCTGAGTGCTGGGATCATGGGTGTGTGCCACCACACCCAGTTTACATGGTGCTGGGGAATCAAACTCAGGGCCTTGAACTTGCAAGGCAGGAGCTTTGATCCCTGAGCTATATTCCTCCTGCCCTCAGAAGAGACTTTAGACTGGAACTTTATTTTAGCAATTCTAGAACTGCTAAGACTTTTACAACTTAGAGATGGCCTAAATGCATTTTGAGTAAGGAGGCAGACATGAGTCTTTTTGGGGGCCATTCAGAACATTGTGGCTTGGATCTGGAATGTTCTCCCAGAAACTTCCTATTTTGGGATGTTGTAGATTATCTATAGGTTTCAGGTTCTGCTAGGAGGTGGGGCCTGGCTAGGAGGGGTGGATTACTCAGGATGAGATGGATCCCACGGGAGTGGCCTGGATGGGTAGACTCCTGCCCTGCTCTCTCCCCAGGGCCTGATGCTTTATCTCGTGATGGCAGACCCTTCCCCCCATTGATAGCCACCCATAAATGGACTGAGGTCTCCTGAAACTGTGGACTCAATGTTTCCTCCCTTAAATTTTGGGTGTTGGTTGTTGTATCCCAGTATTTTGGTTTGGATCTGGAATGTCCCTCAGAAGTGTCACACATTTCTGTGTTATGGACTATCGATGGAACCACGTGCTTTTAGGAGATGGGGGCCTGTTCTGAGGGGTGGGTTATGGGGTGTGTGGTGGATTGTAGACTACAGTCATGTGGTAGGTAGATTAGAGGTCTGCTGTAGCTGACAGTTGTGTGGCACGTCACTCTGCACGTGACCTGGAAGGGGCTTAAACCTGGAAGGGAAGGAACTCTGAGGCTGGACCCAGAAGGAACAGATCACTGGGACAAGACCTGGGACAATTATATGCTACTAATTACCTTTCTTTAGGGGACTTGGCTTCCTGTTTGCGATGGTGTGAAGAGCTGCCTCCACCTCTGCCTCTGCCATGTGCTTCCATTGTTGCCGGCCACCCCCGAATGGACTGTGACCTTCGGAAACCGTGAGCTAAAATAAACCTTTCCTCTCCTAAATTTGTGGATGTTGGGTATTGAGTCACAGCAACGAAAAAGTAACTTAGACACTCAGCAATGAAAAAATAACTAGAACATAAATGGTCCAAACTGGGCTCAAATTTGCAATCCTCCTGCCTGGACCTCCCAGAGTTCTCAGATTACAGGCCTATGCCACCAAGCCTGGCATCACTTTTCTTGTTTATTTGTTTTTGTTTTGTTTTGTTTTCTGCTTATTTGCTGCTGTGATCTCTGTGGTATTTTCTCCTACTCAGTCATAAATCAGGAGCCAGCCATGGATTTGGACAAATTTTACGTGTTCTTTCAAGAATTTTCTGTGGCTTCTTCCTTTCTTGGATCTCTTTCAAACTCCACTATCTGACTTGTCAAACCAGTAGGACCTGCCACTTTATGATTAAATCCTGGCCACCCAGGCTCCCTGTTCTGTGGAGTCCCTGCAGGCAAACGCCTGATCACTGTGAGTCTTATTCACTGTACCTCTCTTCTTTCAGTGGTTGGCCTCCCTCTAATTTCTGCCTGATTTGTTTGGTTTTTTTGGATACAGGGTTGGGCTGTGCAACCCAGGCTGGCCTTGGACTCAAGGTAATCCTCCTGCCTCAGCCTCCCAAGTAATGGGATTGCATGTGTGTGCCACAACACCCAGATTTAAGTAGTGCTGAGGGCCTTGAGCTTGCTAGGCAAATGATTTCACCCTGAGCTATTCCTTCAGCCCCATTGGGCAATTTTTTTTTTAAACTTCCAGGGACTTAGTTTCCATATCTTATAACCTGAATGATGAGTGCCTTGTAATTAGCATGAAGATTAGACATGAATTATTTAATAGACCCCGGAAAGCCAGGCCTTTGGGGGCACAGGCCTGTAACCCAGCACTCAGGAGGCTGAGGCAGAAGGATCCAAAGTTTAAGCTGACAAGGCATTTTAGCAACACCCTGTCTCAAAATCAAAACTAAAAATGGGCTAGGGATGTAGCTCAGTGTGAAGGCCCTGGGTCTCCTCCCCATTGCTATGGTTTGGATCTGGACTGTTCCCCAAAAGCCTCATATGTTTGAAACTGTGTGTTATTGGGAGATAGGGCCTGGCTGGAAGGGGCGGATGATTGGGGCTTGACCTGGAGAGATTGTGTCAATTTGTTGAGATGGGTGGTTGCCCAGGGCAGAGATTTCAGATGTATGTTACTGAACTGTGGGCCAGGAAGGGAGAGAGGGCTCCCACCAGGGTGTGGTGGGGGGCCCAACTGGGATCTTGACTAAGTAAAAGGAAGGAAGATGAAAGAAAGAAGATATATTCCTCCTGGGAAAGCACCAACCTTGCCTGAGTCTCCAGGCATGGGTTTCCCCTTGCCTCACCTGGCTTCTATCTGCAATGCCCTGATCAACTCTCTAGTCTTTGCCACCGTGGCCACCCTGGCGTGGGACCTCCTAAAACTGTGAGCTAAAATAACTTTGCTCCCTCAAGTTGTGGATGGTGGATATTGTGTCACAGCAATGAGAAAGTAACTATCCCTCTCAAAAAGAAAATAAGCCAGGAGAAAATATGTAGCACAAATATATATATATATATATATATATATATATATATATATATATATATATATATATATTTGAGATAGGGTCCCGCTCTATAGCCCAGTAGCCCAGGCTGGTCCTGAACACACTATGGAGCCTAGGCTGGCCTTAGACTCAAAGTAATCCTCCTGTCTCCAAGTGCTGGGATTATAGGTGTGCACCACCACTCCCAGTTTATGTGGTGCTGGGAATGGAATCCAGAGCCTCACACTTGCAAACCAGATGCTTTAACTACTGTGCCATTCCTCCAGCCCCCATAGCCCAAAAATATTAAAGATATATTAAAATATGAAATAAAACATAATATAAAAATTATGCCAGGCCTCTTGGCACTGGCTGGGGTCAAATTTGTGATCCTCCTGCCTCAGCCTCCCAGAAGGCTGCCATTACAGGCTTCTGGCGGCACCATCACCCCCAGCTCTATTGACTCTTCTGACACATTGTTCCAAAGTGCAAAGATGAAGAGAAACAATGGAGAAACTTGCTTCCTTTCCCCACAAGAAAGAAAAAGAAGAAACCTATAAGATTCTGCTTCTCAGAGTTTTCTTGTGACCTGGAGGTTCCAAGACAGCCAATTGAAAGGGAGAGTCTGATTGGAGCAAACACAGGTCACTTCCGTGCTCTGACGTTACTGGCAAGCACATCCTGAAAACAGTGGCCATATTGTTATTTCCCAGGATTCCAGTGTTGTCCTTGTCCACGTGTGTTTTTAAGCTCCTAAAGGGTCAACCACACAAACAGTGGAAGCTTCTCCCTTCCCTTTGTCTTCTGTTGGCTTTTCATCCTCACTGGTCCTTGTGGGAAGGAAGTGTCTCAAAGATTCCATTTTAGAGGAAAAAAATAGATCCAGAGGAGTCAAATACCTGCCCCAAAGCAAAGGGGGGATGATCGCCTGTGTGCCAACATGGCTTGGCTATATGGCCAATTGTTTGGTCACACAATAGTATTGATAGGTGTTGCTGAAAAGAAAAAAAAGGTGCAGAAGTGTTTAACACTTATAATCAGTCAGCTTTAAGTAAAGCAGATTATCCGATAACACAGGTGGGTCTTGTCCAATCAGGTGACCAGCCTGCCTGTTCTGCCCTGCCCTACAGAATTCAGACTTGCCAGTCCCCTGCCATCCTGGGAACCAACTCCCCACAGTAAATTTCTCTTCACAGATAAATCTGCAGATAGAGATTAGATAAATAAAGCTATAGATAAAATAATTAGGTAGTCCAGTAGACAGACAGAAAACAGATTGATCAATTGACCTACAGGCTCTGAATATATCTTGCTGGTTGTGTTTCCAGCAGCCCCCTGGCTGATGTGCATGGTTAATGAAGCCAGGACTCCCGTCAGGTCTTTCTAGGTGCAAAGACCATGCTCCTGCCCCTACCACCCACCCCCTGCACTGAGGACTGAACTCCAGGGCCTTCACACTGAGCTATAACCGTGGCACACACACACCCTTCTTTTTGAGACTGGGTCTCTGAGTCACCAAATTGTCCAGGCTGGGCTCAAACTTGTGATCCTCCTGCCTCAGCCTCTCTTGTGCCGGAATTACAGGTGTCACCACATTCGGTTAAAGCCCATGTTTTGGGCTGGAGGAATAGCACAGCCGTTAGAGCACAGGCCCTGAGTTCAATCCCCCAGCACCACATAAACCAGGCACGGTGGTGCATGTCTGCAATCCCAGCACTTGGGAGGCTGAAGCAGGAGGATTGCCATGAGTAGGAGGCCAGCCTGGACTACATAGTAACTTCATGACTGGTTTAGACCTCAGAGTAAGGCCCTGCTTCAAGAAAAATAAATAAATAAGACCCATGCTGTTGGAGCTGGAGAAATGGCACAGCAGTTAAAGTGTTTGTCTTGCCTTGAGTTCAATTCCTCAGCACCACATAAACCTGGGCATGGTGGTGCATGCTGTAAAACCAGCATTCAAGGCAGGAGGATTGCCATGAGTCCAAGGCCAGCCTGGGCTACATAGTAAATTCAGGCCCGATTTGGGCTACAGAGCAAGACTTGTCTCAAAAACAAACAAACAAACAAATAAGTAAAAAAAAAAAAAAAAAACCTCATGCTCTTAACGCTTTTTATTATGCTTTTATTAGCCTGTAACTTAAGATACATAGTAACAATCAACTTGAAAAATTGGTGCGTTTACATACTGCATCTTGATATATATATATATATATATATATATATATTTTTTTTTTTTTTTTTTTTTTTGAGGCAGGGTCTCGCTCTGTAGCCCACGCTGGTCCTGACCTCACTATGGAGCCCAGGCTGGCCTTGGACTCAGGGCAGTCCTCCTGTCTCAGCCTCCCGAGTGCTGAGATTACAGGCGTGGGCCACCATACCCGGCTAATCTTTGTGTGGTGCTGGGGAATTGAACCCAGGACCTTGTGCGGGCTGGGCAAGCGCTTTAACTAGGCTACACCCCCAGCCCTTCTGTACTATGCCATCACCCAGATGCTGCCTAAGAGACTGCAGGGCTGTAAAAGTCCCGAGGGACCAGGACCAGGCTGTGTCCTGACTACAGAGTAACCAGGCCAGGCCAGGCCGTGTAACACCTCTGACCTAGACTACCGGGCCGTGTCTCCCAAGGCCCTGAAGGAAGTCACTGGCACGGGAAGCAGGTCAGGAAGGAGTCATATAGTAAAAGAAACCGGAAGTAGAGCACCGGAAGTTGTCCCCAGCGGAGAGAGGACCCGATGGAGGGGTTGTAGCTGTGGGCCCTTTGCGCCTCTAGAAGGTTTATGCCCGAATGGAGGTCCCGGCATTTGTCACCTCTAGGTTATGACAGGTGTTAATCACACTGTGGGTGACCCACAAGGTCTCTGATCACAGGCTAATCCCACGGATTTGGTCACGCCCCAGTGACATCAGGCAGAGAGAACAAAGAAGGAAATGCAGCCATTGTTTTAGATTTGGTTTCTTGTTGGTTGGCTTCTGAGAGAACGCTTGTCTGCCAGTTAATTCATAGCTCACGCTGAGGCCCACAGCTGCCCTTGCCATCAAACTTGGCCATCTTGACTCCATCTTGGGCCCCGTCACTGCCTGATGATGCTTTGTGTCTCACTCAATCGTGTAGGCTACGGGGGCCAACTTGGCCCTTTTAGCGGGGATGAGGTGCCTCAATGGGTTTAGGGAGAGGACTGTCAAGACACAAAGCGTGAGCAGACAGTATGAGGAACAGCGCCACTTTCATCACCGTCACCACAGGAGGGTCCCTGGCATGGGATGACAGAGGAAGCAGCCTGGAGCCTGGGGGGCAGTGAGGTGGACAGGTGAGGTGTCCTGTGGGAAAGCCGGTCCAGAGAGGCTGGTGTAGTAACGTGACATTGGGAGAGGTGCGGGGGTTCTGCAGAAGCCATGAGAAGTCAGAGCCAGGTGTCCGAGGAGGGCCAGCCTTGGGGGCCGGGCGGCAGGTGGACAAGGACAGGGAACAGGCTGAGCCGGGTCAGCGGGATGAGGAGGTTAGACCAGTGGCCTGGAAGCATGGGTGGGAGGAAGCCAGGGTGGGAGAACAACGAGCCACCAGGGCAGAGGGTCTCCTGCAGCGGGGGTGGGGCCGGAGGATATGTTGAGCAGAGACAGTTGGAGAGGCTGAGAGTCTCTGCCAAAGAGTAAGCAGGTGGGGCTGGAGCAATGGCTCAGCGGTTAAAGCACTTGTCTAGCAAGCACTAAGTCAAGCGCTAAGTACCCGAGTTCGATTCCCCAGCCTGTAATCTCAGGATTCTGGAGCCTGAGGCAGGAGGATTGCCATGAGTCCAAGGCCAGCCTGGGCTCCATAGTGAGTTCAGGACCAGCCTCGTGAGGCCTGGTAGTGGCTAACTAAGAGCCTTAGGAAGGATTTAACATGGGAAGGCTGGATAAATGGGGAAAAAACAAACTCCTGTGGAGCAGGAAGCGAAGCGCCAGAAAGATGGAGTCATGGAGGGGAAAGAGGAGGTAGCTGAGATCATGGTTAAGCTCAACTGGCAGTTCCTGCATGCCTTTCTTATGTTAATTTCTTTGTTTTATTTTATTTTACTTTTTGAGACAGGGTCTCACTCTGTAGCCCAGCCTGATTCTGAACTCACTATGGAGCCCAGGCTGGCCTTCGACTCACAGCAATCCTCCGGCCTCAGCCTCCCATGTGCTGAGGCTATAGGTTTGTGCGGCCACACTCAGTTTTTGTGGTGCTGGGGAATCGAACTCAGGTACTTAGTGCTTTATGTAGTGCTTGGTAGGCATGCACTTTAACCGCTGAGCCATTCCTCCAGCCCTAAGCTTGAGTTTCTGATGCCAAACCCCATCCTGCTGGGCTGGGCAAAACTCATATGCAGTCTGTCTGTCTGTCTGTCTTGAGACAGGGTCTCACTCGATATTTCAGCCTGGTTCTAAACTCACTACAGAGCCCGGCTGGCCTCAGGCACATAGCAATCCTCCTGCCTCCACCACCACATCCAGGTTGTGTGCTTCTGGGGAACTGAACCCTGGGCCTTCCGCTTGTTAGTCAAGGGCTGTAACCTCTAAGCTACGCCCCTAGCCCCTGCCTGCATTATTTGCTAGGCCTATCCTTCAATTTGTACAAAAGTTCCGCAGCTCCATGGACTTTGCAAGCTGAGGTGGTGGTGCAAGCTTATAATTGTAGCAGTCTGGGAGGCTGAGGCAGGAGGATCTGCAGGGACAGCCCAGAGAGGGAAGAAGAGGTGGGAGAAGCAGGCCTTCCTCAGCTGAAGTGGTTAATGGTCCCAGTGCTGCTCAGGGTCCTAAAAGAACAGTTTTCCACTTGTGGTGGGAGCAAAAGGTCTCTCCGTGTGGCTGGCGGACACTGATCCACCCCCAGGGAACCAACCTGCAGGCAGCTGGACGCCTGCTTGTCCCTGACGGTGGTGATCCCCCCACTCGTGCTGACCCCAATCCCACACAGGGACAGTAGCCCACTGCCAATTCACACCAGATGACACTATTCCCAAGAGGAACCAGGCTCCCGCAGCCTGGGGGAGGCGCTGTGATACTGGCCAAGGACATGCTCATTTTACAAGGGAGGGAACTAACAGCAGCATGGTTGCCTGGAACTGTCCCCTCTACCTTAGTCCTTGTGAGTCCAAGACCAAAGCCTGGCCTCTCCCACTAAGGTCCCTGTCATGAGCTCAGCCTCAGCCAGGTCCCCAGGGTGACAGGGAAGGAAGCTGAGCCCAGATCCCCCTGCTCTGCCCTTCCGCCCTGGCCGCAGGGAAATGGCCTTGTTTCCTATTGTGCTGGCCTTGTGCCCAAACCGCGACATCCTTGGTACTGCTGGGCACTTCCCCCACCTTTGGAGAAGGGTGCCAGCTTTGCAGCAACTGTGAGGGGTAAGGATCCGGCTTCCTCCTCGGGTGAGGGCCAGCCGGAGGGACAGCGGGGGTGACGGAGAGGCCTGGGGGTCAAGAGAGGTTTCCTTTGAGGTGCTGGCCAGGGTCACCTCCTTTGCCACCACCACCTCCTTTTCTTCTTGTTTTTCCTTCCTCTTCCTTTTTTGGTACTGGAGACCCAACCCAGGGCCTTCACACCGAGTGGCACCCAGTACCTTTTCTGTGGTTGCTGAGATAACAGATCTTGCTCTGCAATCTAGGCTGGTCCTGAACTCACTATATAGCCGAGGCTGGCCTTGAACCTGCCTCAGCCTCCCAAGAGCTGGGATTACAGATGTGCACCACACCCAGGTTACATGGTGCTGAGGAATCAGACTTAGGGCCTTGAACTCTCTGGGCAAGTGCTTTAACTTCTGAGCTATTCCTCTAGCCCCTCAGCCTGTTTTTGGTTTTGATTTTGAGGCAAGGTCTTGTTAAACTGCCCCGCTGGACTTGAACTTGTGATCCTCCTGCCTCAGCCCCGCGGAGTGCTGGGATTACAGGACTGCACCACCGGCCTGACTCACTCCCTTCCTCTGCGTGCCATGCCCTGCCAACGCCGCACAGGTCTGGATGAGCAGAGAAGAACCGGCCTTTCCTTCTCTCACTCGCTCACAGATGCTTGTTCTGAGCAGGAGTTCACAGTGGGCCCCAGGGAGGGTAGCCCAGATCCAGACCTCCCCTGACACATGGCCAGTGCTGCTTACTGTGGCCTTGGGCCGAAGTAGCAGGCGACCTGTCCTTGGAGGGAGGCCAGGGGCAGAGTCTTGAAGGATTTCCCTGAATGGAGAAGGACAGAGCCTTCCACGGAGAGGCAGCTCCAGGCTGGCGTGGGGACGAGAAGGGGCCCATACACTGAATTGCACTAGGCAGAGGAGCCTTCATGCAGAGGACCCTTCAGGTGACACCACTGGAGGACAATGAGATTGTTTTTGAGCACATTTGGGAAGCTCTGGGTTGAACAGCAGAGAGCAGAGCTCTTTCCTGCAGCAGTTCTCAGAGCCTTTAGCCTGCTGATATGCAGGGTGGCCCTTCTGGGGGATCCCTGCATTGGTGTCCCATGGCAGGCCACCCTGGCACAAGGAACACAGGAAGCAATAGGGTTGAAAGAGGTGAAGAGAATCCCAGGCCAGGAGGGTGGGGCCTCCTGGGGCCTGGAGGAGTCTCAGGACACTCAGAGTGTTTGAGACAGGGTCTTGTTCTGTAGCCCAGGCTGGCCTTGGACTTGCGGCAATCCTCCTGCCTCAGGCTCCAGAGTGCTGGGATTACCGGCGTGCACCACCCCACCTGGCTTATCTGGTGCTGGGGAATTGAACCCAGGGTTCTGTGCTTTGCAAGCGAGCTCTTTAACCACTGTGCCATTTCTCCAGCCCTGAAAGATTTAGACTTCGGGATCCTCAATCAACTTAATGAAAAAAAAAGGTCAGGTCCAAGGCAGGACAAGGCCAGTCCCAGTGAAGGACGCCCCCACCCCTCCACAGCAGGCCTGCTGCACGGATACAGCCAGCAGTGGCCAGGGCCCGAGGGCCGGGCACAGAGAGGTAGGCTGGCAACTGAGCCGGCTGGGCTCAGGGCCCTCAAGCCTTGGGCAGTTCAAAGCCTGCCCCCAGCACTTCCTGCCTAAGCATCTGCCCCATCCCTCCAGAACTTCAGCATTTGTCCTGCTTTTAATTTTTTTTTTTCTTTTATTGAGGCTTTTAGGTTTGGTAGAACCTCTCTTGCTCCAGTGTGTGTTTGCCACAGATGGTGACCCGTAATCGACACACCATCACTAACTCACGCCCACAGCTTCCTTGAGAATACACTTTTTTTGCTATTGATTTAGGGTGTTTTTATTTTTTTGCAGATTCACCTCTTACAGTTGCAGACTTCTACATATTTTAACAAAAGACAGATGTCACAGATCCACCGCTACAGTGGCACACAGGAATTTCACTGCACTAAAAACACCAGAGCCCCACTGTGCACGTCTGTAGTATGACCAAGCAGGCCCATGCCGGCCCTTGGGGGCTTCCCGTCTATGCCTCCGGACAAAGGAGGTGGCAGGAAATCAGCCCAATGGGTTTATTTTCCTCTTCATAATTATTTTTTATTGGTCTGTTTGTGACACACAACAATTATATCAATTTCGGGGGAATCGGTATATACATAGCACATCTGAATCAGAACCCTTGCCCTCCCCAAGTCCCTGTGGAGCCATCACTGGGCTTGGGTCACAGTGAACAAGGGCTACTTTCAAAGGCACATTCCAGGGTCTCAGCTCAAGACCTGCCAAGTCAGGATCCCTGGGGTGAGGCCCAGCAACCTGCATTTCAACAAGTTCCCCAGGTGTGTGGAGAAAGTCGAGACTCACTGTTCCCAGGGCAGGAACTCCAGGCCACAAACCTGCTGGCTCGTACGAATGAGAACCCGTTCTACCAAAGTTTCTCTAACCCACACGGAAGGGTCCTCACCACCACCAGGGTAGAGAGCTCTACGCAGCCACGCCATCTTTCCACAGGTCCAGGAAGAGCAGAGCTTCCAGCCAGGAAAAAGCTCTTCTCCAGCTTCCGGTGCATGGGCCTGCTGGTCCTGTCGTGATGGCCTCTCACTCGCCCAAACTAACCTAAACGTCTTGGCGGCTGCGGCTCTCTGCAGCGCCCAAAGTCAGCGGCCAGCACCCTGGACCTCACAAGACAGCACAGAGCTGGGGGCCATCTTCAGTGAGTTCAACACTGCTGCTCCCAAATTCATGTCCCCCAAAAGGAACCTCTGCAGATGACCGGATTTGCAAGCAGGCTTCCCCAATGTTGTCAGTTCAGGGTCAAGATGAGATGGTGCTGGACCTTCGTGGATGTTAAAACCACTGACCACGTTTACAGAAGACAGGAGAGCGGCAGGCCACCTGCAAGCCATCTTCCAGGGTCAGAGGCCGGGGGGACACCGCTCCAGCCAGGAAGGCCGGGCTGCCCGGCACTGCCAGGAGCAACAGAGGCCCAGAAGCGTCCTTCCCCAGGGCCTTCGGAGAGGACATCGCCACCACCCCTTGACCTTGGTCTCCTGAACTGTGAGAATCCATTTCTGGTGTTGCAAGCTACCCGACTTGTGGTAGCGTGTGACAGTGATCCTGGGATACCGATATACACCATCCTGGTGACAGACCCACCCCCTCAGCACCCCTCTACACTAGAGGGACAGGCCCCAACCCCATCTTTTATGATCACGCGGTTTCCTCCCAGGCAGCATCAGAATTACGCAGCTGTCGGCCGATCTTTTGCCAGGTGAAGGCGCCATGTCCTCTGCTTGGCAAGCTATATTCTGACAAAGGTCGATACATTGGCAGGGATGAATAAATATTGGTCCTTCCTGGGTCAGTGTCTGCCCTGGGGGGGCCATGTGGCAGTCGCCGGCCCGGCCGGAGGTGGCGCTGGACAGGTCACTGCAGCTTCATGCCGCTCTGGCGCCGTGAGTCCTTCCGGGCCACAGGGCTAAAGTTCACAATCTCCTTGTAGATGTGCTCTGTGGAGGGCAGGGTCAGGGAGGTGGCCAAAGGCCCAGGGCAGGAGGCACCCACCCCCTCCCACAGAGGGTGCTGGTAGAAACCAGATCAGGGAGAGACACCCAGGAGGGGACACCCACTCAAGAGAGGAGGGACAGGAGCGTCCGAGTGGCAGGTGGGGATGGGTCGGGCCAGGCTGCGGGGCAGGGGCCGCCCACACTTACGTTTCCACTCATCCACCGTGAGCTTCTCCTTCTCCAAGGAATCATCAAAGGGCTGCTGGGCCTCCGTCTCCTCCTCAGGGTCCCGGAAGGGCTCGAAGAAGGGGTGGGCGAGGGCCTGCGCGGCTGTCAGCCGCTTGTCCACGTCCAGCTCCAGCATCTTCTCCAGCAAGTCTATGGCTGCACACAGCACAGCCATGAGCCTCCCAGCTTGGGCCAGGCAAGGCTGTGGGGATGGACCAGGACACGAGGACCCGGAAGGACAGGGAGGCCCCGGGAGCAGCTGGGGACTCACCCTGGGGGCTGGCACGTGGGAAGAGTTGGGTGAAATCCTTCTTGGGGCTCTGTGGCAGTGACTGGATGTAGTTTTTGGCCTAGAAGACAGAAAAGTGCAGATGCCTTCAGGGCTCAGGGAATCAGGCAGGACGTCCAGAGGCCGCCCTTCAGTTCTGAACACTGCAGTCAGCGGCCACAGCAAGATGGAGGCCTGAGCCAAAGGTGAGTCCTCCTCCTGCCCCAAAGACCCCGCCTCCCGGCCCTGGCCAGCTCCGGCCCTCATCACACCCACCGCTTTGTCTTTCAGCTTCTGAACAAACTCGTTGCCCGGCACCCCAGTCACTTTCAGGATCTGGGTCAGCTGGTCCAGGTCTCAGCGGCCAGTTAAGGCATGGCCTCTCTGCTGGCCCACGTGAGGCTGCCCTTCCCGGAGGCCCAGTGATTCCCCCAGCACTGTGGGGTCTAACCAGGTTGGGGCCACCTACACACCTCCTGCTCTCAGAAGAGGCAGAGCCTGCAGACTCTGGGCTTGAGGGGACAACAGGCCAGGCCAGGCTGGCAAGGAGGAGCCCCTCCTGACGGATGCTACTAGGTGTGTGGATGTCCCTCCTCCTACACAGCCACCTGTTTCCTTGTTTTCTCTCCTGACCCTTGACCCCTGCACCATGATCTGGGCAGGGCAGACCTGATGCCTACTCCACCAAATGTCTGCACAGAACCTCACAGTGCTCACTCTCAGTATGTGCAGGGCCTAAAAATGGGGGGGTTTGGGGGGAGGTAAACAGTCAGGGACTTGTTTCCTACTCATTTTTTGTGGTGGGAGTGGGTGTTGAACCCAGGGCCTTTGCACTTGCACTAAGTTGCATCCATTTATTTGGACAGGGTTTTGCTAAGTTGCCTAGGCAGAATCATTTTGTGATCATCCTGTCTCAGTGCTGGAACTACAGGTATGTGCCACTGTATCTGGCTCACACATAACTTGTTATTATTTATTTCCTTATTTTTGAGACAGGGCCTGGGCTGGTCCAGAACCTACAGCAGCAGTCCTCCTGCCTGACCCTCTCCAGTGTTGGAATTACAGGCATGCCCCACTATACCTGGCTTATGTGGTGCTGGGGAATCGAACCCAGGGCCTTGCACTCGCTAAGCGGGCACTCCAACCACTGTGCTATTCCTCCAGTCCCAACTTCTGTTTTTATTTTCTGGTCCTGGCATTGAGCCCAGCACCTCCTACTTCCCAGGCAAGCACTGTACCACGCAGCCAGGCCTGGGGCTTATTTTCTTCATTTTGCTTATTTGCATTTACAAATTATTCTACAAGGAGCATCTATCATGGATGCTCTAAGAAAAAGTTATTTAAATAACACGTGTGTTGAAGAAATGGGTCCCCAGATGAAGTGTGGGCTCCCAGCAAAGGATACAGTCCTTCCCCTTGAACAGCGTCTTCCCCGTCAGCATCTCCGCCATGATGCAGCCGACAGACCAGATGTCCACTGCAGAGACAGAGGGGACCTCACTGGGACTGCGCCGGCAGCAGCCCTGGCGATCTGTCACATGGAGCGACCACATGGCCGCGGGGACACCGCCAGCACTGACCCGTCTGGTTGTAGTGCATCCAGCTGAGGATCACCTCCGGGGCCCGGTACCAGCGGGTCACCACGTAGCCGGTCATCTCTGCGTCTGCGTGCCGCGCCAGCCCAAAATCCAGGATCTACGGCTCGAGGGACACGGGGAGAAGATGCTGGCTGAGGAGACATGGCCCCAGAGCAGCTCCAGGGGCTCTCAAGGGACAGGAAGGACCCCACGCCACCCCCAGCTGCTGGGCCCGCCACTCACCTTCAGCTCACAATCTTCATTCACGGCTAGGTTGCCCGGCTTCAGGTCCTGGGGGAGGACAGAGCCGCTGATGGGCGAGAGGCGGAGGTGGGGGTTGACCTGGCTCTGCTACCTCCCACGGCTGTGACCTCAGCCAGGTCTCCTGCCTCACTGGGCTTCAGTGTCCTCACATACAAAATAAAGATTGGGCCACGCCTGGTGGCAAAAGGATCGCCAGTTTGAACCCAGCCTGGGCGACTTAACGACTTAGTGAGACCCTGTCTCAAAATCAAAAATAAATAAATAAAAAGGAGGCTGAGGCTGGGCTGCTTGGTACCTAGTACCACACACAAAAAAAATTTTTTTTGAGACAGGAGCTTACTCTGCAGTCCAGGCTGGTCCTGAACTCACTATGGAGCCCAGGCTGGCCTTGGACTCACCGCAATCTTCCTGTCTCAGCCTCCCGAGTGCTGGGATTACAGGCGTGCGCCACCATGCCTGGCTTATGTGGTGCTGGGGAACTGAACTTGGGTACTTAGCGCTTACTAGGCAAGCGCTTTAACTGCTGAGCCATTCCTCCAGTCCCCACACAAAAAATTTTAAAAACTCAATTAGATTAAAGATTAGAGCTGAGTGTGATGCCACACACCTGTAATTCTAGCTACTCGAGAGGCTGAGGAAGAGGATTGCAAGTTCAGGCCCAGCTTGGGAAATTTAGCAAGACCTGTCTCAAATGAAAAATTGGGGTAAGAGACAGGGTCTCCCGCAAGGCTGGTCCTGAACTCACTACATAGCCCAGGCTGGTCCTGGACTCACAGAAATCCTCCTGCCTCAGCCTCCTCAGTGCTGGGATTACAGGTGTGCGCCAACAAGCTCAGTTTACGTGGTACTGAGGAACTGAACTCAGAGTCTTGTGCTCCAAGGCCAGCACTTTCACCACTGGGCCATTCCTCCGACCCCTTAGTGAGGCAGAGAATAAAATTTTAAATGGGCTAGACATGTGGCTCAGTGGTACAGCCCTTACCTAACACGCCACAAAGCCTTGGGTTCAATCTTCAGTACTGAGAAAAGAAAAGTCTACAACATTACAATCCCGAGTTGGAGGAATGGCTTGGCAGATAAGGCGCTTGCCTAGCAAGTACTAAGTACCCAAGTTCGATTCCCCAGCACCACATAAGCCCAGGTGTGTCATCCCCTCACTTGGGAGGCTGAGACAGGAGAATTGCCATGAATCCAAGGCCAGCCTGGGCTACATCATGAGTTCAGGACCAGCCTGGGCTGCAGAGCAATACCTCCCGTGGAAATTCCCACAAAGATCCACATCCCATGCTCCTGGGAATGGCTGTTCCTGTCCCTGCATCTTCCCAGATTCCATGGCTACCGGGGCACTGCGCTCCCCACGGGGTGGGCCCAAGGCCCCCAAAGACTAGAGCAGGGAAAGTACTCACCCTGTGGATGACGCCCGCCGAGTGGATGTACTGTGTGGGGAGAGAAAATGAAAAGATGCATCCGTTGCCCGGCTTCCCACGCGGCACCCGGGGCAAACCCTCCTCCCCGCATCGAGGAGCTCCGCCTCCCGTGGACTCAGGCCCCGCCCACCTTGAGGCCTTTGAGCATCTGGTACACCAGGTACTGGACCTTCTCCTCACTGAACTCCATCCCCATGAGCTTCTGCAGGTCCGTCTGCATGAAGGGCATCACCAGGTAGCTGCAAGGCACGAGGGCTTCTTGGCACAGTGCCCAGGCCCAGCTGGTCCTGAGCTCAGCAGCAGGGCAGAACAGGGGCTCCCAGAAGACCTCCCAAGAGAGAAGGGGTGGGAAGAGCCAGCCGCAGGCCTTGGGGCTCCTGGCACTCCACCCGCCCTGCCAAGCCGCCGATTGGCAGAGCTCAGGCTGGGCGCTGGCATGGTGTGAGTGGGCTCAGGAGAACCAGTGGAGCCGTATTCCTGCACTCCCTGCCAACCTACAGCTGTGACGTCACAGCCCGCGCCAGCACTTCCTTCTGCTGCCATCCACACAGCGCTCCCTGGGGGACAGGCCCAGCTGTACCAGCTCCACAGACAAGAAACCCCTGGCCTTCCGAGAAGGAAACAGAAGCCGGCGGGGAAGGCCTGGCCCAGGCGTTGCTCACCTCTACGGGATTGCACAAGGAAACTGTTACTCAAGGTAGGAGTAACAAAGTCCAAAACTAAAAATAATAGATAAGAGTCCTTTGAGGAAGGAAGTGTGGGGCTCGGCTCCCAGCCTCCTGCTTGTTCTGTCTCTCTCACCCCTGCACAGACCACCTGCTCCTTCCTCTGGCTCACAAACTTGCAGAGGTCTCGCTTCCTAAGAGTCACCTTTCCTTTGCTACTTTTTATAAAATCTATTTCCACACGAGAGTCTAACTTTGCCCAGGCTAGGCTCAGATTCACAATCCTCCTGTCTCAGCCTCCCAAGTAGAGAGGATTATGACTATAATCTGGCTTTGTTCCCCACCCCATCCCCAATACTGGGGATTAAACCAGAGCCCCCACAGGGAGCTACATCCCTAGGTCTTTTGTTGGTTTCATTTTGAGCCAAGTTTTTGATATTTTGCTAAATTGCCCAGGCTCGGTGTGAACTTGTGATCCTCCTCCTTGGGCTCCCAAGGCTCTGAGATTAAAGGCATGTGCCACCACACCTGGCTACTTCGCATTTTAAGTGTTCACTGTTTCTCCCTCCCCACCAAACTTCTAGAAAGGGTGATCTGCATTTCCTGATTTCACTGCCTTCCTTCCCTGCCCCTGATAACGTGGGGACAGAGTGTGTGTATTTGTATGTGTGTGCATGTGCTCACACTTGCTAAGAGGAATGGCTCAGTGGTTAAAGCACTTGCCTAGCAAACGCTAAGTCAAGCACTAAGTACCCTGAGTTTGATTCCCCAGCACCACATAAGTGGGGTGTGGTGGCACACGCCTGTCATCCCAGCAGTCAGGAGGCTGAGGCAGGAGGATTGCCGTGAGTCCAAGGCCAGCCTGGGCTCCATAGTGAGTTCGGGACCAGCCTGGGCTGCAAAGCGAGACCCTGTCTCAAAAAAATAATTGCTAAGGATCCTAGGATGACCTTGAACTTGCAATCCACCTGCCTCAGTCTCCCAAACGCTGGGAAGATAGGCATGTCACCATGCACAGTATGATGACCTGGTTTCTGCTTCCACCCCACCACCAAGAGGCTTGGTTCAAGGTCACCATGACCTCTCCACAAACACCACAGCTTCCTCTTTTCACGTTTAACCTTTCACACAGTCCAACCTTTCCTCAAGTCTCTGCCCTCCTCCGATCAGGCTCGGTTTGTCTGGGTTCTTTTCTCTTACTGTCTAATATGACCACGTGAGTCAACACCACCGAATTAGGTCTCCAATGACCCGTCCCAGAGTTCTCCTGTCATTTTTCAGGGATTTCTCCAGCCTACATCCACATTGCTAGCCCAGCCCTCCTGAAATCCAGGTTTATTTACAATTGCTGATTTCACAGACTCATATAACAGCGAAATGCTCTCACCAGGAGTGGTGGGACACACCTGCAATCCCAGCACACTGGGAGGCTGAGGCAGGAGGATCACAAGTTTGAACTCCATCTGGGCAACTCAGTGATTTAGCGAGAGATCATGTCTCAAAAAATAAAAATAAAAAGGGGCTGGGTAGCCCAGTGTGAGCCCCTGGGTTCAATCTCAAGAATCACCAAAAAAAGAAAAGTGTCAAAAATGGAGTCTATTTATCTTCCCTCTATGGTCAGTTCTTCCTCTGGCTTATACTTAATCTCCCATCACACCACTTGGCTCCTGCTGCGTCCTGACAGGTGCAGCATCCTGTCGCTCCTGCCTCCTGACCGGGTCTCAAGTCTGCCCTCCCCCATTACAGGTCACGGCTGAGTACTGAGCCCGGACCTCCGCTCCCAGAGATGCACCCTGCTTCCTCTCCCAGCTGCCCCAGTGCCTCACCCAAAACCTCCGCAGACTGACCCGAGGATGCCAGTGGACTGGAGTCCCGTCAGGGGCCGGCAGAACTCCAGTCACACCCAGACCTCTCCATTCTGATCATTGCGGCTGGACAATGGGCCACTCACGCTGTGGGCCCTGTGGAATTCTGTCAGACAGGCCACCAGCCAGGACAGCCAGGCTACCTGATTCTCAAAGCCCCAAGCTCCAGAGCCACACCCAAGATGTGCCAAGAGGAGCTCGTGCAAGCCTGGCAGGTACTCAGCCTGGTGGTGATGAGGTTGGCAAAGTCCACTGCCAGGCACATATCCTGCAAGGTCCCTCCCTCCTCTTTCTCTCCAGCCTCGGCCACAAGCACCTGTCTAGAATACCACCTGGACGGCCAGGGGCACAAGGACTCTCCCACCCCCAGGAGAGGACTGATCCTCTGCCACCTTCTTCTCAAGCAGGAAGAGTGACAAAGGCTCAGAACCCAGCCCAGCCCAACTCACAAGTCATGGAAGTTGCGCAGGGAAGAGGCGGGTGTGAAGACATCCAGGAGCCCGATGACCTGAGAAAGAAGTCACCAGTGAGAGCCGGCCAGTCACTGCCCTCTCCTGCTGGCTCTGCATGGGCCCCAGCCACACACAGGACCACCCACCCTCTCCTAGCACCACCCCAGCACACACACGCACAAGTACACACAAGAGGCAGGTGCCCAGCCTGCCTGGAAGCAGTAAAAAGGGCCAGGCTGCAGGAGAACCACCCCAGCCGGGCAGGAGCTTGCAAGACCGTGAAGGGGAGGCTGGGAGAAGAATGTTCCAAGTTCAAGTCCACGTTCAGGGCAAGTGGCACAAACCCACCTGGAAGTGTGAAGCCACAGGGTGAAAGGCGGGGAATGAACTCCTGCAGGGACATATGTCTGTAATCCCAGCTTCTAAGCGAGCTGAGGCAGGAGGATGGCAAGTTCGGGCCTCCAGCCTGGCAATTTTAGAGCGGTACTGTCTCAAAATAAAAAAGCTGGGAATGTAGCTCTGTGTCACTAGCACGTGCAAGGCCCCGGGTTTAAACCCAAATATCACAAAAAGCAGAGAAGTTTAGGAGGGATGAAGGGGCCCCTCAGCCAGCAGGCTCCCTGCTCTCGACCTTGGGTCTCCAGCCGTGGTGTCTCTGCCTGCCATGGAGCTGATTCAGACTCAGAATCAAGGTCACCCCGAGGCTGGAGGCCACAGAGAAGGGGGCTGCCGGAAAAGAATGAGCCTTAAAAAATGCATGCAGTCTTACTCTGCAATGTTAGCCCTCCACTCCAGACCCCTAAAGGAGCCTGTGAGCAGGCCTGGAGCTGGGCCACTGGGCCTTCTGGTGGTTTTTTGTTTGTTTTGTTTTTGTTTTTTGGGTTTTTGTTTTTGTTTTTGAGACAGGGTCAGGGTCTCATTCTGTAGCCCAGGCTGATCCTGAACTCACTGGTGTAGCCCAGGCTGACCTTGAACTCAGGATAATCCACCTGCTTCAGCCTCCTGGTGCTGGGATTATAGGTGTGCGCCACCACACCAGCTTATGTGGTGCTGGGGAACTGAACTCAGGGCCTTTCTATGCCCTTTCCAGCTGTTTTTAACTAGACAGGCTGGTCTCACAATCTCATACACAGGGCTGGGGCCTGGCTGCCCAGAGTCAAGTCCCAGCGCTGCCACTGCCTAACCACATAAGGGGGGTGGGGGGTTTTGCTTCCTGTGCCTCAGTTTCCCCATCTGTACACAGGGGTGCTAATATTTATCTCATGTGATACTAGAAGAATTCTACAAATTAGGTTATACATAGCTCGTAGCCTGGGATGTGGTATTGTTCAGTAAGAATCCATTGTCCCGGCTGGAGGAATGATCAGTGGTTAGAGCAAGCACTAAGGGCAAGAGCTAAGGACCCAAGTTCGATTCCCCAGCACCACATAACCCGGGCCTGGTGGCGCACACCTGTCATCCCAGCACTCGGGAGGGTGAGACAGGAGGATTGCCATGAGTCCAAGCACGACCTAGGCTCCATTGTTGATTTCACAGACTCATATAACAGCGAAATGCTCTCGCCAGGAGTGGTGGCATACACTTGCAATCCCAGCACACTGGGAGGCTGAGGACCAGCCTGGGCTACAGAGTGAGACTCTGTCTCAAATAATAATAATAATAATAATAATAATAATAATAATAACCCACTGCCCTTACTGCTGCTACAGGGGCCACATGTGGAAAGGACACTGAGCTGCGACGGAGATCTGAGACATGCAACAGATCGCAAAGTTCCCCAGCTTCATTTCCTCATCACGAAACAGCCCGTACCTCCCAAAGCTGGTTCTGCCAAGAACACCCTGTGCGCCCTTCCGGGGAAGGCAGAGGCAGGTCCCGGCGGCCCCTAGCTTACAGGAGAGGTAGGAGCCAGGAGCGCGGAAGACGCGGGACCGCGGGGCCTTGGCCAGCCCAGCTGGGACCTCCGCCTTCTCCTCCTCCTCCTCCCCCAGACCCTGGACAGTCGCCCTGGAGGCCCGGCCTACGTTCTCGTGCTGCATGTGCCGCAGGAGCAGGAGCTCGCGGAAGGCCCGCTTGGCGAAGATCTCGGACTGGAAGGGCCGGCTTAGCTTCTTGATGGCCACCTTCTCCCCTGACCGCTTGTCGATGGCGGAGCTGCGGGGGCGGGGGACGGCAGGTCGGAGGGCAGCGGCTGGGGAGCCACTCGCCCAGGTTTCCGCGGGTCCCTGTCCCCTCTGGCCAGGCTGGGAGGCGCCCAGGCCCCCCGTGGAGCGGGGAATCGCGGCGGAGACGCAGCCAGGGCCACCCACTGCGGCGGGACAGGCGTGTTCTCCTGCCTGCACATCAGGGCAGCGCAGGAGTCTTGAGATCCCCGCAATCGGGCAAGTTCCTTCCCAGTCTCGGGGCCCCAGGGTCCCCATGGGCAACCACAGGAACGTGCCAGATGAGTTCTGGGGTCCCTGGTAAGGTCTCAGGCTAGAGAACCCGATCCCGCCCTCAAGCGACCCCCGGGGAGAAGAAGGAGCGCCCCGGGCTCTGTCGCGGTCCACTTCCCGGTGCCGCCCGCGCCCAGGAGAAGCTGTCCTCGGACAGGGACAGCCCGGGGCCGTCCGAAGGGCACAGGGACGCGGGGTCCGACCCCGGCCCCCCACCTCCCGCGATATCGCCCCCGGATCTCACCACACGGCGCCGTAGGCCCCGCTGCCGACGTGCGTCGGGGACGCGTAGGTCCGGGGCAGCTCCCAGGCCGTCTTGTTGACATCCTGCTTGTAGAAACCCTTTTTCCGGGTGAGGCTCATCCCAGCCACCAGTCCTGCCGGCGGCGCGGCGGCTGAGGTCGCTGCCCGCGGGGCCCCCGCGGCCCCGCCACCCCGTCGTCAGCCACCCCGTCCGTCTGCTCCTCCCCGGCCGGGGCGGGGACGCCGCCGGGACGTCCCACGAGGCTGGCCCAGGTGCGCAGCGCTTCCGCCGTGCGGCCACCCGCCGCAGGTGCGGGGCGGGGATCGGAGCCGCGGGCGGCCGGCCGGGCCTCCGGGCAGCGCGGGAGCCCCGAAGACCCTTTGGGGAAAGAAAACTCCACAATGAATGGGGTTCCCAAGGAACACCCCCGCCCGCCCGGCGACCTCAGGCCTAAGGGCAGCAGTGACATCACTGTGTGTTCCTGGACTCCTATTATCTTGAAGCAAAATTCCAGGCAAGATATCACTTCATCTATTTTTATTTTTGTATCTCTAAAAAACAAGGATTAAAAATTCACAGTTAGAAAAAACTCAGAAAATTTATATGGAACCGGAAGAGACCTACAAGAGCCAAAAGAATCCTAAGCAGCTTTAAACAAAGGCAGGAAGCACCTCTGTCCCAGCATCGAGTTACATCACAAAGTAGCTCTGACTCAAAAACAAACAAAAACCCCCATGCTGCTGGCACAGGAACAGACAGGTGGGTCCTAGGGCAGACTGAGGATGCAGGAACCTCCCTGAGCACCTCCAGCCATCAGGTCTTCTACACAGGGACCAAAGACATACACTGGAGTGTAGATAGCCTCTTTAACAAAGGGTGCTGGGAAAACTGGCCACCCGCCTGCAGAAGGATGAGACTAGATGCACATCCTTCACGATGCACCAGAGTCCAATCCAGTTGGATCAAAGGCCCAGATACGAAAATGGAAACACTGAACCTGCCGGAAGATAAAACTGGCAAAACCCTTGAAGACACAGGCACATCTCAACCAAGCACCCAGTGCACGTGAGATAACGCCAAGAATCAGCAAATAGGATTAGATCAAATTAAAAAGCCTCTGCACAGCAAAGGAAACAATCAAGAATGAACAGATTTGACAAAAAAGGGGAAAAAATATTTGCCAGCTACTCCTCAGGCAGGGGACTGATATCAAGAATATACTGGGAGGGCTGGAGGAATGGCTCAGTAATTAAAGCACTTGCCTAGCAAGCGCTAGGTCAAGCACTAAGTACCCAAGTTCGATTCCCCAACACCACATAAGCCAGGTGTGGTGGCTCACGCCTGTAATCCCAGAACTCGGGAGGCTGAGACAGGAGGATTGCGGTGAGTCCAAGGCCAGCCTGGGCTCCATGGTGAGTTCAGGACCAGCCTAGGCTGCAGAGTGAGACCCTGTCTCAAAATAAATACATAAAAGAATATACAAGGAACTGAACAAAATTAGACGCTTCAAAATAAAAGGCCCAGTCAAAAAGGCGGGGGGAACTGAAGTGAATAATAACAGTTCTTAGAAGAAGTCCAAACGGACAACAAATACATGAAAAAATATTCAGTATCTTAAGCCATCAAAGAAATGCAAATTGCAAAAACAATGAGTACTGGTGCAATGGCCAAGAACTAGGCCCTGGATTCGATTTCCCAGCATCACATAAGCTGGCATGGTGGCACATACCTGTGATCTAGCAGTTGGGAGGCTGAGGCAGGAGGATTGCTCTCAATTTGAGGCCAGCTTGGGCTTCATAGTGAATTCAGGACCTGCCTGGACTACAGGACCCTGTCTCAATAAATAAAACAATAACAACTAATGCTGGCGAGGTCATAGAGAAAAAGGAAACCCTTTTGCATTGTTGGTGGGACTGTAAACTGGTACAATCATTATGGATAGCATTATAGAGATTCCTCAAAAAAACTGAAAATAGATGTCTCATTTGAGCTGGCTAGCTGTACCTCTTCAGGGGAACTTCCCAAAAGCATTAAAGTCATCCTACAAAAGTGATCCGTGCATATCCATGTTTAAAGAAGCACAATTTATAAGAACTAATTTTTTTCTTTTTTTTTTGAAAAAAGGTCTTGCTCTATAATTCAAGCTGGTCCTGAACTCACGCTAGAGCCCAGACTAGCCTTGAACTCAAGACAATCTTCCTGCCTCAGCCTCTTGAGTGCTGGGGTTACAGGTGTGCACCACTACTCCAGGCTTATGTGGGGCTGGGGAATCAAACTCAGGGCCCTGGACTTGCTGGACAGCCACTCTAGCCAGTGAGCTATGCCCTCAGCCAGATGGTAGCTAAATCTTGGTACATCCATCAACAGATGGATGCATAAAGAAGACGTGGAGTATTTACACAGCAGAATACTACTCGGCCAAAAAGAAAAGTTATTTGTAGGAGAATGGAGGCACCTTGAGACTATCACACTTGGTGAAATGCATCAGACAGAGAAGGTTAAAAATCGCTGTGGAGAAGGAAGAGGGCAGGGGTGTGAGAAGAGGTGGGGAGGGGCCGGCAAGTAAGTGAACAAGATGCGGTGTGTATCAGGACCAGCCGGGACTACAGAGCAAGATCCTGTCTCAGAAAAAAAGAAGATGGGCTGGAGGAATGGCATGGCTGTTAAAGCGCTTGCCTTGCAAGCTCAAGGCCTCGAGTTCCATTCCCCAGCAGCACATAAGCTGGGCATGGTGACGCATGCCTGTCATCCCAACATTAAGAAGCTGAGACAGGAGGATTGCCGCGAGTCCAAGGCCAGCCTGGGCTCCATAGTGAGTTCAGGACCAGCCTGGGCTACAGAGCGAGACCCTGTCTCAAGGAAAAAAAAAAAGTCCATGTAAGTAATAATTTTTAGTTTTCACCATAGTTTTTGTTGGCTTCTGATGCCGTAAGAGGACAATGACAAACCGGACCCATCTGCCACGTGAATCTAGTGGCTTTTAAAGCCCAAAGGAGAGGGTGTTTTCAAAATAAGTCACAAAACTCCCCTGGGAACAGGGCTAGGGACAGGATACCCAGCGGACCTGTCCAACACCTCCCTCTGGGGGATGGGACTGGAAGGCGTGGGGACCACTTGGCTTTGTCAGAGACCCATGTCTTGACAAGGAAAGGAACTTGATCATGGCGTAGCAGAGTGGGGGCCTGTCCCACGGAGCCCGCGTCTCCCAGCCCTATGGCACAGCCCCCCTACACGGCCCTGTGGCATCAGACCCAACTGAAAGACAGTTGAGGATCCCGCAGAAACCCCCTCTGTTTCGCTGGAGAGTCTCTGGCACACTGCAGATGCCAGCAATGTGTGAAGATTGAATGTGAAAACAGATTCATGTAATAAACACTTGTGTTCGCCACGTGCCCGTCATGAGCCTACACAGCTCAATCATGGTAAGAGGCCTGCGTGTGAGTCAGCGCTGTGACTGTCCCCACTTTAGAGAGAAAGAGCCCGAGGTCCAGCGGAGTTAGGTTATGTGCCCTGGGCCACGCAGCTGGTAAGGAGCCCGGGCCCTGGGGTACAGGCTGGGCGGAGAGGATGGCTTCTTTGAGGAACGGCCTGCATTGGCAACTGTTTCTCCTGACCCCACCAGAAGGACGTGGTTATCCAACATGTGCCCACTCTCTGCCGCTCCCCATCCTCCTGAGACCCCAGGGAAGAGAAGGGAACAGGGGACACAGCCCGGAGTGATGCAAGAGTTTGGATACCTTGACCCAGAAGCTGGAGGGGGGCCCCGGAAGTCAGAGACCAGAGCTGGGTACAGGCAAGAGAGGAGACTCGGGGTTCTCTCGGGGGGGGGGGGTTCCGGGAAGGAAAGGGTGGGATTTGGGCCTGATTTGGGCCAGGGCTGGATTCTTTCTGCGGTGTGGCAGAAGTGTGCCCCCAGAAGGTAAGAGATGCCAGGGAAGGGCGCCCCCCCCAGGCCCACGTGGGTGCGATCCCTCCAGCGGTGTCACTGGCACCTCTGGAGCTTGGATCAGGAAGTGACTCAGGCCTTAAGCTTGGCTCACACTGACCCCAGCTCAGGTCTAGCTGTGTTACTCAGCAGCGTGGCAGCCTCAGAGGGAAGGCACCTTGGCATCTAGCGAGGGGTGTCCCGGCACGGGAGGGACAGAAGGAGGAGGACCATGATGAAGATGATAAGGAGGACACTGAAGACATCCTGCACACCCCGCCCTCCCCGCCCTGGGCTCTTTTCCTTGAGCTGCAAGGCCCCTTTGCAGGTCTCCTCCCCAGACCATGATGCCATATTGTCTAGCTGGTTTCTGCCCTATTGGCACAGCTCAAAGCCCTGAGTTCAATTCCCCGGCACCATATAAATTGGGTGTGGTGGCACACGCTTGTCTTCTCAGCACTCAGGAGGCTGAGACAGGAGGATTGCCATTGAGTCCAAGGCCAGCCTGGGCTACATAGTGAGTTCAGGACCAGCCTGGGCTACAGAGTGAGACCTTGTCTCAAAAGGAAGAAAGAAAGAAAGAAAGAAAGAAAGAAAGAAAGAAAGAAAGAAAGAGGAAAAGCCGGGTCTGGTGGCATGGACCTATAATCCCAGCACTCTGGGACACTGAGACAGGAGGATTCCAACTTTGAACCCAGCCTAGCCAACTTAGCAACTTTGTGAGACCCTGTCTCAAAATTTTAAAATTAAATAAATGGGCTGAAGATGTAGCTCAGTGTGAAGGCCCTGGGCTTGCTCCCCAGTACCACAAAAATAAATAATCAAATTAAATTAAGTGAAGGATGTTGTAGGAAACCAACTTCCCTGTGAGACCTGAATTTCCACACCAGGTCCGTCATGGTCCTCTGCGGAACCTCGAACAAAGTCCTATCCTTGCTGGAGATTCAATGTCCTTCTAAATCATATTAAAGAACAAGTATAGTGCCTGGAGGAATGCCTTGAGGATTAGTCAAGCGCTAAGTACCTGAGTTCGATTCCCCAGCACCACATAAACTGAGTGTGATGGCACACACCTGTAATCCCAGCACTCAGGAGGCTGAGACAGGAGGATTGTCGTGAGTCCAAGGCCAGCCTGGGCTCTATAGTGAGTTCAGGACCAGCCTAGGCTTCAGAGTGAAACCCTGTCTCAAAAAAAGAAAGTACAAGTATATATACTTCATAATTTTTGGCAAGGTAAAACAAAACAAAATTATGGTGAGATTATGTCCGGATAAACCTTTCTTAAGCTGAAAATGTTATATTCAAAAGCATGTTTAATACACCTAACCTATCCAACAGCGTGACACAGGGTCTCAGCTGTGGCCCATGGCTGCTTGGCCACCTGTGAGCTGCGGGTCCCCACGGCTGGCTGTGACTGTCCATGCTGCACCTTGGTATCCTGGGAAAGGGTCAAAATTCAAAGTCTGGTTCCTTCTGAATGTGTGCCATGTTGGCATCATTGTCAGCTGAATCGACGAAAGACCATCTGTTTTTTGAAGTGTCTTAGGAGCAGGGCCTGAAATCCCAGCATGCTGAAAGGCTGAGGCAGAAGGATTCCAATTGCCGAGCCCAGCCTGGGCAATTTAGTGTCTTAGTGAGACACTGTTTCAAAATAAAAGATTAATGAACAGCTAAGGCTGTAGCTCAGTGCCAAAGCCCTGGGTTCCATACCCATTACCAAAAAAAGAAAAAGAAAAGGAAAAAGAAAAAAAAAGTTTAGAAATGTATTATTCCAGGGACAAGGTAAGTTTATCCCTCAGAACAGCTCAGTGCCTGCCACACAGAAACGGGTTGGGTTTGTTTGTTTATTGAGGCAAGGTCTCACTGTGTAGTCCAGGCTGGTCCTGAACTCACTATGTAGCTCAGGCTGGCCTTGAGCTCAAAGCAATCCTCCTGCCTCAGCCTCCCTCATGCGGGATTACACGCGTGTGCCTCCATGCCTGGTTTATATGGTATTGCGGAATCGAACCCAGGGCCTTGTGCTTGCTAGGCAGGTGCTCTAACCACCGTACTGTTCCTCCAGCCCATAATATTCTATTTGCAGACAAGATCTCGCTAAGTCACTAAGTTACCCAGCCTGGGCCTCAACCCTGTGACCCACCTGACCTCTGACCTAGCTTCCAGAGTGCTGAGACTGCGGCTCTCGGTCACCACACCTGGCTTGAGTGACAGCGTGGTAAATCTTGCCCGGAAGGAGGGCAGCCTAGAACAGGGCAGACGCTCCAGCGGTCCAACAGCAGCTGTACGCGGATTGGTCCACTAGGGAGACACGGGATCGTCCCCATTGTTTGGACAATACTCATGTTTTGTGCGTATCCAGACAGCTGTGTTCAGAAGGAATGGTCTGGCTTATGTCCTGTTCCCTCTGGTGACAGGGTGGCCTCATCAGAAGTTGACATCCTATGCTCTGTCCCCCAGACACACACCAGGACCGTGCAGAGCCGGGCCAGCTCCTGGCCGCTCAGGCTGGCTGAAGGACCCAGCAGCCCTCCCGTGTCCCAGCTGTGTTGATCTGTCTTGACACATTTATCCCTCTCATACAGATGGAGAGACCGGGCCCAGAGAGGTTAAGTATGTAGCCCAAGGTCACACGTGACTCAGGAGCCTGGTCTCTGGCGCATGAGTGTGCGTGTACCAGCTCAATTGCCCGGGGCGAGCAGGTGCGTGGGATGGGGTGTTGTCTTCCCAGCCTGCCCTGAGCCCTGCAGGGCGGGGCTGTGGTTTGAGACTGGTGGCTAGCCACTTAGGGATCCAGAAAAAGCCTCAGGGGCGCTGAGCCGCGCACCCCAGATTCCCTCTGCCTTAGGGAGACAGCCGCTCCGCCACTGCCACATACCACCTGTCATCCGGCCCTTTGGGAGGCTGAGGCAGGAGCATCACAAGTCAGAGCCCAACTGGGCAACTTGGTGACTTACCACAAACCTGTCTTTTTTGAGATAAGGTCTGAACAGCAGTTCAGACTGGTTCTGAACTCACTATAGCCTCTGCTGGCCTTGAATGCACCACAATCCTCCTTCATGCCTGGTTTAACATCTGGTCTTTTTTTTAATTTATTTTTAAAAATTATTTACATGTCACATCCCTTTACCCTCAAGCCATCCCCCAAATCCTTTTCCCTCTCCACAGTCCTTTCTTCCATCTCTCCTTTACTTTATTATGATTTGGTTTTCATATGTATATTTGTTGTGGTGGTTTTGAGACAGGGTCTCGCTCTGTAGCCCAGGCTGGTCCTGAACTCACTATGGAGCCCAGGCTGGCCTTGGACTCAGGACAATCCTCCTGCCTCAGCCTTCCGAGTGCTGGGATTATAGGTGTGTGCCACCACACCTGGCTTATGTGGTGCTGGGGAATCGAACTTGGGTACTTAGTGCTGGCTTTAGTACTCACTAGGCAAGCGCTTTAACCCTTGAGCCATTCCTCCAGCCCCCAGCCCTTCATTTCCTAAAATTCTTTCAACTTCTTTCTTCAGGGTGCTATAGTTCTCGGTATAACAGCCCTTCACCCGCTTAGTTTTGACTCCTAGGTATTTAATTTTCCTTAAGGAGACTCAGAGTGGGATGGCTTTTCTTGATCTCTGTGTTTTCATTGTTGCTGTAGAGGAATGCTACTGATTTTTGTGTGCTGACTTTATATCCGGCAACTTGGCCGCATTTGTTCATTAGGTTGAAGAGTCTCTTGTAGGGTTTTTGGGGTCCTCTGTGTAAAGGATCATGTCGGGGCAAATAAGGACAGTTTGATGTCTTCCTTTTCTGTGCGTATTCCATCTATTCCAGTCTCTTGCCTGATTGCTCTGGCTAAGGCTTCGAGCACTATGTTGAATAAAAGTGGTAAGAGTGGACCCTGTCTTCTGTCTTGAAAAATCAGAAATAAAAACGAGCTGGGGATGCAGCTCAGGGGGAATGCCCTGTTACATTTTTTAAAAAGCCACATTACCAACTCTGTGTCAAACAACGGGCCCAGCGTGCACAGCCTCCCCACCGCTGCTGACCATGAGACCCCCACAGAGCAGAAAACCAGGCTGGGCGCTGGCTGAACTCTACGACCTTAGGCAAGTTCACCCTCCTCACCCTCTACAAAAGGGACGTGGGAGGGCTCAGGGCATAGCTCAGAGGTTAGAGCGCTTGCCTAGCAAGCACAAGGTCCTGGGTTCAATTCCTCAGCACCACATAAGCCAGGCGTGGTGGCGCACAACTGTAATCCTAGCACTAGAGAGGCTGAGGCAGAAGGATTGCTGTAAGTTCAAGGACAGGGTGGGCTCCATAGTGAGTTCAGGACCAGCCTGGGCTACAAAGAGTGAGACCCTGTCTCAAAAAAAGAAAATGGGAGTGGGGTTACAGTACCCAGGTCCTAGGGCCATTGCGACACTACCAGCAGTGAGACGTGAGAAGTGCCTGCTTCGGTTCCTGGCACATAGTAGGTGCTCACTAGCCACCCCGTCAGCAGAGGCGAGCAGGCCCCACCCCACCCTGGCCACCCGCAGCCCTGCCTGAGCCCTTGGGCTGTTTGGTCTCTGCTCCACACAGTTGGCTCCAACTCACATCCAACTCTTCTATTTTGTGTGTTCATTGACTGATTGATTTTTTTCTTTTTTGAGACAAGGTCTTCCTCTGTAGCTCAGACTGGTCCTGAACTCACTGGTATAGCCTTGGACTTAGGACAATCACCCGCCTCAGCCTCAGAGCGCTGGGATCACAGGTGTGCACCAACACACCCAGCTTTATGTGGTGCTGGGGAATCGAACTCAGGGCCTTGGACTTGCAAGGCGAGTGCTTTAACTGCTGTGCCATTCCTGCAGCCCCTGATTGAGTGTTTTTATGGTACTAGGAGTGGAGTGCTGGAGGCCAGGCTATTTTTTCATTTATTCATTTTGAGAAAAGGTCTCAATAAGTCATGGCTGGATTGCCCAGCTGGACTCAGACTTGCCATCCTCCTGGCTCAGCCTCCCAGAGCACTGGGATGACAGGCTGGAGGGGGGGAGGGGGAGGAAGGACCAAGAAGGGTCAACACACGGGCAGTGCTGGGAAGACAGCGAGTACCACTTGCACACCAGGGACGCCCACCTAAGTGACACCGGAGTGGAGAAATCCACCAGCAGCCAGCCCCTCCCTACGCCAACACCCTTGGGTGGGTTCTAGGGACAGCCCTGATCACGGGGGACAAGGAAGAGGCTGCTGGAAACTCGCAGGGTGTGGCCCCTTCTGAGTGGCCCCCTCTTTTCCCCTAAGTGCCTCGTCTCCTCGCTGGGCAGCGGGTGTGGGACCCACACAGGGCACCCACTGTAGGACCCCCCACGGTCACCTGAGGTCCCGTCCTTAGCCCGCCCGCGGCGTGGGCGCCCCCTGGTGGAGGGCCAGAGAGGGGACAGCTCTGCGCAGATGGCGCCTCTCCAGGCTTCCCGCTTCTCCCCGTGCACCTGTCTAGGTGCGGCATGGCTGGGGAGAGAGAGCTGATGGGAATGCCCACCGAGCAGGCGCGATCACGGCCTTGGCCTGGGCGGCTTTCGTCATAATCTTGTTTTCCCTGCAGGGGATTGAACCCAGGGCCTTTGCACTCAGCTCTGTCCTCGGTCCACTTACTATTTATGTATGAGACAGGGTCCCTCCTCTGCAGCCCAGGCTGGTCCTGAACTCACTATGGAGCCCAGGCTGGCCTTGGACTCACAGCAAATCTCCTGCCTCAGCCTCCCAAATGCTGTGATTACAAACATGCGCCACCACGGCCAGCTGTATGTGGTGCTGGGTAATTGAACTCAGGGCCTCGCACTTGCAAGACAAGAGCTTTAACCACTATGCCATTCCTCCCAGCCTGCTACTATTTCTATTTAATATATTAGGTTGGGAATAAGAATGTCCCTTCCTGCCCTCGACCAGAGCGAATGGCTGAGTCCTTGGCCGGCGGGCTGGAATCCTGGCCCCGCATCAGGCACAGCGTTGTGCTAACTGCCTCAGTGGCCCTGCCCGGCCTCTCTTCCTCCCACGTGCCCAGGGCTGCCACCCTTGCCGCCCACCTGAATCCGACATCGGCCCCAAAGCAGCACCAGCTGGCAGCCGGCTCAGGCGTGCCAAGCCGGCACCCAGCCTGAGTCATCTCTGCAACTCGGTACCTGTCTTCCCGCCAGGCGGGCTCTGCCGCCTACAGGACTGAGTGCCACCGTCCGGGCCTGTGGCACCGCCGCCTACAGGACTGAGTGCCACCGTCTGGGCCTGTGGCACGAGGCGCGGGTCCCATAGGACCCACTGCGCAGCAGGCCCCGCGCGGGACTGTCACTAACACTCCCGAGAAGCTGCCAGGTGAGTCCTGGAAGTGGTGGCTTGTTCTCACTCAGCCACACTTTGCTGAGCATCTAGAACACGCGGCCCCACCGCCGGCTGGAGGCATGTGCTGTACCCGCTGCGCCAAACACTGAACAAATAGCTAACAACCAGGGCACCGTGGCACTTGTGGCGAAATTTTACAGTTTTTTTCTTTCAGTCTCAGGGACTAAATCTTGACCCCAGAGTCTTCTCTCTGAGCTGTGTTCCCAGTCCTTTTAATAAATAAATAAATAAATAAATAAATAAATAAATAAATAAATAAATTTGGCTGGGGGTATGGCTCAGTCATTCAAGCACTTGTCTAGCGAGTTCAAGGTCCTGAGTTCAATTTCCAGTATCACATAATCCTGGCATGGTGGTGCATGCCTGTAATCCCAGCACTCAGGAGGCTGAGGCAGGACGATTGCTGTGAGTTTGAAGCCAGCCCGGGCCACATGGTGAGTTCAGGACCAGCCTGGACTAGAATGAGACTCTGAGTCAAAAAAAAAAAAAAAAAAAAGGAATACGGCAGCACCCCTGGCCTCTGCCAGATGCCCATGGCTCACTGCCTTTCCCTAATGCGATAACTAAAAATGTTTCCAGACATTGCTAACCTACCAGTTGTCCCTGGGGCACAGACAAAAGAAGGGAACAGGGAATGTAGGGGAACAAAATCACTCTAGTTCACTTTTCTCTGCTGTGTAATATTTCATTGAATGAATGCACTGTAATTTCTTATTCTTCTATTGATGGCTTTGAGGTTTCTTTCAGTTTTTTTTCTATTATAAGCAATGCTGAGTGAAAAGTCTCTGTGCTCAGCTCCTTGAGAACATGTGAGCAAATCTCTCCAGAATCATTTTTCAGAAGCAGAACCGCAGGGTCATAGGCTGTGTGCAGCTTCTGCCCTTGCTAACTCCTGCTAAACTGTCTCCAGGGGAGGAAAGTTTCACTGTTACAATGTCGCTGTATCTGTCAGCCTTTTCCTCTAGTTTCTAGGTTTTGGACACTTGAGAGCCCTTCTCCAGTTCCATCTTCCATTCATCAGGAAACAACTGTGGCAAAAGTAGCTGGGGATTTAGCTGAGTGGCAGAACGCTTGCCCAGCCCTCGCCAGCCCTGGGCTTGCTCCCCAGCCTGCAAAGGTCGGGGAAGAAGGTACCGATCTAGTTGTTTGCTTGTTTGTTTTTAGACAGGGTCTCACTCTGCAGCCCAGGCTGGTTCTGAACTCACTATGGAGCCCAGGCTGGCCTTGGAATGATGGCAATCCTCCTGCCTCAGCCTCCCGAGTGCTGAGATTACAGGTGTGCACCACCACGCCCAGCTTATGTGGTGCTGGGGAATCGAACCCAGGGCCTTGTGCTTGCTAAGCATGCGCTTTGATCACTGTACTTTTCCTCCAGCCTACCTCAAGATTTTTTTTCAACACTAAACGTGTTTCAGGGCTGGGGGTATAGCACGTCAGCTAAAGCACTGCCTAGCAAGCTCAAGGCCCTGGGCGCAATCCCCCAGCACCACGTTAACTGGACAGAGTGGCACATGACTGTAATCCTGACACTCAGGAGGGTAAGGCAGAAGGATTACCACAAGTCCAAGACCAGCCTGGGCTACAGAGTGAGTTCAGGGCCAGCCTGGACTATGGAGTAAGACCCTGTCTCAAAAACCAACCAACCAATAAACAAGTTTCATTTATGTCATGAAAGAAAAATAATGTAGCAAGCGCTTTGGCCTGGTGAGCTCAGCCCAAGCCACAGGAATACCAAGTAGGGATGGGACAGCACTGGAGCTGGGAGGTCAGTGTGCTGTGGGGCGGGGGTCCTGAGAGCACAGTGGGGCTCGTGGGGCCCAGCAACAAGTCGGCTGCTTGCCTGCAGGTAAGGACACAGCCCGTCACAAGCATGGTGCCCGCTGTCCTTATGGCATCCCACTGGGCAGAGCTGCGGGTGCCAAGCTCTCCACACAGGGCGATCAGGTCTGTCTTGCTGAGCGACAGCTGTGGAGAAAGCAGGTCTTTGTGTCATGGTGGTGAATGATGACATCACACCTCAAACTGGACTCCACGTGGTGGAGCTGGCTGGCCAGGTCCAGGTAGCGCCAAGAAGACACACAGGTCGTGGACTCCTATTGCCTGTCACCTGAGAGTCAGGGAGGTGACCAGCACAGCATGTGGCCTGGAAATGGCCTCCAGCAAGACACCTTGAGGTTCCTGTCCAGGCCCAGAGTGGCTTAGTACAGTTACTTTTTATTTTATTTTATTTTTGAGTCAGGCCCAGTGGTACAGGCCTTTCTTTTCTATGTATTCATTATTTTCAGCCTGCAGCCACGATGACTTCCAGTTGTTTCCTGTCTTTCCTTGACATTTTCACATTAAAGTGGCAGAAGGGCGAGAAGCAGTGGGAATTAGCTGGCTTTTGGCCCTGCGGTACCTTCAATAAACCTTTTGATTCTTGTCCTGATTCATTAAATCCCCGTGTGTACGAATTTAAATTACGTAGCAAGACATAGTGGGGGGAATTAATCCATTTTCCCAACATTTGCATCTTCTTATTCTTTCTGCTTTTTTGAGACAGGGTCTCGCTCTGCAGCCCAGGCTGGCCCTGAACTCACTATGGCACCCAGGCTGGCCTTGGACTCACAGCAATCCTCCTGCCTCAGCCTCCTGAGTGCTGGGATAGCTGGCATATCCACTCCACCCAGTGAATGTGGTGCTGGGGAATAGAACCCCGGGCCTTGCACTTGCTAGCCAAGCACTGTAACTGCTGAGCTCTGCCCCACCCCTGTCAGCAGTTTCCAGTGGTGCCCTCTGCTCACCTGTGGTTGTCACAAAGATGGCCACACCAGGGCGCTGGCACAGTGGGCTTCCCCGGGAGAAGCACTGCATATCCCAAGCCTCCTGTAGGATATTCATGTAGGAGGAAAATCTATTTGGGATTCTTTGAGACTGTAACTTGATTTTATATAGAAGATAAAACTATTAATATAATATATATACTTACAATATCCAGGTTCACAACTGAGTAAATTGCCAGCTTTTTTGTTTTGCTTGAAATCTTACCGAGAGCCAGGCATGGTGACATGGGCCTGTAATCCAAGCATTCTGGGAGGCTGAGGCAGGAGGACTGCAAGCTCAAGCCCAGCCTGGGCAACGTAGCAAGATCCTATGTTAAAAAATAAAAAAGGGGGGGCTGGAGGAATGGCTCAGCAGTTAAGCGCTTGCCTAGCAAGCGCTAAATCGAGTGCTAAGTACCCGAGTTCAATTCCCCAGCACCACATAAGCTGGATGTGGTGGTGCACACCTGCAATCCCAGCACTCAGAGGCTGAGGCAGGAGGATTATCATGAGTCCAAGGCCAGCCTGGGCTCCATAGTAAGCTCAGGACCAGTCTGGGATACAGAGTGAGACCCTGTCTCAAAAAAAAGAAAAAAGAAAAAGAAAAGTGAGAGGCCACAATCCCACTTCTAGAAGATGGCTGCTCACGGTTTGGTGTGTGCCCATCTCAGTTTTCCCTGCCTACGCACAGGCTGAAAAATCAAAATGTGAAAAGCCACCACCATGTCACACCATCGTGTCAACACCAAAAGTCTCAGGTTTCTGATTTTTGGATTGGGAAAGCTCAACCACTGAAGTCCATACAAAAAATTCTAAAATCCAAAAGAGTCCTAATTTCAAGCATTTCCGGCAAAAGCAGGGCAGTCCCTAGTGTTTGCCACTAACTTTTTCTCCTCCATAACGTGCCTGGCACACACACGCGCACCCGCACCTGGCCGTGTGGCCTTCCTCTGACTCACGCTGTCTCCTGATCCATGCGTATATGGGTTGCCACCCACGTTTCCCTATCACGGCATGCTTGGCACTGCGCCAACCTTCACGTTCTGGCTGTGCACTCAGGTGGACTTGTGGAGGTGTAAGCGTTCCATTTCAAAGATCTATACGTAGTCAGGACATCTGAATTACAAGGTTTTCATCTGCATAGTCAGTAGCTAAATCCTTGCGGCTACTAGATTGTACAGTGAAGTGAAAGTCATCTCAACGCAGACCCGTTCGCCGATGAATTGGCTACTTCTAACTCAGCCCTGCTGCCGAAGGACGGGAACTCCCTGCACACCTGTCCTTGCCTGTCTGGCTTTCTGTTGCTTCCCGTGGGTTTATGACAAGCATCTAACAACAAGCAGACTGACTGCAATAATTAAGTCTTGCAAATGATGGCGGATGCCAGAAAACTGCTAAAATTTCAAGCAAAGCCACCAGAAAGAGACCTGCCTGGTCAGGGTTATCTATAAAGGCAGAGGTGATGGAGTGGGTCGGAATGCCTTTTCCTCTTTTTGTGGTACTGGGGATTGACCCCAGTGCTTTTGCACTGAGCTGTATCTCTAGTCTCTCTCTTAAGATTTTGAAACAGGTTTCACTAAGTTCCCCAGACTGGACTCAAATCTCAAATCTTCCTGCCTCGGCCTCCCAGATTGCTACGACTACAGGCCTGCACTACTTGGCCCAGCTGAGGATGGACACTTAAGAGAACAAATATAAGGACTGAGAGGCCCTATAGAAAACTTATGAGGCTCTCAAATATCTCTGTGAAAATTCTCTCTGTAATTATGTTGCAAAAATCAATTAAGAGGATATTATATGGCAGTTTCACTTGGAAAGACACTCAAATCGTTCTTTATTCACAGAACACATATTTCAAATGATGAGCATGGTTTTATAATTTTCTGCTTTTGTGATAAAGCTCCCAATCAGCTGGGTGTGGTGGAGCAATACCGTAATCCCCGCGGTCTGGGAGTCTGACACCGGAGGATCATAGGTTTCAGCCCGGGAAATCTGGAAACTCAGCAAGACTCTGCCTCAAAATGGGTTGGTCTGGAGGAATACCTCAGCAGTTAAAGTGGTTGCTTAGCAAGGGCTGAATCTAGTGCTAAGTACGAGTTTGATTACCCAGCACCACATAAGCCAGGCGTGGTGGTGCACGCCTGTAATCCCAGCAGGGAGACTAAGGCAGGAGGACTGCCACTGAGTCCAAGGCCAGCCTGGGCTCCACAGTGAGTTCAGGACCAGCCTGGTTTGCACAGCGAGATCCTGTCACAAACAAGCCAGCCAACCAGTGTAGGTCTATCAAGGTCAAGACTCTTGAGTTCAATTCCCCAGTACCACATAAACCAGGTGCGGTGGCACATGTCTGTAATCACAGCACTCGAGAGGCTGAGGCAGGAGGATTGCCATGAGTTCAAGGCTTGAATGAGCTACAAAGTGAGTTTAGGAGCAGCCTGGGCTGCAGAGTGAGACCCTGTTTAAATACTTTTAAAAGGGGGTGGAGGAGCAGTGGATACAGCTAAGTGTGAAGGCCTTAGGTTCAGCCCTTAGGACAAACAAAAACCCCATCAGCCCATGAGCCTTCCTAATCCCACTCCACACTAAGAAACTGTGGATCCCATTTACGATGGATTTCCTTCAGGTGAGCTTTTTTCTCCTGCCAGCTCTTCTGGAGTGAAGCAGATTTGCTCCGCCTAAGTGCAAGAAAGCTGTGCTCACTTCTGGTACGTGAAGGCCAAACACTCCCTACAATGATGTGATCTTTAAGGTGTTCTTCGTGTAGCAATTAAGAGCCTGTTCCTCAAGAAGCCACTGGGAACCAGGAGCAGTGGCAGGTGTCTGCCACAATCCTAGCTACTTGTGAAGCTTTGGCAAGTCTGAGTTTGCTTGAGCAACTCAGCAAGACTGTCTTAAAACAAATGGCTGCGGGTGTAATTCATGCTCCCTGGGTTCAATCCCCAGTACTGAAAAAAGCAGTAACTGGGACAGGAATGGGGTGTGCGATCACTCACCTTGGACCAAGTGCCTTTATTCCCAGCTGCCACCTGGGGACTGGCCAGCACAGAACAAAAAAAAATACTCAGCTGCAAGCTCTCAGTGTCCTCCTTCCTGGCTGGGCCTCGCCATCCATCCTGGGCCACCTGTCGGGTGTCACTCCCTGGGCACTGACACAGAAAGCAGTGCCGGGGGCTGAGAACTCAGCTGTGAGACGCCATGGCTCCTCAATCCTGGGATGTAATTCTGTAGCTGTGAAGGGAATTCTCCAGGGCCATCAAGACACACAAAGTCACAGAACACATCTGCTAACGCCCCAGAAACAACACGCACAGATGTGCGCACACCCAACCTTCTCTCTGGCAATTTTATAAGGAAAGTACATGGCTCACAGTTTTTGAGTTTCCAAACAGAAAATAAAAAAAAACCTATCATCTCATAAAGCCAAAGAAACGGAGGCCTAGGCAACAGCCAGTGCATTTCTTCTAGAAAGCACCAATGGTAGTTTGCATTTTGTAAGCCGTATGGTCTGTCACAGCTACAGGCCTTAGGTTCAGTCCCTAGGACAAACAAAAAACCCTCAAACCAAAAAACCCCATCAGCCCATAAGCCTTCACTGTAGCACAAAAGCAGTCATTGCCAATATATAAACAAATGGGGGGGGTTAAATTCTGATAAAACCTTATTTATGGATACTGAGATTTGAATTTTGCATCACCTCAGGTGAGCTTGCTCAGGTCAGCTCTCCAGGAGCTAAGACGCTCTGCCTTGCACAGGCTAAGACAAAAGCCGTGCTCACTTCTGGTTCGTGACACCAAAATGCTCCCCATGATCACGTGATCTTTACAGTTCTTCAGGCATTTTGCATTACCTTTCCACGTGCTACAAAAACTTTTACACCCACGTGGAGCAGGCCCCCATGTTTCCCTCTGCTCGTCACCTCTCTGCTTCCCCCTCCCACTTGAAGGACTCAGTCTCTGCACCACGGATGCCAACTAGGAGCGTTATACGTGGCTTCTAAATTTTGGGATTAATAAGGTTGTCAGAAATGTACGTCACACCTTGAAAAAAACAGACGCCCTACCATATTGTGCATTACAAGAGAAATCAGAGAAAAACATAAATTTGAGAAACTCGCTGAATTTGAAAAATAGGTTTTATTTTTAACCAGTGGTACTGTCTGACACCCTATATGGCACAATTGATTACAGACACATTTATGAATACAAATAAAGGGCAGTTTCCCACGTCCCCTCCTTTTCTGATCAGAGAAATCAGGAGATGGGAGCACATGCTCCGAATCCAAGGAGCTCTCCAGCAAGCTCCAGCATCAAGTCCAGGCTCCCAGAGCACACAGTCTCCTTCTAACATGCCTGCGGTCACATGTGCAAAGACCTTTCCCAAAAAATATTCAGAGCCTTATTTCGGTAGGCAGTCACACCAGTACTTACAACCATGCATGGCTGATGAAACTCATCTTGCTGTGGACCATGAGGGTTTGCTGCTGCATATAAAGGAGATGAGGTGCTGATGTCTTGTTGTCCTTTTAAAAGTGGCTGAGTCCCAGGTGAGGTGGACTCAGGATCCGCCTGCCGTCTTCTTTCGGGCTCCGGCTGACTCGGGGTCCTACCATGTCCCTCTGGAGCTCACATGTGTCTCTGTATTAGTAAGAGTATGGAGACACCTTGGCCTAAATACAAGATCTGTCACACAGCCAACAATGGAATTGGCTTTGTACTTTCTTATTAAGTAAAAGGCTTTTAAATATATGGGCCCTCATGTAGCACAAGACACCTGAAATTCAGAAAGTTATGAAAATGACTCTTCTCCACCCCTGAGGATATTTCATCTTTATAAAGGTGAAAATACAAAATATTAAAATAATTTGCCCTTTCTTCCCATCAAAATCACATTCTCAAAGAATTCCTGGAATATATAAAATTTCAGAACAATTTATTTCTCCTCAAACCAAGATCAAGAAAGCAATCAATGTTAAGCTGCCAAGAAGACCCTTTCCATGGAGGGGCGGGAAAGACGGAAAAGACACCTTGTGATTCACGTACTTATTTTTAAATAGCCATATTTAGAGAAAGATAGCAAAAAGACTTTTCTGGCCTCATAAGATTTTATTTTCCCACTTTGATTTTTAGCATTCCTTAGCACTGGGAGTGAAGAGAACTTGCTTTCCAGAGTTTGGGATATTCCTGGGGAAAGCCCCGCTACTTCTCATGGCGGGTCCCCAAAAACAAGTCTGTTGAAAATCGGACATCAACATGCCGTCCACCTATCCAACCATCCATTTTTTCATGGTTTTCACATTAAGAGCACCGGGAGTATCAATTGTGTTCAACACAAAATAACACTGGGGACCGAGGAGAGGTTGAAGTCCCTGGCTCACAGCATCAGCAGAGGTGACGCGGGATCGGAATGACCCCAGAAGTCTTCACATCTCACGTGCCTGGCCCAGGGCCTCTCGAAGGGAACAGCTCGAGCAGCTGTGCATGCTCAAACAGCAAGGCGTGCAAGACACATCCTCACTCTGCTGGGAATAGAGAGCACACAGGAAGCACACGGACAGCAGGACCCTGGGGCCAGTTCTCAGGAGACCTCTGCACACAGGACGGGGTGTAAGCAGAGAAACGGCCACACCTGGCAGCGGGGCGAGGGCGAGGCGCGCACGTGCGCACACATGGCCACCTTCGAAGACCGCGTGGCTGCTTCCGGCTCACAAGGGACTGTCCGCAGCCCTGCTACCTACCTGGCTCAGAACTTCAGCAGCTGTAGCTTTTAACTATGTCCTTCTCTTCTTTTAAGGCACAAACATATTTACAGTTTCCAACACAATCTGTCGAGTTCTGAGAACTACCCTAAGCAAGTACATCCCGAGCGGTGCACAGAGGCCGGTCGGTCCTTTGGGGCTGTCGGCGTCAGTGGGGGACATCTTCGGGCAGGAGGCAGCCAGCTGTGAGCCCTCTCTCTGTGCCACTGCAGTACGCCATCCAGTCTATAAAGAAGATGAGGCTTTCCTTTCGCTTTCCTTCAGAGGGGGTAGAATCCCAGGTGAGGCGCCACCAGACAGACCACGGCGGCAAAAGCATGACTGGGATCAGGGACAGCAGGTATTTTTTACCTTGTGTTTAACACATTCCTAACAAGATGGCAGCTCTTGTTAGAAGGCCTGAGTGGATTCTCAGGAAGAGCAGGCACAAGCCATTGTGAGCATCTACAACTCCATGTAACATCACTATACTCATAGTTTGCTCATATTATGGTCTTATCCTTCCACAAAGACAGACACGCACATGCACACACACAAACACACACACACACACACACACACACACGCATGCCCGCGTGCACACACGCACCCCTTCCACCATGGAGGAAATCTTTCAACAAGAGGCACTTGAATGAGATTTGGAGAGTTCCCATGAAAAGGCCTTCCCCTCAGAGTGAGGTGGGAGCAACAGGACAGAAACCAGGCGCTCATGACTCCATCTCCTCTTGGTCAAGGGGTGGTGGAACGAAGCTGATGACTTCATCATAGGTCAGGCCTGGAAGGGGGGAAGGAAGAGTTAATGAGAATTTCAACTTTTGGCTTTGCCAGCTGGAGCTCTGACTTCTGAGCTCAAGACCCTTCCCCACTCCCGGCTGGCCACCTGGCGGGCTGTCCCTCACTTGTGTGTGATGTTCCCAGGGGACTGGTGACTACACTGAAGCTCAAGGGTACATATAAAGACCTCTTTCAGGGCTGCAGGAATGGCACAGGAGTTAAAGACCTCGCCTACCAAGCGTAAGGCCCTGAGTTTGATTCCCCAGCACCTCATAATCCAGTCATGGTGGTACATGTCTGTAATCCCAGCACTTGGGAGGTTGAGGCAGGAAGATTTCTGTGAGTGCAAGGCCAGCCTCAGTTAGATAGTAAGGTCCAGCCTGAGCTACAGAGCAAGATCTTGCCTCAAAAAACAAATAAGAGTAAATAAATAAAGACCCTATTCATTTTGTTTCTCTCATCACAGCTGCAGCTACAGGAAGTCCTGGCTTTGGGGATCTAACTGGCATTGGGAACCTGTGTTTTATGGAAACAATGAGACTAGGCACAGGAGAAGGAGACACAGGTTCCATTCCTGGTGGTGTCCCAAAGTAGGTCTGAGGTAAGATATAAACTCTTCTTTATTTAGGTCTATCCATTATAAACCTGGGGACTGGAGGAATGGCACAGCAGTTAAAGCACTTGCTTTGGAAGTGCAAGGCCCTGAGTTCCATTCCCCAGCACCACATAAAACTGGGCATGGTGGCACAAGCCTGTAGTCCCAGTACTCGGGAGGCTGAGGCAGAAGGATTGTCCTGAGTCCAAGGCCAGCCTAGGCTACACTAGTGCGTTCAAGACCAGCCTGGGCTACAAAGCGAGATCCTGTCTCAAAAACAAACAAGACAAAACAAAACCGGTAAAAATGTAAAATTACTGTATCTGCTACTCACCTCAAAGAGACACTATATGCAAAACTGCCAAACACCTCAAAGCTCTGAGCAGAGGTGGGGCTGTGCACAAAACCAGATGAGGACAAGCATCTCGACGGTCTGGGCCCGCTGTCAGCAGCAGCAGGCGGATGCCATCGGAAGCACACACTCGACCTGCCCTAGTGACCCTAGCTATGTGTTTTAATAATCACAAATTTTCATTTTTCCAATGGATTTGGCTGGTGGTTCACAGAGAAGACATACTACGATTGCCCTGGGGACTTACTTTTCCACTCATCTATAAGGAGGTCCCTGCTTTCAAAGGACTGGTCATAAGGATCGGCCACCGGCTCGTCGTCAGGATCGTGGTACTGCGCGAAGTAGTCATGTGCCAGGGCTTGGGCTGCTGTGATTCTCTTATCTGAGTCCAACACAAGCATCTTCTCCAGCAGGTCAACAGCTGCCAGTACCACCAGGTGGAAAGGAGAAGCAGAGAGGCTTTAACAGGTTAGAAGATAATTACACCGTATTAATCCACAGACATAATTTTTTTTGAGGCAGGGTCTTACTCTGAAGTCCAGACTGGTCCTGAACTCACTATGTAGCAGCCCAGGCTGGCCTTGAATACAAGGCAATCCTCCTGTCTCAGCCTCCCGAGTACTACGATTACGGGTGTACGCTACCACGGCAGGCCTTGAGCTTCCTAGGCAAGTGTTTTAACCATTGAGCAGTTTTTCCGACACCGCAAACCCAGTGATCTTTCAGTTTGACACAAAGAATTCTCCAAAGCATCTGCTCTGGGATACAGGATCCTTTTCCTCCTCTCTGTTTATATTTTATACTTGTAAGAACATAGCTGGGTATGGTGGCACATGCCTGAGGATCCCAGCAATTGGGAGGCTGAGGCAGGAGGATAGGAAGACTAAGTCCCACTTGGTCAACTTAGTGAGCTCCTGTCTCAAAATTTTAAAAAGGGGTGGGAGGGTAGCTCAGTGTGAAGGCCCAGTGAGTTCAAATCCCAGGACAGCAAAAACAAACCTAAAAAATAAAACAAAAGAAGGACAAACAAATAAATAAACACCACTGGGCTGGGAGTGTGGTTCAGTGCCTAGCAGCTACAAGGCCCTGGTTTCAACCCCCAGAACAGGCTTAAAAATAAACTACCGGAGACATTACTAAAGGACAATTTAACAAAAATAACTTGTATTCTGTTTGGATAAAAAATTTTTTGAGACAGGGTCTCGCTCTGTAGCCCAGGCTGGTCCTGAACTCACTAGGGAGCCCAGGCTAGCCTTAAAATCATGGCAATCCTCCTGCCTCAGCCTCCTGAGTGCTGGGATGACAGGCATATGCCAACACGCCCGGCTTATGTGATGCTGGGGAGTCAAAGTAGAGTACTTAGCACTTGACACAGCGCTTAGCTAGGGCTTTAACCACTGAACATTCCTCCAGCCCTATTTGCATAAGATTTTGTGAAATGTAAAGCTGCTACCATGCTACTCAGCTGCATCAACATGTGGGCCAGAAGCTGAAGTCATCTTAAGAGGGGGACAGAGGTGATTTTCCCTGAAATAAATTTAAATGCACAGAAATAGGAGATGAAAACAGTACAGCAAACCCTCACAGGCCCACCAGACTCAAGGATTGCTATTTTGTATTTTATTTGTATGCATTTTCTGAACTGTTTTAAAATAACATTCTCAAGATTTTACTTTGTGCCCTAAATGTTTCAGTGCAAAGACACTGTCCCACATAATCACATTTTTATTATTCCTGAGAAGTAACAGTCAAATATAACCTATAATTGTGTTCCATTAAGAATTTCTCCAGTAAAACTTGTAGGCTTGGATGCCATGCAGTGCTTTTGATTTGGTTTCTTTAGTCTCAATCTAGAGTAAGCTCCCGGTTTTTTATCTGAAAAGACCCTCCAGTTGCACTACTAGGAACTGGTATTTTTTTTTTTTTTTTTTTTGAGGGGCAGTACTGGGTATTGAACCCAGGGCCTTCACAATGAACTACATCTCTAGCCACCAAGTTACTCAGGCCGGCATGCCATCTCAGTCCCCTAGAGCGCTGGGATTAGAGATATATGCCACCACACATGATGCTTTTTGGTTACTGCAGTGTTGGGGATTAAACCAGGCCTTCTGCACTATACCCACCCTTTCCCCATTTTAAAAATTATTTTACTTCAAAACAAGGTCTCACTAGGTCACCCAGGCTGCACTCAAGATTGTGATCCTCCTACTTCAGCCTCCCGGAGTTCTGATCTTCAGGTGGGCGCCACCCAAGTGGCAGTCTGGCTGCTCCTTTGTACTCGCAGGAATCTTTACCCTTGCTTTCCTCTATCCCTGGATTTCCTGATTTTGGGAAGAATCAGATTACACGTTTTCTTTTTCCCTTGCTCTGTCCTGAACTCACTATGAAGCCCATGTTGGCCTTAAACTGGGAGCAATCTTCCTGCCTCAACCTCCAGATTTTACAGGACTGCAAGTGTGCACCACAATGCCCAGCTAATTTTTTTATGTGGTGCTGGGGTGGATTCAACCCAGGGCCTTGCATACACTCGGCAAGTGCTCTAGTCACTGAGTTATGCCTCCAGCCTAGACTGGGTATTTTTGGCAAGAATACGCCACAGGCAATGCTGTGTCTTTGAAAGTATATTAGGCCAGGGGCTGGAGGAATAGCTCAGCAGTTAAAGCACCTGTCTAGCAAGCTCAAGATCCTGGGTTCAATTCCCCCAGCACCACATCAGCCACGTGTGGTGGCACATTCCTATAATCCCAGTACTCAGGAGGCTGAGGCAGGAGGATTGTTATGAGTTTGAGGTCAGCCTGGGCTAAGTGAGTTCAGGACTGGCTTTGGCTACAGAGCAAGACCCTATCTCTCCCCACCCCCCAAAAAGTCTATTAGGCCATATGTCTCACAATTTTTTTTGAGACAGTCTGGCTCGATTGATGTAAGATGCTTAGATAAGATGCTGAGCATGAGCCAGTGATCAGCTACACCAAGTTCTGTCTGTCAGCCAAGAACGGGAGATTCCACACACAACTTAACACACAGCCGTGGGCTGCAACGTGTGACTAGACTCCGGGACAGTGCTGAGCTGCCCACAGACCCAAACCCTCATGCAGTTCACTAGCAGCCACACGGCCCAGTGGTGTCTCATTCTTTTCAGTATGAAGCATTATGGTTCCAAAGGATGAGGGCACATGCTCATTAGCCCTCTCCCCAGAAGCGGGAGTTAGTCTTTTTGAGTCTGTTAACGGAGTCAAACAGTGAGCACTACCGTGTCTTCAAACCTGGTGTGAGGAGATGAACTAACCCAGCACAGAAGGCGAGACAAGAATCCACAGCACACGTGCTTCTCCAGCGTCCTGGAGCACTCAGCTCACGCGGAGGGTCCGTGGGCCAGGGGATGTGTCTCAAATAGGACACCCACAGCCCACGGGGGAGTAGGCCGGGCAGGTGACCTGACCCAACCCTAGCAGAGCCCTCCATACCCTGATGAGTGGGCATGGCTTCCTCTACAGACACAAGAGTGACCTGACCCAGATAGGTTCTGTCATAATCTCCACCCACAAGGCCAGTGTGAACTTACCCAGGAGAGGTGAAGGTTTTTCTTTTTTTTTTTTCTTTTCTTTTTTTTTTTTTTTGGCCCTGGGAATTGAACCAGGGCCTTTTAACTAAGCTACATCTCCAGCCTCTTCTATTTTTACTGGGAAACAAGGTCTCGCTAAGTCGCCAAGCTCCCACCCTGCCTACAGTCAGAGGTGAAGCTGCCCTCTGGAGCCATATGAAGCCTGGATCAGCTCCTAGTTTCAATGAATGAAGCCACTTTTTTTTTTTTACTAGGATTTGAACATAAGGGCTACAGCCCACCCCATTTTTATTTTGAGACAGGGTCTTGCTAAGCCACTAAGTTGCCCAGGCTGGGCTCAACTGTGTGATCCCTGCGCTCCCAAAGTACAGGGATTACAGGCTGCACCACACCGGCCACGGAGCAGTCCCTCACGTCCTCAGCTGCCTGTCACTTCCCTCTGCCAAGCATCCAGGAGGTGATGGGGGCAGGAATGAATATGCAGTTATTCCTTAAAGTCTGAAGCAGGAATCCTCAGAGGGGAAGGAAAGAGGGAGAAGGCATGTAAGTGGCACAGACGGGCGACAGGCCCACAGGACTGGGCTGTGATCAGCAGAAGAGAGCACCCTGCAGGCAGCTCTTGGGTAGAGCCACTAATACCCATCTATGCTTCTGTTGCCTCTACTCAGCCTGGGACACCATGAATCAGTAGTGATTGTGGACAAGTCGCAAGCTGTCTTCTGTCTCTTCCTGCCTCTCCAGGCTCTTTCCCTCCAATTTTCCCATTATTTTTCCTCCATTTTTCACTTTGCCAGTCCACTCCCCCACCAAATTCTGTGATCACAAACACAGACACTTGCCACATCATTTAAAAAACCAACAACACAAACACAGGTAAGCGTCATGTTTTTCACATTTCAAGATTTAACTAATGGTCCCCTATCTGGTCAAGGAAAAACTTTACATCCCTAATTTATGTCATAACCAATTTAATACCATGAGATAAAGATATGGTTAACTTACCCAGGGGATTGGCACCAAGAAACACATTTGCAAAGTTCATCTTCGGCATCTGGGCCAACGACTGAATATAGTTTCTTGCCTGTAAAAACAAGGGTTCTCAGAATGACTTTGTTTAACAATGTTACTGTCTTCAGAGTCTTGATTCTGTTCAGAACAAGTGTTAACCGGCAAAGTCTGCTTGCTAACTCAGTGGTGATGCCTCTCCTTAATACCATCCAAGACCCCCCTTACTGCCTCTGACTCCCCTGTTTATTTATATAAACCATCCCCCGCCCCCCGAGCTGTCTCTGTTACATTTTTACATTAAGAAGACCACTAGTCAATGAAGTTGTCTTTGATTAGCTTTTGGATTGCAGAATCAGAAGCTTATAAGCAGAGGCCAAGTATTTTCTAAGAGTAGCCCCCTCGTGACATCGTCAGCTGCCACTTTCTGAAGAGTCAAGAATCGGTAGAGAAGATGGTATTGAAAAGTGGTCGGGATGGACCTGGGCACCTGCACATCTGTAATCCTGTTCTACTGAACACGCATCCTGAGCAGGAGATGAAAGGAACCAGACACGAGAGGATCCGTCTCATCCAGAGAGCAGCAATTCCTCCAGTGAGGGTAAGTTCAAAGTCTGCCTACATACAGCTGAAACCAAAACAAAGTTGCTGGAAAGGGTCTTCTTAAATCCTAGCCTGGTTTCTTAAAATGTCAAGGGAGGCCTAGAAAAAAAGTATGTCAATCATCTCTGATCATAAAACTAGAATTAGGAAAGAAAACATAAAAACTGACCTAATTCCTCATACATACTGCTTGTATCTTTTCTTTTAAATATATGACACCTGTGAATACTGGGTGCTTTATAGGATTTTTCCTTTTAATGAAGAATCCTCTTTTAGGCATTGGGGAAAATAAAAAGGATGAATAGGAAAGTGCGTTAATCAACTCCAGGTAACCATGCCTCTGAGGAGTTGTGCGCGGCCCGGCCCTGGCTACAGGGGTGAGACTTGGGAGGAAAAGGCAGCCTCTGAGCGCTACATTCAAGACCAAATATAAAAGGAGCATCACTATCGATTCACAAGCCTCTGCCATCTTCTCATCCTACAGTCTGGATGGCATTTTATCCAAATGTCAACATCCCACAATAGCTCACAGGCAGTCCCTGCCTCAGTAGTCCTCCACGTGCATGCAAGCAGCCAGTGACACTAAGAACTGTGCTGTATACACAGAAGATCAAGGGTGCGGCCTTCATGAGGAGCGCCCCTCAATAGTCTGTTCATCCTCACCTCGTGGCTTGGCATCCTGTTAATGAGATAAGCAGGGGGTGTCCCCGTCAGACGCATAATCTGCTGAAGCTGGTTAATATCTTAGATGCCTAGTCAAGGGCACTGTTAAGCATACAATGCGAAAAATAACTTTTAACTTAATCTTTAAAAAGGGTCAAAAAGTCACCCAAAGCAGCATAATGCAAAACAAAACCCCTCCTTCCCACCTACCCACCCTGGGTCGAGGCCCGAGGCTGTACTTAAGGCACGCTCCGGCATCAGCGTGAGCCACACAGCCAAGGAACGGCCATATATACAAGAAAAATCATTTTTTTCTGGTTCTAGCATTCTAACATCATCTTCAATGTTAAATATTGTTGGTTCCCTGAAAACAGACAGCTCCTTCATCCAGGATGCCAGCCAGAGAGCTGTTTTCACGTACTGATGGCCAGAACGTGTTTGCCTGCAGAGTAAACACAGAGGATTGAGAAAATTCTGACTCAACTCTGGACAAAATAAATATTCAGTATCCACTCAAGGAAGAAATCCAAATTTTGTGGCCCAGGCTCTCCAGGGCACTACCCCTCCACATGAAGAAAGAAGCGGGAGTGTGGGTTGATACGCAAGGCCGAGAGTCGAAGACATTAGTAGTGGGACACTGACAATATGTGACACACACGTGTCATGGGAAGTGCAGAAAGAGGAGATGGTAGGGGGTTAGAGGCAGATGGCAAAGGCAAAGCAGAAGACGCGGGTTGTGGACCACATCGCAGCATGCCACACGAGGATTTCCTGTCTCTCTACTAAGTGACTAAGCAACCCCATTAGCCATCTGCATGAAGTGTGCAAAACATTCTGAAATTTTTTGCAAGAGTACCAGTGCACACCGAGGGCACACTGCATCCTGAATTTCTTTCAAATATGCCACATATTAGCACCATTCCCTCCTTACAAAATATTTTAAGGGCTGTTAGTTTAGCATGCAGAAGTGATACTGTTTTACAATCCTCAGCACAATGCAATGAAGCCCCCTTGTATCATTCCCTTTTCTATGAATCCCCAACTCCCTCTGCGTTCAAAGCACAACAGCTCGGTAATGTCACAACCTCACGGCCGCCCAAGTTGCCCTTCCACGTGAGCTCACCCCTGAACTCATTCTGAGTTGTCAGATGACCTCACCTGCCTTTCTGGGGCTGGCCATGGGGACAGAGCTAGGGTCATGTTTTCTACTCTGCCTTTCCAAAGAGGCAGGCTAGAAAATTCAAAATGTGGTCATAGCTTGTTATGGTTTAGATCTAAGCCGCCCCCAGAAGCCTCATGTGTGGGCCTGTATCCACAGCAATGACAGAGCAGGTCACAAGTGAAGCCCCCGATGGCAGGTTTCAAGTTAGGTTCTTTAAAAGTGTCTCTGACCCTGTCAGCCCTGTCCCCTGTGCAAGCAGTTCTCGGCCTGAACAAATTCTAATTTTGCTACCAAACAGTGGTTGCATCTGCCTCCTTCAGGAGGCTGGGAAGATCACATTTCTAAAGAAAGTGTGAGTCAGCCTTCTGCTTTCTCAGTATGACTTTTTGTTTTTTCCTTGGCGACCACAGGTAGCTGTTTATTGAGATAACAGCCAAATACATTTTGCGTCCTTATGTCTCCATCCTGACCACTGAGTCCCTTCTTCATTGCACATTCTGCTGTTCCCAGCTGCTACGATGCTCGCTTACCCGAATATCCTATTTCATATGGCTTTCTTCATAAACGCTACCAGCACTGCTTTGCTTCTTCTTAGAAATAACAAGAACCAGCTGTTAGCTCTGTTTACTGCACTGCTTCACGAATGACTCTTCTACTTATTAAAATCTCCGAACAATGCCAGTCATCTGGTGTCTTATCTTTCCATTCTGCACTGTACTTTTAAGATAAACAAGGACTTGGACAGTGTCACTGCCATCAGACTAATCTTGTGTATACTTCTTAAGACTGACGCTACTTTTGTTCCCACAGTTGTGCAGGGAGAAAACCCTTTCATATCCCTGTACTCAATGCAGTCTTCAGTGAGCTGTGTGCTGTGGCCCTGGCTTCAATCATGTGTGGTGCTGCACTACAGCGCTGAGGTGTGTGACGTGCCCCACTGCACACCTCATTAGTAGGTCATGTACACAAAGCTGTATTTCTTTTTTTAAAAAAAGAAACGATAACCTGGGCCTGGTGGCACAGTCCTACAATCCTGGCACTCTGGGAGGCTGATGCAGGAGAATTACAAGTTTGAGACTGGCTTGGGCCACGCAGCAACTTAGCCAAGACCTATCTTGAACTTTAAAATAAAATGGGTGGACAAGGAAGAAATCTGCTAGCTCAGTTCTGCTAGCATTCTTCACTGAGCTCTTTCTCATCCCTCCCTCTGTCCCCACTTCTCCTTACTAGCCAGTATTTTTGAGCAAATTCCTAAGAACTGTCCCAAAAGGCAAAAAATTAAAACCATAAGCAACCCCTCTCTAAAGAACCTGCTCCTCCCAGGCATCATTTCCTATCTTCTTCAGCTTACTCTCACCCAACTTCTGTATTTCAGGAAGCAAAGTAAAACACCTCTTCAGGGTGACTCGATAGCAAGTCATACTGACAATGACTTTCAAAACACTGCAATTGCATGAGAGAATGAGGTCGTGTTATCCCAACAGCCCGCGCAGCATCAGCGCTACCCAATGACTCAGGACTTGACAAGGGCAAGTCCTAGCTCTTCTGGGCTTCTGCTTTGAACCAGAACATCCTTTTTATCCATCAGGGTGGGAATTAAAAAGCCATAATGGGCTTCATCGTTAATCAAAGAGATGTACAGCTACATATCAGGTGCTGGTACGCCTTGCCAGAGAGGTGAGGAACAGTCCAAGTCACCTGCTCACAGGTGCCACAGCCCCCCAGCAGGCTTCCCCTCTGGGCAAGGGGCCCCGTATCAGAAAGACTGCAAAGAGAATCCAGGAAGGCAGCTGGGGTCGACTCCCTGGCTCTAATTTATTGTCCTACTGCCTGGTGGCAGACTAAGGGAAAAGGAGAGAAGGGCTGGGACTTCATGGCTTCTCTCACATCTCTGGCCCAAGTAAAGGACCCACAGTACGAAATCATGGCCAAAGTAAGCCACAGCTGGAGTCTCATGGCTTCTGTCTAAATCCCTGCTTCGAGGCAGGAAAGCATAGTGCCAAGGTCTTTTCTCAGGTTATTTAAATTGCAGTTACCCAGGAGGGCTCTGGTAGGAAGGACCTGCCACCTCACTGGATGAGTCTGCGTCATCTGGAGGGAGGTATTTCCTGAGTGGTCAGAGGCTGAGGGCAGGCGGGAGGAGGCAGCCCTGTTGGGGAAAGACCCTTTATACAGGTGAGATGTCCCTTCTAAAGTAATAAAAGCAAGTGACTTTTGGAAGGGGCAACAGTGTGCACACTTCATTCTTGAGTGACAAAGTCAGCCTAAGACAAGGTGATGCTAATGCTCTTAAGGCTGAACACTAACCAACAAGCGAAAAGGTTCTTGAGTGTAAGTGGAACTTCTGAGAAAGATGAGTCAGGGCTTGAGGGAAGAAACACAGATTTTCCCATTAATCTCTTGCAATGAACTGGAATCTGAATCTCATTTAACCAGGATACAATCGCCCGAAGAGTTTTCTGCGATCTAAATATGTACCCGGAACAGAAGGGGAAAGAACACAACCCGCTCGAGCATGCAAGCAGGCACACGCTCACGCGCACGCTCGCATCCTGGGCAAGTCAGTACACCAGGGGCACACGTGCTTACAGACACGCCAGGGTCAAGTACAGACTGACGGAAGGCAGTGGCAGAGGCGCCCAGCCGGGCAGATAGTTACAATCAAAGCATCAACTCACAGACTCTGAGGAGATTTTCTTCAAAAGCTCAGCCCCTGGGGTTCCAACGAGTCTTAAAATGAGCTTCAATTGATCAATATCTAAGGTGGACTATAAAGGAAAATGTTGGGACAAAATAAAATGAAAAGCAAACGACAAGCAAAAGAAAACAACAATGAAATAAAACGAAACAAAATCGAAAAACCCAAACCAGGCCAACGTGGTAAAGTCTAGGTCAAGGCTTCTGCAAGACGGTCACTCACTCCTCCAGTACAAAGATTCAACATGCCTGCCAAACACGTGTCCAACTGAGTCATTCTGCACACCCGTCCACACCACGTATCAGCAAAGTGAAGCAACTGTGCTGGGTCCTGGCTGCCAAGACAGCTGATGCCAACAAAGCAAAGGCCCCGCTCAGCCCTGCAGCGACTCCTCGCCCTTTCCCCAGCCATAGCCCGGCAAGCAGACAGCCTTGCAAAGCAAAGGGCTAGGCAGAAGAGAAAGAGCAGCCATGCACAGGAGCAGGACAAAGCCTGGCCCCTTGAGCTCCCCAGGGACACCCTTCCAGTGGCAGGCAGGGAACTGCAAGTGACAATCCACCAGCAGAGGGCGCTCGCCCACCGCAGGTTCTGGCAGGAACCCCAAGTAAACTCAACTCCCAAGCTTTCAATACTCAAACGCAAGAAGAGGGGCTGAGGAATGGTTCAGTAGCTAAAGCACTTGCCTGGCAAGCGCTAACTACCTGAGTTCGATTCCTTCCCCAGCACTGCATAATTTGGACCTGGTGGTTTACATAATCCCAGCACATTCAGGAGCCTCTAATCTCTGCACTCAGAGGCCTGAGATAGGAGGCCAAAGCAAGATACTATCTCAAATAAAGTTCAGAATCCATGGTGAATTTAGGCATTCCCAAGGCTCTCCATAACTATTAAACCCCAATGCCCAAACCGTTGATGTGGCTGTCTGTATTATTCTTTCTTTTGAAACAAGGTCTCACTCTGCAGCCCAGGCTGGTCCTGAACTCACGATGGAGCCCAGGCTGGCCTTGGACTGACGGCAATCCTCCTGCCTCAGCCTCCCAGCGCTGAGATTACAAGCATGTGCCACCATGCCTAGCTTATGTGATGCTGGGGAATCGAAGTTGGGTACTTACAGCTTATCTTAGTCCTTGCTAGGCAAGCACTTTAACCACTGAGCCATTCCTCCAGCCCTGGTGTTTGTATTATTAACCAGAAGATAAAAATTTCTGTCTGTTCTCACTGCCTTCTAGTCTTATCAAAAATGGGAAGTAAAAATAAAAACTTACAAAAACTAGTTTTCACTATTTCCAATGCAGATCTAATATCTTACCTGTATCTGCGGTGACTTTCTGGGGAAGGGAAGGAAGGAGGCTGAATAGTTTCCCAAGCAATCAATCCTTCTCCACAACAGGTCTCAGCTCTGACTTCACCCCGAGACAGGCCTTCCCAGCCCTCTACACATGAATACCCATCTTCCATGCCATCGTGGCACGCCAGGTGGCATCCAGGCCCCTTCAACCTAGCAATCCTCTGCTTGCTGCCTGTCACCACTCCCGGCCTGCAGCCCTGAGGGCAGGAGGCACAGCACGCCATCCAGCGCCAGCACTCAGCTCAACATCTGGTACATGGGACACACAAATACCCGAGAAGAGGGCAGATGGGGCAGAAGAAGTATTTCTCCTCATGAATATGTATATAAAGGCAAGATGGCATAACTGAAAAACAGTGGCTTCTGCAAGCCACAGTTGCCTAAGTTACAGGAATTACTTCTGCAACACGATGACTGGCATCTTGCCTTGTTTTGTTTTCCAGATACAAAGTCTATGTAAATGGAAGAAAATTCTAGACAGGAGTCAGCAAACCCCAGTTCGCCGCCTGCTCACACAGAGGGTTTTATTGGAATGCAGCTGTGCCCATTCGTTTATATATTACTGCTTACAGCTGGTTTCACACCACAATAAGCAGAGTTACAAGAGAAACTGCATGGTTCCCAAAGCCTAAAATACTTATTCTTGGGGGCTGAGGGTGTAGCTCAACACCTAATGCCCTTGCCTGGCAAGGGCAAGGCCCTGGGTTTGATTCCTGAGACACCACATAAGTTGGTGGTGAGGGCACACGCCTGCAGAACTCAGGAGGCTGAGGCAGGAGCGTTGTCATGTGTTCTAGGCCAGCCTGAGCTACATAGGGAGTTTAAGACTACCCTGGATTAAGCAGAGCAAGTTGCCATTTCAAAAATAAATACATAAGAACTTTATTCTCTGGCCCTTTGGGAAAAAAAAGGTAGGTTGAACTCCCATCTTAGAAAAACTGTCCAATGGCAAAGCCATTACAATAAATCTACTCACAATGATTCTAAAGAACAGGAGGGAATTTTGTTATGTTCACATGGTAAAAATCAGCGTGTACCCTGGTTTGAGTTCAAGGTGACGACAAGAAACATTTTTTTAAGCACAGGCTCATGGGAGTGGAGCAGGGGTGGGAAATGGAAGCTGTCCTTCTCCAACACAATCAGGTTAAATATAACAGGGTTTTTTTCTGTTCATTTAAGTACTCAATTTCCAAAAATTTAGGTCCTTTACCTTCTCACTCTTTAGGAGTATTTATTTATTTACTTATATTTATTTATTTTTGAGACAGGGCCTTGCTCTGTAGCTTAGGCTGGCCTTGGGTTCACAGCAATCTTGCCTCAGCCTCCAGAGTGCTGGGATTACTGGCATGCACCACCACAAACGGCTTATGTGGTGCTGGAGAATCAAACTCAGGTATTTAGCTTGACTTAGATTGCTGAGCCATTCCTGCAGCCCCTCACTCTTCAGGAGTATTTACGTGAGTAGCTACCACCGGCAGAATGTATTTCCTGTGAGAAAACTCCTGGCTATGTCACTCCTCAAGAAGGTGGTCTTACATGCATTGGAGCTAATCCCTAAGGTAAGACTCGTATCTAAGAGCCTCCCTGCTGACCACCCCAGGAGCAAGTCAAATCCGACGCCCCCCGTGAAGGAGCTCAGAAACGGCCGAGATGAGTTTCTCAAGTGTGTAACATCATCCTGATCTTGCTGCAGAGCACGCAGATCCCACTGACCAAAGTGCTCATTGTGCATGGGCCAGCAGGGGATCCCACATGTGCCTCCCCCATCTGCAGGTCTGAAGCACGTCTCAGGCCCAAGGAATCAAACCCCAATTTCTCAGCCTCCGTGGTCTGGCATTCAGTACTGGCTGAGAAAAGTCTGGCTGCACTGAGCTCTTCGACTCCTCTCTCCCCTGCCGCGCCCTCCACACCTAGAATGACCACAGTCTATGCAGAGTTTATGTACAAGACAGCAGTCCAGAAACTGTTTCACTTAATATCAGGCCTAACAAAGTCCTCACACACTCTATCCCAAGTGTTTCTACCATGAAGTGTGAACCTTCCTCACAGCACCCGGGCCAGCAGCAAACAGTGTCAGTCCAGCACAACAGCCCATATTTAGAAGATTGATAAGCACAGAGCATGAAAGAAATAATCTATTTAGTAGCTAAAAGCACTTGCATGTAGAAGTCAAAGCATGCACACCTCAGAAGACATCACCACAGATCTCCAAAAGCTGGTAAATCCACCGAATCACAGGCTAGTCTTCCAGGAGCAGCAACAGCCACTGCAAGGCCACTGTAATTTGTCCAGTAAAGGCCAGAGGAGCTTCAGGTCGCTACACAAGCAGAGCAAAGCCACATTTACTACGTTGTGACAATTAGCCATTTCCACAGCAAGCCGTCCTTCACAAGGCCAAACCCCTTCTTTCCTACATGTAGAAGACATTCTTTATTTCAACATGTTTTCATTGTACTGATCAGGATATCAAATTTTTAAATCATAAATTATCAGTTTTCCTACGACAAATGATAAAAAGGACAATAACTTAAGTCTGAAGTTACTTTTTAGATCATTTCTATGTACCAGGAGCAAAGAATAATCATAATGAATAGGTAAGAGAGGAAAAAAGAGGGGTGATGGGACACTGAGGGACAGTCAAAGAGGGATGTTCTGGTTACTCTCCTAGAATACCCCACAGGCTGGGGACCTAGACATGAGCACCAGGGCCAGAGGCAGGACCTACCTGCCCGTGAGTAGCGATTTGCAATGAGGTCAGTCCACATCAGGAGGCTACACTGGTCTTGGGGGACAGGAGCCTCCCAAGATGGGCTGGAAACCAAACCAGTCTACTTCCTTCTGTGCTCGGCTGTCAAAATGGCATTTTCACTGTGACAAAAAAAAGTTTCAAACAGTCCCCTGAATTTCTTGACAAACTTGAGAATTCTAGTAATTTTTGGAAAGATATATTCTAAAGTTAAGAGAGGCAAAGTAGGTAAATAACAATAATTTTTTCTCCTTCTTTAACATTTAAAATACTTGCTTTTGGTATCCACAGTGAAACTACTTTTTTTTTTTCCCCAAACGAGGAAGAATACTAAAACCCATAAATAAACACTGTGAGTAGATGTGACGAGAAGCAGTGTGCCCACAGTGGCAGCTCCGCACAGCCCGCGTTTCACCTCCTAAACTGGGCAGGGCGCACGCACGCGCAGGCGCATGGGATATTCTCCTCTGTCACTCAGTGTGTCTTACATGAAATATTTCACAGTATACTTGGGATAGTTCAAAACAAAAAAAAAGATGCGTTAGCAGAATTCAGGAGCTGATTTACAAGCCAAGGCTGTGATCTCTGGTAGAAAAAAAAATGTACTGACACATCAGCAGGGCGATGCAGCTTGTTTTCTCTTTCTCTGAAGCTGCAGTATCAGTCAGTAACAATATTTTCTAGGTGACTTACTCATTTCAAAGTCAGTGGCATATGAAATAAGTTAGCACTCCACCTGGAGGGGCATTTTGCATTCCCCTAGCGTTGAGTATCTAGTCCTGTCTGCTGCGTGCCCATGACAGACCTGGTCAATTAACCTTATGGAGAAGAGCCTCAGTCTTTGCAAAACTATAATAGTGTTACAGAGCCAGATGGGAGTCCTGCCAAGACTCAGGAGAAACCCCCATCCAACACCATGAATATAGTTAAGGCTCTTGCATTCTCAACTTAACATGGCAAATTTTACGCTGTGTCTATTTTACAATATAAAAAAGCTAAATCTGGTAAATTTTGCATGACATACACATTTTAACGTGAAAATATTTTCAGTTTGGCTTCTAAGTTACACCCGAGGCCACATGGGGTAGTGGCTATAAACCTCCACACTGCACAGCACAGATAGAAGACGTATATGATGCCATGGTCGTTCTACTGGAGAGTTCTTAGCTACAGGCTACGACCAACAGGTCCAAGGGCACAACGTTTATATGTGAGGAAAACAGGGAGAAAACTGTGCACTCCCACAGAGAGCACTCCCAGTGTCTCAGCAATTGGATGCATTTAAAAATCATAAATAAGCTGCAGCTGCATGAGGGCATGGTCTACCACACCCTCCAAAGGCTGTAAAAAGGGAAGTTCTAGAATACAGAATGGTAAAGAAATGGGGGGGGGGAGCCCCTGAAACTTCCCAAACTCATCAACACCTTCAGAAAAACAACGAAAGTAACTTTAGCATCAGTCAATGTTAAAAAATTCAATTGGATTAAACTCTCGTTGTCCTCAATAGTGCTGCATACTCTGAATACTTGGAGACCTCATAACGTACCAACCAGCCCTGGGCTCTGACCCACCCCGACCAGGCAGAGTCTGTGGGTGGTGCCCAAATATCTAGGGTTTTTTGTTTGTTTGTTTCAGAGACAGGGTCTCGCTCTGCAATCCAGACCAGTTCTGAACTCACTATGGAGCCCAGGCTGGCCTCAAGATCATGACAATCCTCCTGCCTCAGCCACCCAAGTGCTGGAATTACAGGCATGTGCCACCATGCTCCATTTATGTGGTGCTGGGGAATCAAACCCAGGGCCTTGCACTTGCTAGGCAAATGTTCTAACTGCTGTGCTATTTATTCCTCCAGCCCAACTAGGGCTTTTTAATTCCCCAAAGTGATTCTGACAGACAATGAGGGCTTAAAAAACACTATGCTAGATCATACACCAGAGTACTCTTCAGGCAAGCAGTAACGGGAAACACTTCCTCCTCTCCTTCTGGTCAGGCAACCAGAGCTGGGTCTACACAGAGGACAAGTGACAAGGGAAAGGTTAACTATGCTACTCCTTCCCTTCTTTCCAACCTACCTGCCTGCCTTCCTTCCTTCCTTTACTCCCTCCCTCCCTCTCTCCCTCCCTCCCTCCCAAAGTACTAGAGACTGGACCCAGGCTGCCACTCACACTAAGCACGTGCCCTACCACTGAGCTACCTCCTCTTTCTATTTTTTAAATGTGGGACAGGTTATCATTCTTTTTTCCCACACTGGCCTGGACCTTGTGATCCTCCTATCTTCCGAGTAGAGAATAACTTTTGCAGGTTAAAAGTTAGCATCCCAAAAGTGTCACGCCATCAGGAAAGGGGCTGCTGTTTGTGAGACAGGATCATTGAGGCCCAAGAACGACACCACTCTGGGAACTTTTTCCCACCAGTCTGCCAAGGAGATCTATCTGTCCTGTACTACCCTGTTGGAACTTTTTGCAATTAGTCGTTAATGATTCATGGGATAGGCAATATAGGGGAAGACAGGGAGAAGCTGTTTCCAAGGCCAGTAATGAAGATGGTGACCAGCATTTACTGGCAGGCTCTGAGCTAAGTGCTTTGCAGATACTATTTTGCTGAATTCTCACAAATCTTGTGAGTTATGTACTGTTATTATCACTTTATGGTTAAGGAAACTGATAGACACAGATGGTTAGAAACCTTGCTCCAGGGCACACAGATGAATGTAAAAGAGCTAAGGACTAAACCCAGGAAGCCTGCCAGCAGGGCACAGACACCCAAGCAGCCTGCTACACCATCCATCTCACTGCAGCACTATGTCTGTGGCTGACCAGACAGCAGCAAGACATGGACACCGCGAGCGGGGGACAGGACAGTAGAGGGCAGCCTAGGCCAGCGCGGGCTCCAGAGGGCCAACATGGGCGCTCACAAGTCTTCCCTACATCTCAGCTTCCACTGTAAACTATATACCACGTTTCTCAGAAACAGGTGTAAGGTGAGTAAAGCAAAGGACAGGAGAGAAACACGAGGTAGCAACCAACCTAAGATCCAGGGGAGGAGCAATATGGGAACTGAGTACCAGACAGGGCACCCTGCCAGCCCATAATGACCTGAGAGGGACACACAGGCTTCCTGAGATGCACAGGGTTTTCAGTTCATGGGAAAGGACACAGTGTCTGGCAGCAGGTGGTGAGAATGGAAAGCGTGGACAGACAGCATGGATGTCACAGTCACCGCGGACACACAGCAAGTGAGATGACACTCTGGTTTATGAAGTCAACAGGTTTGTCCAGGTAAGGGGCTGAGTGACCTTGCATATCAACATGCCATGAGGGCACACAGGGAACTGCACAATTCTAAGGGCACAACCAGAACCATTTGAAGGTTGATCAATCGAGATGTACAAAAATCCCCCAAATACACTCTAGACGTATATTTTTAACATTCTTTTTTCCCGTGAACACCTTCCCCCCCGTGGAACTGAAGGGAGCTGCAGTGGATCATGTCCGGACTAACCATGGCACAAGCACACAGCTGATGTGAAGTGGGCTGTGGAACATAAAGGGGCTACAGGGAGCCATGGACAAGAGTCTGGGGGAAAATTGAGGTTTGCTGCCATGTGGAAGAAAGTTGTGCTGGAAAACTAAGGCACATGACGAGAAGGACCTTCCTGCTTCCTGCTTTTACTATTTGCTATTAAACAGAAAATATAACAAGTCTCAGCAAGTATGTCATTCCAGGGACCAAACACAGCCCCGTGAGCACACACGCCGAATGTAATGGCAAGACACCCTCAGTCTAGAGATGGTCACTGGCGTCCAGAGCTTCTCGTGAGCACGCCTGGGTCTCAGAACTGCTGAGGGAGATGAATGCAATACGGGATTTGTTACCAAGTATGACAGATGAAACAGCTTATGAGACTCACAGGAGGATGCTGAAGCCTTTGTCCTGGCAAGGCAAGCTACTCAGCGAGAGGGCCGGTGTCACAGTGGGTAAAAACAAGAAGCGGAGAGCCTTCCCTAAGGTAAGTACAGGTAACACACATCACGCACACTGGAAAGCAGGTAAGAAACAAGGATTCACAACTCTGGAAAGGATACGGTCTGTACCAGGGAACAATGTTCTTCCGGTCAGCAGCTCAGCCATTATGCATCCCACGGACCAAATGTCCACTGGCAAAATTAAAGACAAATAAGAGTACATATGACATTATCATCATTATTATTGTTGTTGTCATCATTATTATTATTGTTGTTTTTGCTGTTATTAATATTATTATTATTATTTTGAGGCAGGGTCTTGCTGTGTAGTCCAGACTGGTCATGAACTCACCATGGGAGCCTAGGTTGGCTTTGAACTCACAGCAATCCTCCTGCTTCAGCCTCCCAAGTGCTGGGATTACAGATGTGTGCCACCACAACTGGCTGACGTGATGCTGGGGAATGGAACCCTGGGCCTTGCACATGGTAGGCGGGCGCTCTAACTGCTGAGCTAGGCCCTCAGCCACGATCATTATTATTGTTATACTTCTCCACATCCTAAAATACTCAAATTAATACTAAAGAAATCTGAGATTCAACATCATACACAAAGAAATAAGCTGGTTAAGAACTTCATCGCAGTAAAGGCTTTGTCGGTGAGGTGCATCAAAACATATCTAAGGCAAAGGAAAAAAAGTGCCCTTACAGCAACAAAAGTTTCTTATTGGTAGAGTACTACATTCTCTCAAGCAACATGGTGTGGTTAAGGCTGGGAACCCTTTACCTTCAGAAGCAGATAGCTAAGAGTCACACCGAAAATATAAATGAAAAAAAAAACCCAATTTTTAAATCACAAAGACCGAAAGCTGGGTATACAGGCCCACTTCCCCATCAGAGCAAGTGACATTATTTTCTATTTGCAGGTTACACGACAATCACTGAGGGGAGCAAATGCTTCCTCTCACCCTCCTCCCCCACCTCTACATCTGAGAATCTCAGACACGTTCAACGCGGCCAGCACCCAGCTCCACGCAGCCCGCGCAGGCAGCACCTGTCTGGTTGTAATGCATCCAGTTCAGCATGATCTCGGGAGCCCTGTACCACCTAGTGGCCACATAGCCGGTCATTTCATCATCAGTGTGTCGCGCCAGGCCAAAATCCAGAATCTAAGAGGAAGAAGATGAATCAGGCACCGGAACAGAAGAAATGCTAAGACTTATAAGGCAGGCAGGGAACTATCTCTGTTGTTTTATTTAAACAAACAGACAAAAAAGGAGCTAAGAGTGTAGCTTAGAAGTTTAAGGGCTTGCTTAGCTCGCACAAGGCCCTACGTTAAACCCCCTATTAGTGGGGGTGGTGGCACACGTCTGTAATCCTAGCACTTGGGAGGCTGGGACAGGGATTTCTATGAGTTGGAGACCAGCCTATATGATACCATTTGCATGAAACTCCTGAAAAGATTAATCTTCTTTTTATAGGGTCTCATTCTGTAGTCCAGGCTGGCCTCAAACTTATGACAATTCTTCTGCCTCAGCTTCCCAAGTGTTGGATTACAGGTGTGCACCACCATGCCCAGCTTATGTGATGCTGAGGAATCAAACCCATGGCCTGTGCTTGCTGGGCAAGTGCTATAACTGTGTGCTCTTCTTCCAGCCCCTAATATTGTAAAAGGCCCCAAAGCAGACCAGTGGTTGCTTGGAGCCAGGATGAGATGTGGCAGGGTGAGAACTACCGGGAAGGGGCACAAGGAACTTCCTGGGACGATAAAACATTCTTTACTGTAATTGGATCTATCAATCTGCCAAAAGGCACACTTAACAAGGTGCATATTATGGTAATTGTTCACAAAAAAACTGATTTTTGAAAACATGAAACAAAGTTCCAGAGATGTTTGCTCTTTTGTAGACAGTAAATTACTTTATCTTGTTTTTGAATTTGAGTGAATAGATAGGTCTCTGCCATTCTTCTCTTAGGAAATGAATCTATTTAATCTAATAATTAAATAGGACTGCTTACTTGATATTCAAGCTATAATTACCTTTTGTTATGATTAATGTGTAACAATTCTAATTTACTCTTATTTAGAAATGAAATGTCATATAAACACCTACCGAGTCTACAGTTTAAAGGTCAAAGTCTGATACTCCTCACGACAATATGAATTTTCAGACAACAGCTTATAAATCATTTCTGATGTTTGCCTGGTTAGTCAAACAAATCATCTCTAGATGGAACAAAGCAATCACTGCTGTCACGTCTCACCTTCAGCTCACAGTCCTCGTTCACAGCTAGATTACTCGGTTTCAGGTCCTAGGAAGCAAGTACAGAGAGGACAGGATTGACTACATGATGCATGAGAAATTCTCTTTTGTTTTCATTCTTTGAACTCCTGTCTCTGCCTCCCAAGTGCAGGGATGACAGGTATGCACCTCCACGCCCAGCTAATCTTTTTTTTTTTTTTTTTTGAGACAAGGTCTTGCTCTGTAGCTCAGGCTGGTCCTGAACTCACTATGGAGCCCATGCTGGCCTTGAACTCATTGCAATCCTCCTACCTCAGCCTCTCTAGTGCTAGGATGACAGATTCTCTTAAAGGTAATGCAGATCCAGATAAGAAAGTCTGACCTCATTCAGCTACCAACACTATCTCCATCCTACAGTCAGTGTTTAATCAGGCCAAACTGGCTTAAATAGGCACAAATTATAAATCTTTAATCAGCCCAGTCCTAGAGAAAAGTTGCAATTAGTCAATACCTCAATGACCGAATGTGAGCTGAGACTGAGATTTGGCTAAATGCCACTCTTCCGGCCCACCATGCGTCCCCACAATAGTTTAATCAGCCACAATACATACCCTGTGAATTATGTCAGCTGAATGTATATACTGGAAAAGAGAAAAAAAGTCAACTAAATTAAAGCAATCGGTAACTTCTACACCATTTCTATTTCAGACTTGCAACATACTTTCACAAGGCAACCTGGATTGCCAGCGCCCAGCACTTGGCCCGTGACCACGGCCACCAGGGACTGCCACGCCCATCAGCCACACTAACTTCAACTCTCTACATTATTTTTTTTTGCGGGGGGGGGGGGGGGGGGGGGGGACAGGGTCTCGCTCTGTGGTCCAGGCTGGTCCTGAATTCACTTCAGAGCCCAGGCTGGCCTTGGACTCACGGCAATCCTCCTGTCTCAGCCTCCTGAGTGCTGGGATTACAGGCGTGCACCACCACGCCCAGCTTATGTGGTGTTGGGGAATCGAACTCGGGTACTTAGCGCTTGGCTTAGCGCTTGCTCAAGCACTTCAACCGCTGAGCCATTCCTCCAGCCCCAGCTCTCTAGTTATTTTACCGATAGGGCTACGAAGTTCAGTAAGAACTCAAACCAGGTAGCAAAGATGAGGGCTTGTTGTAAAACACTGCCTGTTCCTCCCACAGTAAAATCAGCCTTCCTGAGGTTTTTAGAGCCTCGACATTATCCTGATCAGACATTAGATTATGCCAAGAGGCTGGTTATTTACAGACACGAGCATGAAAAGTCCTGATCTTTCAGATTCTTACAATGAACTATCTGTGGGTTAAAGGACAGGAGAGCTACATTTGCTTAAATTAATCCATGGCCTAGCAAACACGGAAGACAGTCAGCCACCTGCAGGTAGCTGGGGTCACTCAGTGAACACAACTGTTCATTATGTTAGGATCTTTACGGTGATTTTGTGCTTGAAATTTCCTTAAGTTTCTCTTGCTTATTTTTAATTTTTTTAAAGAGACAGTGTCTCACTTTGTAGCCCAAGCTGGCTCTAGACTTACGGCAATCTTCCTGCCTCAGCCTCCTGAGTGGGATCACAGGCATGCACCACCACTCCCAGCTTGTGTGGTGCTGGGGAATTGAACCCGGGTACTTAGCGCTTGACTTTTAGCAAGTGCTTTAACCGCTGAGCCATTCCCCCAGCCCTACTTATTTGTTTTAAGCCCCAAATGGAAGGGAGGGAAGGGCAGGGAGAATTCACTCCTCGCCACTGCTGCTGACAGCGTCTGTACCTTCAGGCCTCGCAAGATCTGGTAGATGAGGAACTGGACGTGGTCGTCGGTGAGCTTCTGGCATTTCACAATGTTGTTCAGATCTGCCCCCATCAGGTGAGTCACCAGATACCTAGACAGGACAAGAGTTAGTTACACAACACTCAGCGCTCAGACAGAAATTCTTGACTTCCTAAGATTTCCTAATGTTCGTACAGAGGGGCTGCCCAGCAAGTGCCACAGGACAGGGACAAGCTCCGCAGGGACAAGCGCTCAGCTGTAGTACCACTATGCTAACTCTGCCGCCGGCAAAAAAAATCCAAACAGCGCTACACTCTGTCCTATTTGGGATTGCTTTTCCTGGATTCCTTAAATAATAAAATGAAAAGACAGAAAAAGCAAAGTTGGACATAGACAGATATATGTGCCAGTGTCAGTTTCTTTAAAAATGTCATTTTAACCAAGTGCATGGTCATAATAAAGTACATTCTATGTTTAAATCCACTACTATACGTTCACCACATCACAAACCTACGTGGGAAGGTCCAAAGCAGGAGCACCTTTACACCTTAAAATTACAGCCCTCCTCTCCAGGAGGGGCTCACGCAAGGACGCCATCCCCTGGTGACACCCCTACATTACCTGCCAGGGAAGAGGAGCGCTGGGCCTGCTGGCAGGACAGGCATTCCAGAGCTTCTCCCCACAGGTGTGGTGGTTCTAATGAATCCTGTCTTGATGTGGTAACATCAGAGAACAATCACAGTCAAGCCCAACAGGTTCACCACAGAAATTCTACACCCAATGCCTTTAACCCATTCATTACTGTGTTACACAATATGGGAACAAAAAGACCAAGGCCACTTATTAAAAGATGGTGAATTTCTTTTATTTTTGCATTGATAGTTTTATATTTATTTTATTTATTTTTTGAGACAGGGTCTTACTCTGTAGCACTGGCTGGTCCTGAACTCACTATGGAGCCCAGGCTGACCTTGGACTCATGGCAGTCCTCCTGCCTCATCCTCTCAAGTGCTGGGATTACAGACATGCGCCACCACACAGTGGTACTTGGTGCATGACTTAGCACTTGCTAGGCAAGTACTTTAATCAATGATCCATTCCTCCAGCCTCAAAAGATGGTGAATTTTTAAAAGACAGGCTAGGGTATTTTCTTTCTTCTGAAAGGAGCTGAATTCTTTTCTCCATAATTCCCTCCTAGGACTGTTCTTAATTTTATGAAGATCAACAGAATTTAAGTATAATCATAGGGTGAGATTTCAGCATTTTGTGTTTTTGAATCTTGTTTATTTATATTGTTTTGAGGGAAAGGTACACTCTAAATGTAATTATTTTAAAATTTTAAATGGTTTATTAAGGAAAATGGGCTTGCAGACTCGTGTATGACTCCCAACAAGGCCCTCCATGCCAAGGAAAAGCTGGGCTCGGCTCTTGGGGAGGCTTGGCAAAAGGATGGCGAGTTCAAGCCCTGCCTGGGCCAACTGGCTGGAAGGCAGTCTCAAAGTCAAAAATGAGCAGGGGGATGTGGCTCTGTGGGGGTGCTGGGCTCCACCCCCACACCAAGTGCGGGCTGTGGATGGCACCTTCCTCAGGACAGCCTCTACGTAATTTAAAGAGAAAACTGGGGCTGGAGGAATGGCTCAGCAGTTAAAGCACTTGCCTAGCAAAGAGCTAAGTACCTGAGTTCGATTCCCCAGCACCACATAAGCTGGGCGTGGTAGCACACACCTGTCATCCCAGCACTCAGGAGGCTAAGGCAGGAGGATTGCCCTGAGTCCAAGGCCAGCCTGGGCTCCATAGTGAGTTCAGGACCAGGCTGGGCTACAGAGCCAGACCCTGTCTCAATAAATAAATAAATAAATAAATAAATAAATAAAAAAGAAAGAAAGAAAATTAAACTGGGCCTAGTGGCACAGGGCACAGGCCTGTACTCCCAGCACTCTGGGAGGCTGAAGAAGGAAAATCCAAAGTTTGAACCGGACCTAGGTAATTTAAGGACTTACTGACACTCTGTCTCGAAATCAAAAATAACAAAACAGGCTAGGCAGGTAGCGTAGTATGAAGACCCAGTGTTTAACCCCCGGTACCCCACCACTACAAAAAAAAAAAAAAAAATTAGAGTCAAGTGTTTCTATTTAAGTAATTTTAATGCTGGAGCTCTTCCAAGCACAAGGTAACATCAGGCTGCCAGGGCCAGCCCTGCCCGGGACTACGACCAGTGCTCCCTGCTCTTCCCACGACTCCCCAAGGGTGAGATGTCTCATTTTACAGGTAAGAAAATGGGGGCAGAAAAGGTAAGCAACCCACTCAAGGTGACGGGGAACAGCAGAGTCACGCGTGCAGTCCGAGACTGTGTGGCTCCAAAGTATACAACCTCCAGCCGAGTGCACGCCACATCCCAAGCCGGCTTGGCCACAGAGAATGGACACCAAGGGCCTGACCCTTTAAAAAGGATTTAGAATGGTCACCACAACCAGGAAGCACCAGCTCCACATAGTCTCCTGAATAATTCTTAACACTAATTATCATAATTAATCCTTTTGGGGGATGTGGGGGGTCTTGCTCTGCAGCCCAGGCTGGTCTTGAAGTGGTAATATTAGGGTCAATAACATTCAAGTCCAAAAGGTTTGCCACAGAAACTCTAGACCCAATGCTTTAACCCATTCACTACTGTATTACACAGGAGAGTAATCCTGGGTGCTGGGATTACAGGCATGCGCCACCATGCCCAGTTTATGTGGTGCTGGGGAACTGAACCCAGTGCCTTGGGCTTTCAGGGGAAGTACTTAACCACTGAGTGATTCTTCCAGCCCCTCAAAATTAATCTTAAGGTGAACAGCTGCAAGAAAACAGAATATGCCATCCCATCCTAGTCACAGTTACTATATTTTAAATCTCAAATTGGTATATGTTTGATAAACGTAAGTTGTAGATAACTAATGTTTTAAAAATCAAGAGTTTTCTCAAAACCCTGAGATCATGGCTTCCATAACCACAATATTAATTATGACAAATTTTAAGGCTCGGGCAGAGCAAGAAGGAACATAATTTCAGTCTTAGGAGAGTGTTGTGCTTCCTACCATTGTGTGTAATTTCTCTCAAAGCTCTCTTCCATCAGCGACATCTGTGTTAACAATAAAATCTCCAAAAGGGGCATGTGTGGCCAGCCACATCATTTCTATAGTATATTTCTAGAAAGCATATTTAACTACTGATACACTTTAATAAGGACATGCCTAATGTCACTGTACTAAATATCAACTCTTCGACCACCCCCCCCCCCCCCCCCCCCCCCCCCCCCGCCTTTTTGAGTCAGGGTCTCACTCTGCAGCCCAGGCTGGTCCTGAACTCACTATGGAACCCAGGTTGGCCTTGGACTCATGACAATCCTCCTGCTTCAGTCTCCCCAAGGGCTGGGACTACAGGCATGCATCATCACACCCAGCTTTATGTGGTACTGGGGAATCAAATTCAGGGCCTTGTTCTTAAGGCAAGCACTTTAACTGCTGTGCCACTCCTCCAGCCTCTAAATATCAAATGCCTACAGTTAAATTGTTAAAATGTGTTAAAAGTTAAATTCCTGAAATAAATTAGAGAAGGCCTGACTGGCATATAGTAGGAAAGTGATCTAGTTCTCCTTCCTTCCTTCCTTCCTTCCTTTCTTTTTTGGAGACAGGGTCTCTGTAGCTCAGGCTAGCCTAAAACTCAAGGACTTCTGAGTGCCGGGATTACAACATGTACAGGTATGGACCACCAAGCCGCTTATGTGGTGCTGGGGAATCAAACTTAGGGCCTTGCACTTGCCAGGCAAGCACTTGAACCACTATGCTATTCCTCCAGTCCTCTTCCATCTTTAAAAAAGGAATTGAGTCAGACTTTATTAGGCTAACAACTGAAAAGATAATTTTATGGCCTGATACAAATGCTGCTTTTCACTTTAAATTTAATGAAAGTATAAAAATCATCAATCGTATTTTTCAAAGTGATTTTTATGGGTAAATGGTCTAAGGCAGAACTCTGCAGTAAGAGATTTTCACTACTCCAGACAGTGTCTCATTCAAGAACCTCATTTGGTTTTTGGTTTGGGGGTGGGGAGGGTCCTTTTCTTTTGAGTCAGGGTCTCACTCTGCAGCCCAGGCTGGTCCTGAACTCACTATGGAGCCCAGGCTGGCCCTGGACTCATGACAATGCTCCTGCCTCAGCCTCCTGAGTGCTGGGATTACAGGCATGTGTCCCCACACCCAGCTTTACGTGGTGCTAGGGAACTGAACTCTAGTACTTAGCATTTCCTAGGCAAGCACTTTAACCACTGGCTACTCCTCCAGCCCTAGAACCTAATTTGCTAAGCACTTCTTTGACACTATTTCCCCCTTTTTAAAACATAACACAATCAGAATCTATGAATAAAAAAAAAAATCTCACTTAGGCCTGGTGGCCCACACCTGTAATCCCAGCACTTTGGGAGGCTGAAGCAGGAGAACTGCAAGTTCGAGCCCAGCTTGGGCAATTTATTAAGATCCTGTCTCAAAACGAAAAATGAAAACAGGCTGGAAATGTAGTTCAGTGTGAAGGCCTTGGGCTCAATCCACAGTATTACAAGGAAAGAAAGCCAAAATACAACACAACAAAAACAATAGAATTGCATCTCCCTGCTGCATTCTAATTTCCCGAGCTGTTCTGCCTCTACTGCTTCTGCTAGGGCAACACTACTTCCTTTCTGACAGGCCCCTTGTTGTCATCACTGTCATGTACCCACATGACATCAAATGAGGCGGAGCTGTGCTTCGCTGTCTAGCACTTGGAGAACCTAGCACCACGTCTGGTATACAACAGGCGCTCAACTACTACTACACAAATGACTCAGGACAACATGCTAGCAAGACGGAGTGACTTCTTGACACACACCGTGATCTTATCTACTAAGACCTGAGTGTTCTGATGGAAGGGGTGGAGGAACCAGGCAGCAGCCAAGGAGGCAGCTTAGCGAGCGTGGTTTGCAACAAGGCACCCTCTGCATTACTGGCGCCAACCACAGGTCTATCTTGGAGGGCAGAAACACAAAAAAGGTAGCGCTCAGAGGGGGCACTGAGCATGCCCACAGTTACCAATCACCCACCATGGGCAGTGGCCGCACGAGGGCATTCCTTCACCCACACACACTCGGTGCTAGGCGCTGGAGATGCAGCACTGGGGAGACACACACGGAATGTGAGGGAGAGGAAGGCACACGTAAATATCCAGTCATGACCAGCTGCGTACCAACAGGGCACAACCAGAGCGGACAGACACCAGGGGCTGGGAACTCAGAGGAGGGTTGGGTGGGTACAGGCTGAGGAGGGGTGAATCAGAGAGAGGACCTGAAGGACTCAAACTCTACTGAGGCTTTGAGGATTCTTTACCTTTTTTTTTTTTTTTAGGAGAAAAAGATGATGTTTTACTGACTAGCATACAAACTGAATGGTATTTTCTTCCTTCCTTTCTTCTCTTTTTTTTTTTTTTTTTTGTGAGACAGGGTCTCGCTCTGCAGTCCTGAATTCACCATGTAGCCCAGCATGTTTTCAAACTCCTGGCATTCTCCTGCTTCAGCTTCCCGACAGCTGGAATTCTAGGCACCTATCTTATGTGGTGCTGGAGAATCAAACTCAGGGCCTTGTACTGGCAAGGCAAGTGCTCTAACCACTGTACTCTTCCTCCAGCCCAAATAGTAATTTTTTCTTAAAGGATGTGCAAATTTATTTAGCTCTCAAATGTGAGTCAGCAAAGACATCTAGAAGGAGCTTTACCAACTACCACTAGCATTTCAAGAGACTCCAAGATATGGGAAGATGCATAAGAAAGCTGGGTGCAGTGTCACCCACCTGCAGTCCTAGAAAGGCAGAGGGAGGGTGTAACGAGTGTGAGATTGGCCTGGGCAATACACCAAAACCTTGGCCTAAAGCACAAAAACGAAACTCCTACAGACAGCAACATCAGTGCGATTAATTTATTCATCTTTCTGCCAAACTACTTCTCATTCTGGATTACCTATCGTGACTATTCGGTCTACTCTCAAAGGCCAGAGGCATTTCTGTGAGCCTGAATAATGAGGTCAGGTGGGCCTGGCCATCGTGGAGGAAGGGGTATTGTCAAGCAAACACACGCTTCACAGAGCCAGAACGCGTAAATGCACAATTCACTGAAACACAAAGGAAGAATCAACAGTTATTTATTGGCTCTCTACTCCTATAACACTCTCTAGCCAGTGCAACCCTCCCTTCTGCCCACATCATACAACTTCTGTTCTCTGGCTGTGCAGGATGAATTTCAGCTTCCTTACTCCAGCTCTGTACACTTCTTCAAACATGGCTACAATTTCCTTGAGAAGCATTCCTGCACCGAGCTTCTCTAACAGGCTGAGTCCACTGTGCACCCTGCGCATTGTCCAGGTACCACATGTTTGCCCGGGTCCCTTGGTCACGTCTGCTAAGTGCTTATGCCTCATCTCTTTAATGAGACCACAAGCAGGAGGAAGACAGGGACAGTCTTTAGTTTTGGCCACTTACGTAAAATCTGAGCCCGCATTTACTCAACAGGAAGGGTTAGCAGGCCTCAAATGGAGGCACAGATTTAAAGCCAGAACACCTAGGATGTATGTAACTTTGTATATAATTAGGCACATCCCTTGCCACCTCAGTTTCCTCATTTGAAAATTAGAGGGCGTAATACCTACTTCTTGAGGATGCTATGTCAGAATAGAAAATTAATGTGTAGGCCCTTATAAACCCTAAGGTGCTCCTGCGTGCAAATGCTCATTCACGTGTTTTTCAGTTTCATCCAACACTCTAAGACCATGTTTTGAAACAATGAATAATAAGGTTGTAATGTCAAGAACTCAACCAAGCCAATCACAATGTGATTTCAACATTCTAGGAGGCTGAGGCAGGACAACTGCAAATTCAAGTCCAGCAACTTAGTAACTTAGCAAGACCCTGTCTCAAAATAAAAAGCAAAAAAGGGCTGGAGGACTGAGGAGTAGCTTGGTAGTTAAAGCACTTATCTAGCAAGCACAATGTCCTGAGTTCAATTCCCCAGAATATCACATAAACTGTGTCTGGTGGTGCATGCCTGAAATCCGAGCATGTGGGAGGCTGAGGGAGGAGGACTGCTGTGTGTTTGAGACCAGCCTGTGTTACATAGTGAGTTCAGGACAAGTCTGGACTATAGAGTGAGACCCTGTCTCGAAAGAAAGAAAGAAAGAAAGAAAGAAAGAAAGAGAAAGAAAAGAAAAGAAAATTCAAACCAAAAGAAAATTGAAATTAAACATTAATAATGAAAAGTATCATTGCATAAAATTTAATTCCCAGAACAGTCTTAAGTCCTCAAATCTGCAGCTGGTATGCTCATCCAAAATTTTTCCTAATGTGTTAATAAAGAACCAGGGGAAAACTGCCACTGCTAAAATTAAATCTTTCTCTTGCACATTATAGAGGGTCTGTGTGGGGAGAAGGGAGGAGAGAGAGGAAACCAAAGCTTTCATCCTTTCCCAATCCACACCCTGCTGCCCAGGACCCTTTGATCTGGCAACCGGCTCAGTAAGCTTTAGCTTATAAGGCCCCAAAGGACCTGGCCCTGCTATTCCAGCACCTCCTTCCTATCCCATGCCCTGCACCCTTGATGCTCCGATGCTCCATCAGCACTGGCTGAACACACAGTCCCCCTCCCAAAGCCCACTCGGGCCTTATGCTGGGGGTGTAGCCCAGTGGAGGAAGGGGTTTTGCCCAGTTAAGGCACTTCCCTAGCATGCACGAGGCCCTAAGTTGGGGAGGCAAGGCAGAAGAATTGCTGTGAACTGGAGACCAGCCTAGGTAGGCTACATGGCGAGTTCAGGACCACTTTGGACTACAGAGCAGGACCCTGCCTCAAGGAAACCAGCTCTCAAAAAAAGCCTCAAAAAGGGGTGGAGGGTTGCTAGAGGAATGGCACAGCAGTTAATGCACTTGCCTTGCAAGCACAAGGCCCTGAGTTTGATTCCCCAGCACTACACAAAGGCGGACATGGTGGGGCACATGCCTGTAATCCTAGCACTTGGGAGGCTGAGGAAGGACTGCCTTGAGTCTAAGGCCAGCCTGGGCTACAGAGCGAGACCCTGTCTCAAACAAACAAAACCCAGCAAGTTCTCTGCAGGTATCTCACACCTCTGGGGGGTGGCTGTGCAGGACGCTGCACCTGCCCTCCTGGTAATTCGAGGGCTCAGCTGTTCAACACCAGCTGAGCGCCTGGTATGAAGCCCGGTATGGTACAAACAGCAAAGAAACTGCGCTCTGAGGAGAGCTTACGGGGGCGGGAGAAGGAATCAGCAGCGAGAACCTGATGGTCAGGTTTGGTACGCCCACCCGCAGCAGTAAGAGGCAGCATGGGGGCGGGGACGCACGCAGGGAGGAGGAGCCAGTGGCCTGGCGACAAGCGGGGGCAAGTGCTGCGGATGGCCACCGCCCAAGTGCAGCAGTTCTGGGGGACTGTGACTGGCTGAACCCAAGGGAGAACAGAGGGCCGGAGAGACGCATGGACAGGAGCAGAGCGTTCTTCAAGGCCAGGGAAGGTGGCTAGGATCAAACCACACGCGAGCTCTCGGGTCTGGCCACCGTGAATTGCGCGTTCCTTTCTAGCATTAGGAGTCTTCACTCAATGATTAGGGATGGTGCTCGTTACAGTCCTCAGATACCAGAATTATGACAAGTACGGTGGACAGTTAAGCATTTAATAAAATCATTACATCCCTTTGCCAACTCAGTGCCTTCTGTTTCGTCTATGCCGAAATGAAAGGTGAAACTGACATTTCCCCCAACACCCCATCCCCAAGATTCAGTAACTACATGTTGTTCCCCGAGAACAAAACTTAATACCCGGTCCATGCTCAGAGATAAAATCATGTAAAGCAAGTATGCAGTGTCTATTAACACAGAAGTTACTCAGTGAAAATGCAAAATGTCAGGCTGGAGGAATGGTTCGGCGGCTAAAGTGCTTGCCTAGAAGCACTTAAGACAAGTGCTAAGTACTTAAGTTCGATTCCCCCGGCACCACATAAACCGGGCATGGAGATGTGCACCTGTAATCCCAGTACTTGGGAGGCTGAAACGGGAAGATTGCCTTGAGTACACGGCCAGCTTGGGCTCCATAGTGAGTTCAGGACCAGCCTGGGCTACAGAGAGAGACCCTGTCTCAAAAAAATAAATACTGTTTTGCCAGACTCCACCTCTCCTGCTCGAGTGACACTGAGCCTTGATAATGCTATTTGCCTGGCCCTGCAGGTGTTTAAATTCACAAACCCTGCAACTGTAGGTGAAGATGTTTTGTCTATTAAGCATACACTAAAATGACTTTGAAAACACTGACATCATCATAGCTCTGGACAAGTACTAATTTTTTCAGTAACTCAAACATTATAAAAGGTAAACAATAAAACACTTTCCTAAAGGCAAGATTGCAATCATCACGCTATCTGCAGAGGTTTCCGGAGATCAGTCATCATTTCCCAGGGAAGTTGACCTAGATAAGTATAGGTCATCCAGCCAGTTGGTTACCTGCATACAAGAGTGTTTAGAATTTATTCCACCAACCAGACTGTGATTCCATCAAGGGGAAGGACCAGACCTTTTGATAACTCTGAGCCTGTTCCCACGCTCGGCTGGGTATTTTGTACTTAGTAAGAAATCAACAAACAGATCCAATCAGTTCTTCAGAGATGTTTACACAAAGAACAGGTTATAAACAATAAGCTAGAGTTAGTAGAAAGAGCTCAGCAGCTACAGACCTACCTGTCAGATATATGGAAGGCCAATAACAACTTCAGCTTAGTGCTCAGACTAGACTTCTATAAGGCCAGAGGCCTCCAAGTATTTTCACATAGGAAAAATAAATGTAAACTCCAGTTCCAGAATGCCTAATTAAGTCAATATAAAGCATCTGTCCAAGTTGGAAAAATCATCATTTTTTTGATCAAATAAATCTATCATTAACCTAAAATTTGGGGATAAAGCTCAGACCTAACATAGATGTTTTCCAAAGCATCTCACAACCAAGGCGCTGTAGCACTCCTGCTACTGGACAACACTTCCTTCCCAGCCCAGCCCGCGATGACACAGGATCAACAGTACACATCTTCAGGCAGCATCCAAGAATCCCTGGACACCTCTGTCCTCATGCCACACAGGACTGCAAGAAATGCAGCACATTCTTCTCCGTGGCTGCCGGTTTTTTTCCTTTGCTTGTTCCTTACACGCTCGTCAGCAAGATCAAGGTTAATGTGGCTAAGCTCTTGTCAGTGGACTGGATCCTCTCCGGCTTCCGTACTATGTTCCAAGTAAGTCCTAACAGTGAGCAATTTTTTTCTACCTTTTTCCTCTATCATTTATATTTTCTTTTTTTCCCTCTTGCCCATATATAAAACATACAACTGAAAAGATCACTCTTTATTTTGTAGAAAAGCATCAAATGGTATCTGACATAGGCCAGGATAAGAATGGAGAATACCTGGGTAGATTCTGCCCTAGGGGCAACTAGAGTAGAGGTTAAGGGTTGAACACTGAATGACCCCTAGAGGCCCATGCACCAAAAGTTTAGACCCAGGGTGGTACTACTGTGGCAGGGATGATGGGGCCGATTGGCAGATCTGCAGCTCAGAGGGAGCCCTTTACCCAGCCCCTTCATCTTCCTCTTTTGCCTCCTGGCCATGAGGTAAGCAGCTTGGCTCTGCCACATCCCCACCATAGCCATCGGGCCACCTGGCACCTCCACCAGAGAGCTAAAAGCAATCAGACCACCTTATCATGGATTATAACCTTTAAAACTATGAGCCAGAAACAAATCTTTCCTCTTTTTTAAGTTACCTGGATTGGGTACTTCATTATAGTGCCAGAAGGCTAACTAGCATAAGGTTAAAGAAGAGTAATGAGCTACAAGTCTATTTTGGATTTTACACCCTTTGCACTTGTGAATGACAGATGCCAACAGGACCAAAGGTATAACAGAACATAAGGTGTCACGTCTGCTTCCGGTAGAGCATGTCTGTGAGATGGGGCTTGGGGTGGAGGGGTGTACCGACTGAGACCCCGGAAAAGCCTCTGCGATACAGTCTGCAGCCGTGCATGGTGTGACACCCGCTGGAGCGTCCCTGTGCTCACGGGTGTGCAACCAGGGCACGCGAAAGCATTAGCCACGAAGCCACGAAGCAAGGCTGCCAGCTGGGTTAGATGCTGCAGGATAGACGTTTCCTGTCTGAGGTGCCTTCTGAACAGCTCCTTACAGCCCAGTCGTTTTCAGTCAACTGTCTACACTGGTAACAACTTCCTAACACAGCTTTATGGCAGTCTTTCCCCTTCCCTTTCATCCTCCCTGTCCCTCCCCTCAGGGTTCCCCAGCCTCCCGGGCTCCATTTTCCAGGGGAACCCCAGGCCACACAGATAGAGATGGGGGAAAATCATGTGAGAAGGCCGTTTTCTCCACAAGTAGTAGGACTTATCCCTTGTCCCAGAGCAAAACTCTGACACTTCCAAGGTTAGCATCATCTCTCACAGGTACCCAGGATAAAAAAAACAAAAAGCCTGTATGGAACTGGGGTGCCATTACATTTCTTTCTTTTCTTTTTTGAGACAGGGTCTCACTCTGTAGCCCAGTCTGATTCTGAACTTACTATGGAGCCCAGGCTGGCCTTGGACTCACAGCAATCCTCCTGCCTCAGCCTCCAAGAGTGCTGGGATTACAGGCGTGCGCCACCACACCCAGCTTATGTGGTGCTGGGGAATCGAACCCAGGACGTTGCACTTGCTAGGCAAACACTTTAACCACAGGGCCGTTCCTCCAGCCCCGCCATTACATTTCTTAAAAGTACCTTTAAAAGCAAGGATAAGCAATTGAAGAAGAAGAAGGAGAAGAAGAAAATGAAGGAGGAGGAGGAGGAGGAGGAGGAGGAGGAGGAGAAGGAGGAGGAGGAAGAGGAGGAGGTCAAAAACTCTCTTCTACATTCAACTTCAGAAAGGGCTCAACACTGACACAAGATGCGCCCGAATGCCGGAAGTAATAACAAGTATCCTATATAACAAGCACCGTATCCGTCCAAACCCAGAGCAGAGCTGGATACCAGAGATAAGGAATCTTCTGAAGTCTGTACACTGACAAATGGTTCCGGAACACAAAGCCAACCATTCTCTAGCTCAGTGGTCCCCACCTTTTAGGAGAACCGGGGCAGGCCAGACACTAGCAGACGGATGGACAGGTGGACGAAGCACTGGGTAACACAAGGAGGAAAAAGGGGGAGGGAGACACGACTTGTTATGCAGCTGTTTGTTGGACAGCAGCTTTGAAATAGTGAGAAGCAGGAGGCAGGAAGTGTGGGGGGGAAGCCCCACCTCCTGTGAGATCATCATCAGCATTAGAACCTAATGGGACCGATGACAGTAGGCGGGGCTTCATGCACAGCTCACCTATTCCAGCCGCCCCTTCTTCCCAGGCTGCTGACCTGATCCAGGCTGCAGCTGGGAAGTCGAGGACCCCTACTCTAGCTAAGGAAGGCAAACGCAAAGTGTTTACTCACACATCACTGAATTCCTCCAGAGATTTTGCAGGTGTAAAGACATCCAACAGCCCAATCACCTATTAAAAAAAAGACATAAAAATCAAACAATAAATAAATACTGAACGTACTGTAGTAAAAAACAGGTTAAGCAGAACTAACACTAAATCTAGCTTCATCAGTAAATAACATTACAGCATCATATACTTAATTCCAGGTGATTTTGTGTGTATGTGTATATAAGTAGTACTGGGAATTGAACCCAGGACCTTCACATTGAGCTACATTCCCAACTGGAGATTGTGCTTTATTTGTTATTTTGAGACAGAGTCTGGCTAAATAGTTAAGTTGCCCAGGCTGGGCCTGAACTTGCAATCCTCCTGCCTCAGTCTCCTGAAGTGCTAGGATTACAGGCATGCACTGCCAAGCCCACTTAAGTCCACCTGATTTTTCTACTCAAATGATGTGGAATGGTTTGGATATTGAATGTCTCCTAAAAGCCACATGTATTTGAAAAAATATGCTGTTGGAGGTGGGGTCTGGCTGGAAGGGGGTGTCTTAGTTACTTTTTCATCACTGTGACTCCAAACCTGACATTGACAACTTTAGGAAGAAAAGATTTATTGTAGCTTAGAATTTCAAAAAAATCACAGGCCATTCACAGGTGGATGGCTAGAAAATGGTGAAATCACATGGTGCGGCCACAGCTAGAGCCAGAGCTGAGCCAGAGTCTGGGATCCTCACAACACAGAAGGGCAAGACAAGTCTGGAAGGAAACACAAAACCCGCACACAACCCTCCAGGTCAAGTCCCAAGCATCCACCCCTTTCAGGCAGGCCCCACTTTCCAACAGTACACAGTAGCCATAGGAACATGAGGCTTTTGGGGGACATTCCAGATCCAAACAAGGACAGGGGGAATGTTTGGGGTTTGATCTGGAAGGATTGTGTCAACTTGGTGAAACTGGGGGTTGTCCTGGGAAGAGCTTTCAGGTGTTTCTTATTGACTTACGGGCCAGGAAGAGACAAAGGGGCAACTACCCTGGGCGTGGGAGGCCACATGCAGCTTAAACTTAGGAAGGAAGAAGAAATCATTGTTGCAGCTTCTACCTGGGAACCTCTAGCCTTGCCTGAATCTCCAGATTCACTTGGCTCCTGCTGCGCTTGATCTGTTTGCAGTGCCATAAGCAGCTCTCCAGCTTCCAGCATGTGCTTCCGCATTGCAGGCCGGCTGTGAAGGAGCTGGGTGAGCTCTTCTGCAACTGTGAGCTAAAATAAATCTTTCCTCCCTTAAGTTGTGGATGTCAGGTATTCTGTCACAGCAGAGAAGGTCACCAAGACATCATGCTTTCGGTTTTTATTTGTATCATTCCTCATATGAACCTATTTCATCACTATAAATCTTCATCTCCTTAAAATTTGTTCATATATAGGTGATAATTTATCAGAAGACATAAAGATTTAGGATCCCGCTCGTGTGTCCTAATAGTTTAATAAACTAACAAGTAGAAAAAGAGTAAGTTGTGTTTCTACAGTTGCTATCATTGTGATTTTGCTTAGTAAAGCATATCCCATGAAAATTCAGCCTTCGAAACTGACACTTTTAAAGTCCCCCAATATTATCTCACTATTATCTTATTTTCTTAAGTCTTAATACTAAGATAATGTCCTCAATTGTTACCAGACATTTAGATCAAATTATTTAAAACTGAAAAGAGCAGAGCTATCCTTATTCAAGGATAAAGCAAAGAGCTACTCAATCCTCAGTAATCCATGGTATTTAGGCAGGTTTTCTGGCCATGGATTTACACTCCTGAATTACCCACAGATAGCACTCCGCCTCCTGCCAGTTCCTCAAGCCCAGATACTCATTTCAACAAAGTGACAACAAGAAATACCGTAATTCACTTCTAATGCACGCAGCCGGTTTCTAGAAGGCACGGGGTGGGGAGAGAATTCAATCAGAAGAGCTTTTCAAGTCCACACAAATGACTCCAAAGGAAACGTCACCCTTGAGATCCTTGCCCACACACACATATATGAGAGAAACCAAGATTACTCACAATTGTACCAGCCATTATAACTACCATTAATATTTTGGGATATTTTCTTTGATTCTTCTGATTATAGAAATTAAACTGAGAATATACTGCACATAATCTTATATCCTGACTTTTTACTTGGCATACACTGACTATTCTTGGATCTTTATATTTTTCAATAAGTTCAATAATAAAAAATATTTTTCAGTGGTGATTTGAGTGAAGTGAGTCAGACAGGGAAGATTAAATATGCTAAATATCACATGGTTTCTCTGATTTCGGAAACCCAGAACACAGGCATTCTATAGCACCAAATGGGTGTGGTAGCAGGAGTTACGAGGGATGGGGAGGGTGTGGGAGGGCCAAAAACTGGGAGAGGAAGGGATCATAATATTGATGGGATATATATGTGCACAAAATACTCAAGTTCATTATAACATTATGTACTGCATATATATTAATAAAAATGGAAAAAATATTTTTCTATAATACCTTCCCAAAAGCCTCATATATTTGGAAGATGACTAGACCATGGGGGTTAACTGTATGAAGTGAATTAATCCACTGACTTTTTTTTTTTTTTTTGAGACAGGGTCTCTCTCTGTAACCCAGGCTGGTCCTGAACTCACTATGGAGCCCGGGCTGGCCTGGGACTCACAGCAATCCTCCTGCCTCAGTCTCCCAAGTGCTGGGATTACAGGCGTATGCCACTATGCCCAGGTTATGCACTGCTGGAGAATCAAACTTGGGTACTTAAAGGTTCCTACGACAGCGCTTTAACCTCTGAGCCATTTCTCCAGCTCCTCCACTAACATTCTTTATGAGCTTTTAGGAGGTGTGGGCTAGCCGAAGGGACCCGTCAAGGTTGGAGTGGCCTGGGAGGGGCTACCTCCCTAGCTAGCTTCCCTCTCCACCTGCTCTGTTTCCTGCCACCAAGGGACCCACGGCTGTCTGCAAGGCTGTCCACGAGACAGGTTCCCCGTGCTGTCAGTGCCAACCACACAAGGGCTGACCTCTGAACTGCGAACTAAAATAAGTTTTTCCTCTTTTATTAAGTTGTGGACATTGGGTTTTCTGTCCCCCTGATGAGCAAGTGACTCATTTATCTTCTCTGGGCCCATTTGCTGCAAATGAAAGACACAAGGACAGAAAATACCATCATTTCTTTTCAATGTTCTACGGGAACAACGGAGTGGACAATATATCCACTTAAGGTGACAATGAACTACAGATCACCTAAATAAACAATGATTAGAACCCAGAATTTCATAAAGAATTACAAGACATACCACACCTAAGTGAGCCCTTGGGAGGAGGCATTCCCGCTAAGAATTTGAAACACGAAGTGAAACTGAATGACTCAAGCAAATTACTCCAGTGAGTAAAAAGCAGGGCTGCAAGAAATAGAATGAACTAACCTGGAAGTGAGCAGGGAAGAGAGGGTGTGGATGGACGGGAATAAACTCCTCCCAGTCACGGCCCTTTCATCCACCCCTTCCATTTAGGCTCAGATACCAAGCATAAGACTTTTGGGGAACATTTTAAACCATAACAATGTCAAAGCAAAAAAAAAAAAATTTTTTTTTTTGAGACAAGGTTTTGCTTTGTAGCCCAGGCTGGTCCTGAACTCATTATGGAGCCCAGGCTGGACTTGGGCTTGCAGCAACCCTGCCTCAGCCTCCTGAGTGCTCGGATGACAGGCTTGTGCCACCACATCCAGTTTATGTGGTGCTGGGGAATCAAACTCTTAGTGCTTGTTAGCCAAACACTTTTAACCGCTGAGCCATTCCTCCAGCCCCAACAGTTTTAATTTTTTTGTGTTTAGGCTTTTACAAAATATCCTCTTCTATTCATTGCATTTATGGAGTATTAATCACAAACAAAATATAGAACAAGAGCTTTCCAGTATTAAAACAGATCCACAGATCATCTTAGGAATTGGTCAGAATTTATTCATTTCTTAAGTGGAAACTTCCCTTTAAGTCGTTTTGGACTAATTTTTTTACTCCTGCCATTAGTTAATTTTCAGCTACCTAAAAATAACCCAGCAGCCAAATTTTTAGACAATACAAGCATCAGTTATCCAAAATGATTGTCCTACAATGAATGGTCCAAAGGTTGACAAATAGAAATAAGGCATTTTATTCACTGGTACCCTCACTTCCTCAGAAGAAAACAATCCTGCAATCCATCAAGCAGGACTCAGACAGTGTTTAGCATCCTTAACACAATCACACCAAAATAACCACTTGGTCTACCCAGTCAGGTTAAATCTTCGGCACTGAAATTATAAAAAGATTCTCTTATTTTTAAACTCCAAGATGTACAGATCTCTGGGCTCCCTAGATTGGAGGAATGGCTCAGCAGTTAACCTCCTTGCCTAGCAAGCATTAAGTACCCAAGTTTGATTCCCCAGCACCACATAAGCTGGGCATGGCAGCGTACGCCTGTAATACCAGCACTGGGAGGCTGAGGCAGGAGGACTACCCTGAGTCCAAGGTCAGCCTGGGTTACAGACTGAGACGCTTGTCTCAAGGAAAAAAAAAAAGATCTCCAGGCTCTTAAGTAGGCAACCCTTGCAGTGACTGCCCAGGCACTGAAAGGACGCAGCTGGCAGGTCGCCTCTCTTTAACTGTCCCTTAGAGCAGGTGTTAATCGGCAAGGTCACAAGTTCACTCAAGAATAAGCCAGCTGACCTTGCTCAGAGATTAACTCTCACAGTTACAGCAGACAACCCCCAGCTCTGGTCACCCATGTAATAACCATGTACTTGTCACTCATTATCATCAACTGAAGACAGGACTCAAGGTTAACTGATCATAAAAGGGCTCTGCTGGACTCAGAGAACAGGCATAAAAATTTGACCACTCAGCCCATTCTAGGGGTAGGAAGCTGAGCTAAAGAGTGGTGATTTGAGTGAAATGAGTCAGGCACAGAAGATTAAATATGTTAAATATCACATGGTTTCTCTGGTTTGGGAAACCCAGAACACAGGCATTCTACAGAACCACACAGTGTGATAGTGGGAGTTAAAGGGGATGAGGAGGGACTGGGGAGGGATTGCGAAGTGGATGGGATATATATGTGCACGAAACACTCAAGTTCATTGTAAACATTTATGTATTAATAAAAACGGTTGAGGGGGGAAGAACTAATCATGGATCAGATATGCTTTTGGGTAAAAGATGACATGTGCATCCTGGCCCCTAAAAATTCTATGTTACCAACAACATCTAAACTTTTAGGAGTTTTAAGCTACTCTTTCTGCTACCTCTGAAAGCCAGGCACCTAACTAAAACCTAGACGGTAACCCATAGCTGTCATTAAAAAAAAAAAAAAAAAAAAGGTAAAAGGAGTGCGAGACAGAAAAACTCCTCTGAAAATCTTCAGTTAAACTTACAGCTTAACTGTCATGGTGGGCAGAACCACTTTCACACTATATGAACCTAACAACCATTTGTAGGACAGACTGAAAGGCAGGGAATTTTCTACACTGTCAAAATCTTTCTGGTCTCTTCCCATTTCTCCTTCATTTATCACAAGACTAGAGAACTATAAGACATTCAACTTTGTGCTTGCTTTTGCTCTAACCTACAAATCACTAGTAACATTTTAATATAAAAAAGATGAGCTGCTGGTCACCAAGCTGCTTATAAAACAACTTACATAAACCAAAATCCTACAATCCTAACACTGTCAGCAATATTTTAAAGAGTGGTAGAGCCTTTCTTAAACTTGAACAACTAAATCGTATCCCTGGGCAGCCTCTACACGTCCAGAACACTTTGAGTTCCAAATGCAACTAGCCCTACCTACATCATACAAGCAGTATCTTCAGAAGTATCTCACTACAGACAATTACAGCATAAAAAAACTAAACAGGATTATTTCTTATGGTTATTGTAAAAGCCAAAGCACAGATCCAGATAACCTAAAGTAATTTTTGTCCTGACACAGGCTTAAATTGTCTACAAAAAAAAGCAGCACACATTCAGTGCTGCTCTGGTTACCTCCTAACGGATGTTCTTAAATTAGCATAGTCGGCCTAAGTGGGTGGGATGCTTCGGCCTCCAGCGCTTGATGTTCTATGAATGTTTGGCTGGGATTCCATTTTTGAAACATTCTTTATACTTAGAAAACTGTGACAATGTTTGTGTAACATTTACAAATAGTAATGAAAACAGCATTCTGGGATCTGCACACTCAACCACATTATAAACCAAAAGTAAATACATCAATTAAGCTGCCAGGTCACGTGGATTTTAAGCAGACTTTGGAATAAACTTTCCCCTGCCATCTTTTTTTCACATATATCTCAACCATCTACAAACACATCAGGATCAGGAAGGCCGCAGCTCCACAGCGAATGTACCCGTGCGTGCGTGTGTGTGCGTGTGTGCGTGTGTGCGTGTGTGTGTGTGTGTGTGTGTGTGTGTGTGTGTGTGTGACACTACAGGTTGAACCCAGGAGCTGCACAAGCTAGGCCAGCATTCTTTATTTTTACTCTGTGAAGTTTGAGACAGGGTCCCATTAAGTTGTCCAGACAGTACTCAAGCTCTGATCCTCTTGCTTCAGGCTCTGAGTAGCTGGAATTACAGGTGTCACGGTACAAAGTGGCACTAATTTTTTTTAAAACTCAGGTTTATACACAGCCACTTGTGAAGATTATATCTTGGAATAGAAGTTATTGTTAAAACTGGAGGGACTGGAGGAATAGCTCAGCGATTAAAGTGCTTTCCTAAGAAGCTCAAAGCTCTGAGTTTGATTCTTCAGCATCACATAAGCTGAATATGGTAGCGCATGCCTATAATCCTAGCACTTAGGAGGCTGAGGAAGGTGGACTGCCATGTGTTCAAGGCCAGCCTAGGCTACGTAGCAAGTTCAGGACCAACCTGGACTGCAGAACGAGATCCTACCTCAAAAAACAAACAAGTACGATTTTACTAGTATGTAATCCAAATAAAAAAGTGAAAATAAAAAGCTGCAGGTATGATTGTAATGGTATCCATAATTTAATTACAAATTTAAGTTTTCACTTTCTCAATTTAGAAGGAACTTGCACTAGTGAAACAAAGATAAACTAAAAGTATCACATAATATATTTTTCCTAACTATGGAGAAAAAATTTAAACTACTAAAAAAATCTGAATAAGCAAGTAATAAGCTCACAGATTTTGAATTTTTGTATACAGTAACAATAAACTGGGCCAAATGACTTTAAATTTCTCTGGTCATTGTTTCTACAACACTACAAACTTTATAGTACTTTTCATAGGCAGTCGTAGAAATTCTAATGTGACTTTGAAAATTAGGCAATAAGTATCAAGAGTTTTTCACTTTCAATTAATAGTCCAAATACAGCCATTAATTTTGCTGCATTAAGATTTATAATCACCTCTTTACAGAATGGCACTGTTCTCAAAGTAACAAGCTGGCAGAAAAGAAAAAGTTATCTAAGTTAAATACTAAGAATTAAATTAAAATTCTCTGTGACATTTACTAAAATGAAAACAATGTCTTGAAGAAGGCCAGAAAGAAAATTACAATATTAAAATAAAGTACCACTGTCCCTCAGTGTTGTGGTGACGGGTTTTGGAACACAGCCTCTCCATCCCTGCAATACCAGAACTCACCGATTCTCAAGTCCCTCATATAAAATGGCACATGCCATCTGCACATGACCTGTTCACGTTCTGCCACTTACCTGAGTCATTTCTAGATTAATTATAATACCAAACTTACTGTTAGAGGTTAGTGCACTATATTTTTGGGGAATAATAACAAGAGAGAAAAGTCTGTACATCTTTACCACAGTTGTAATACTTTTTTTCCAAACATTTTTGATCTGTGGTTGACTGACTCAGTGGATGCAAAATCGATGGACAGAGGGCAAAAGGTACACATGAAGTAGCAGCCACCTTCCAGGCGACCTCCAGTGGACTAAGGGACTCTTCCTCAAACTTCACCACTATAATAGAAAAGAGCCACCAAACCCTTCCCATTCTGATGATGTAACCTTAAGCAAACCAAGCACTGAATACAAAATTTCCTTGTGAGGTTTTCTTTCAAACATTCTGAGCAATTTGTGTTGTGCTTCATAATGTATCTTCAAAATCTTTGAGTAAAACTAGAACTCTCCAGCTCGAGGTGTCATTTTCACTGCAAGGCTTTGCTGCCCTCAGGTGACCCAGTGGCCACTCATACACCAGAATCCAGGGAAGCCTGAACCAAGCTCTGCAGCACTTCAGCACACTTCCGTTAGGCGTGGTTAAAGCAGTTCTGCCAGTGGATTCAAGCTCAGAATTTCTTTTCCCTCGAGCAGGGAACTTACATTTTCATGTTTCATGTGTTTGAGCAGCCGCAGCTCTCTGTAGGTCCTTTTGGCGTGAATGATGGACTGGAATGGTCGGGACAGCTTCTTCACTGCCACGCGTAACCCAGTTTTTGTGTCAAAAGCAGAACTAATGGGAAAAAAGAGAAAAAAAAAATCCCACCATTAAAAGTGCTCAAAATGCCAGTTTTAAATATTTCCAAGGCTTTTTCATTTCCAAATTAAGTGAGTCTATAACAAAATAGACCCTAAACTGATCTATAACACCACCAAAGAAAGAAAGTATCTGTTATTGGTGATTTTTTTCTAATCTTTTCTATGCATCTTAACCAGAGATTAGCACCTTTTCTCCCCTGTAAAGTGCCAATGATATTTCAGAAACGATGTGTATCCAAAGTGTGTCCCAACTATGCAACTGGTGATTGGAGCTGGTAAACAGTCAGATCAGGTTTATTGTGTTTACTTATTTTTGGCGCATGTGTAAAACTTTTAATGTTTCTATATGTCAGTTAAAATACAAATTTATCAGATAATAAGTTTAAAAACAACTGTGGCTGTATTCTAGTAAACTGCACCAAACCAGGCAGCTGCCTAATCCTAAGGAGCCAAGAGACGAACAGACAGCCACAGAGCGGGATCAAGTCTCCCCCCTCAAGCCAGACCTCACGGTCACCTGTCACCCTATGTCATCTGATCAGAGCAAAGGCTTGGGAAACTACCTTGCTTTCAGGAAAATGACACGCGCAAATATCTCTGAGCATGTAGGAAAACATCTGTCTCTTTCGAAAGGTAGAAATACAATTGGAAACAAGCCAAAACGTCCTGCCCTTAGGAGGTGGGGAGAGGAAGGAAAGCAGGATTTTAAAAGTGATGGATGCTATTAAGAAGTAAAAGAGAGTGAGGAGATAAGAGGGAGAGAGAGGCACACTCCACACTACTTCAGCTGAGCTGCCTGAGGAAATGCACTGCGCTCAAAATTGAGCCATGTATGCGTAGCAATCGTGCAAGTGAAATCGTAAGGGAGATGAGCTTCACAGATGAAGTAACACCAGTGAAATAACACTGTGAATCCTGGTCACACAAGCAACCGTCATGAGACCTTTACATTCTTTTTCTTATATTAGCTCTTTTAACACAGCTACAAAGTAACACCATTTCCTTACTCATCAGCACACAGAAGTTCAACAACTGGCCCTTGGTCACAAAGCTAAAAAGTGCCAGAGGGGCAGGAGGTTGGTGGCTAGAGCACTCGCCTAGCAAGCGCAAGGCCCTGGGTTCGATTCTCAGCCCCACACAAAACTGGGGGGGGGGGGGGGCCGTGAGAGGGACATACCTGCAATCCCAGCACTCGGGAGGCTGAGACAGGATGACTGTTGTGAGTTCAAGGTCAATCAAGGCTGCTTAGTGAGTTCAAGACCAGCCTGGACTACAGAGTGAGAAACCCTGTCTGGAAAAAAAAAAAAATTGGCAAAGCTGAGAGGCTGTAACTAGAACTCAAGCTACTCACTGATTAGCTAACCTGCCTCTCAGATGAACAAGTGTAACCAACAGATGACACAGGAAGCAAAGGTGGAGAAGTATGGTGTGCTGGAGCCACAGGAAGAAAAAGGCTGCCTGTCTGTGCAGCGCAGGAGGCAGTGGGGGACAGGAGGGGGCAGTGAGGGATGAGCCTCAGGCCGAGGCCGACTCCTACAGGACAACTGCAGCAAGAGACGTGTGTTTATTATTTTTTTAGGAGCTGGGCTCATTCTACCATGCCTTGTCTTCCTGTTTATCTCAGAAGAATGAGCATCTTGGACTCTCTGGTCACCTGTAATCGCCAAACGATGTACAACAGATCTATTTTACAACTCCGTACTTACTGCAGGAGTTTCCTGTGTAATCTTTATGAGTGTCCTCACTCTCCAGCTTCTAATGTGTGACACGATCCTATAAACCTTCAACCTCTTTTCGACACCTACCCTCTACTGGTTTGTGATGCAAGGCTGTGCCTGGCAGGCACTAGTACTCTCACACCCTGCACTAGGGGCATACACCCAGAGCCCAGGCTTTTCATAGCAGCAGGTGAGGTGGGTGTCTTCCTCTGCAGCCATGGCCTCTTCAGGACCACTACTTCCCATGTGCTTCCTTTTCCTTTTCTTTTTTCTTTTCTTTTTCTCGGTCTTGCTCTGTGGCACAGGCTGGTCCTGAACTCACTATGAAGCCCAGGCTGGCCTTGGACTCAGGGCAATCCTGCCTCAGCCTCACAAGTACTGGAATTACAGTACAGGATTACCACACCTGGCTTATGCAGTGCTGGGAAATCGAACTCAGGCACTTAGCGCTTGATTTAGCGCTTGCTCAGCAAGCACTTTTAACCACCGAGCCATTCCTTCAGCCCCTTCCCGTGTGTTTTCTATATGCCCCTGCTCACAACCCTGATCAATTCTTCCAATTCACTGCTGTTATCTACTGGCCCGGAAATTTACATTCACCAAAAAGTTCCTATTTGGAAGTCTCCCCGACTCTCAACTTCTGTCATCATTCTTGACAACTCTGATGTCCAGATGGAGGGCATATCTGACGTCCCACTTCCTGACCTCTCTAGGAAATGCCACCTCATTTAACCACTTTCACAGTCACACCCCAGTCCTTCCTGCCTACAAAATCCTGAATGCCAGCACTGTTTCCATCACAATATGCCTAGCTCCTAGTTGACCTGGACCCTGAATGCAACAATTTGCTGGCCCCATCCTCACTGCCTGCTTCTATCCCTCAGCCCTGTCCTGTCTTCATGTCCTTCATTCTTACTCAATGGCAATAATTCTCTCTCCCTCATCTGGATAAAGTCTAACCTTTGGTGACCTCAATTATTTAATTTCACAAAACTGAATCTAAGAAACTAAATGTGGTTGAAGGAAAAAATGCATAAACAGATTGGCTGCATGTTTCATTTCTAACTGACTTCAAGCAGGCTTTCAGCAGCGCTTGTCTTCCCTAGTAAGCTCATTTTCCTCCTTCAAAGTGATCGTTTATCCTCCTTTAAACATTTCTAGCTCATCTACTCTCTCAAAAGTTGCCTTTGCCATGAGAAAAGAGAAACCACCAAAGAGGAGCTTCCCGGCCGACCATCAAATCTGAAGCCCCATCTGCATGCGGGCCCATCTCTGTCCTCCACCTTGCTGCAACTCAAGACACATGCCCGTCCTTATCAGAACACCCAAGACCACAACACACACTGTGGTGTCCTGCCCTTTATCTCCTCAAAGACTTCACTTCTTTGTGTTTCTCTCTTGTATCATGAGTTCACTCTATCTGTTCATCACTCTTACCGGCATAAACTATGCTCCAGTTATTTTCCATCCTCAAAAACACAAACCTTCCACCAACGGCTCCTCCTCACAGTTAGTTAAATTCCTTACCAAAAAAAACTTTATACCAGAGGCTTCCAACAGCATCAGATTCACCTGGGAATTTATAGGAACCATATGATCCAGGTACCAACCAGGGCCACTGGATCAAAAGCTCTGGGTCCAGTAATCTATATTTTCTCAAGCCCTTCATGCAATTCCAACACAACCCAAGATCTGAGACCTACTAATCTATCCTTCCACTGTCTGAAGTGAAGCTGTGAACCAGAGCATTGACTGTATCTGAGAACAAAGCAGAAATTCAGGCTCTTGACCCCTAAAGCAGTATCTACATTTTGACCAGCTGTCCCGGCCATGATCTGTCTTTTCTGGCTTAGAAAGCATGCAACTACCTGAGTCATTTCCTCTACTCCGTTCTTTCTCCAATCCAGTCTACCGAAGTTGCTCTTCTCTGGGTCATCAATGACCTCTGGTACCAAATCCAGGGGCCACTTTTCTGGATGAGCAATGGACATGGCCATCACTTCCCCCTTCTCTAAACACACTCCCTCCTGCAGTCTCTGCCAATCTGCCTGTTGGCTTCTCCGCCCTTCCTGGCTGTTCCTTCTCTGTGTCCACAATGTATGCTTCCTCTACTCAGGCTCCACATTTTGATGATGTTCTTCAGGGCATGGCCTTAGGCCTGCTTCCCTCTCCCACATTCTCCTTATACATGATCTCATCTATACCCATGACTTCAAATTAAATCCCAGGCATACAATGAAAACTCCAAAATCTCTGTCTTACTAAAATCTCTTCTAGGAGCTGACTGCATGTCAGATGTTTTCATACAGAAGACCTGTAAGTATCATGAATTTGTCAACTTCAGAACACCTGAGCTCTTCTCCCTGTCCCTTAAAATAAATGGTCTGCGATCCACAGTACACTTCTCTAACGCCGTGATCCACAACTACCCCACAATCAGATAGATGTTCTGTCTCTACCAGGGCCCAAATTGCAGTGGAAGACGCTTTTCAAACGTGAGTACTTCTGCAAAAGGTATAGTCCTGCCCCCAAGTCCTTGAGAGTCCAGACTGAACACTGCAGTCTCACCAACAGTGAATACCTCCAGCACCATTGGAGCTGCCACGGCCAAAAGGGCATGGCTGCCTGCACTGGGCCTGGTGATTGCTACACAGCTCCTCACTCCGGGTCATCCAATGAGTAGGTGGGCATAAATAAATGCATGAACAGGTGGACTGTTTATCCAGCGTTCAAGCCAGGAATGTGAGTGTCGTGCTTCCCATCTCCCTTTCCCTCCAGTCCCCCAGGGCCTTCCACATCTACCAGCAAGTCACATGCTTTCTACTTCCAAAATATACCTCAAGTTCAAGTTCTCTTAACTTCCCCACCACCATGTTAATATAAGTCATCTGCATCAGCAGCCTGCCTTCCTACCCCATGTTTCCTGTTCTGTCCCCTCTGAGTGTATCCTGTACCAGCATCCAATACAATCTTAAAAATAGTATTAGACGACACGGCTTCGCTGCTTCTAACCTTTGGCATGTAGCATAGAATGAAACTTTCTTATCATGGCCTGCAGGACCCAGGCGACCCGACCCTACTGGCCACTCCCCAGGCCTGGAGGCTTGCCACTGACATCTGAGCACACTAGCTCCTTTCAGTTCCTTAAGCTACTCAGACAAGCTGTTCCTGGTTCTGGAGACACTCCTTGCCTCCTCGCAACACCAAGACCAAATCCTTATCCTTCCAGGACGTGCTTGGTGACACCATCAGAGATATAGCTAGCATGTCCCAAGCAGCCACTGCGACAGTGCCTTTACGGACTCCCCTATACCTCCCATACAGGGAAGAGAGCTCTGATCTCATCCTTGCTCCTACAACCCAAAGAACAGTAACTTCTCTCTTGTAAGTACCAAGAGAACTTGCAGTCTTCTCCTAAGGTCTCTAAGCTGGCTGGGGAGGTGGGGAAATGGGCCAGCCTCTCGGTACAGGGTGCTGCCTCCTGCAGGCAGGGCACTTTCTGCCAGGCTGAGCAGGTCCCTCCCTCACTGACCTGCCTGGGACTCTGCTAGTTCAATTCACAGGGGACAAAAGAAGGCTGCTTCAAATATCTGTCCTAGGGGCTGAGGAATGGCACAATGCATTTTGCCTAGCAAGCACAAGGCCCTGGGTTCAGTTCCCCAGCATCATTTAAGCTGGGCATGGTGGCACACACCTATGATCCCAGCACTCGGGAGGCTGAGGCAGGAGGACTGCCACGAATCCAAGGCCAGCCTGTATTCCACAGTGAGTTCAGGACCAGCCTGGGTTACAAAACAAGATCTTGTCTCAATAAATAAATAATAAATTGTAAAATAAATAAATAAATAAAAAGAAATACCTGTCCTAGGTATTCCCCATGACAGCTTTACCAGTAATAAAGTACATTTTTAAAATCTGTTTAGCTCCTGTATCGATTCAGTAAAAGGCAGGCTAGGATTCACCAGGACCCTACAGACCCCAATAATCACATATTATTAGTATATGTTTATTTACCACCCAGCAGAATGATTAAATAAAGGCAAAGGCTCTAGAATTAGATAAGCTGAATTTTAATTCCAGTGGTGCACTGAGTAGCTGTGTCATCTTGAAAAAGTGAATTGAAGTCCTTTAATTTCATTTGTGAAATGAAGATAATGTTTATACCCCATGTGCCTGGTTGTCTATTAGGGTTAAACCCCACAACTCGTACAGTGGGTTTAGCCAAGAGCCTGGTCTGTGGTAAAGCTCATATGTTGGCACTAATGTCCTCCTTACCCTCGGGCCTGAAGCGTCGGAAGGCAGCAACTACGCTGTCTACCTGGGTACAGTCTAAAGAAATGCTTCACGAAGGCATATTTTATAATGTCACCATTTCAACATACAAAATAACATTTCTTAATTTTTATAAATTCAATATCATTTAATAGAGAATTGATATTAGTGTTTAAAAACTAACATGTACTGACTACTTATTGTTACTAGGCACTGTGTGTTTGAGACAGGGTCTTGCTCTGTGGTCCAGGCTGGCCCTGAACTCACTATGTAAGCCAGGCTAGCCTTAAATGCCCAGCAATAACCCGTCTCAGCCTTGCGAGTGCTGAGATTACAGGTTTGTGCCACCAGGCCTGGCATATGTGGCGCTGGAGATTTGAAACCAGGATTTGAGCTTGCTAAGCAAGCACTTAACCACTGAGCTACATCCCAGCTCTAGGTATTGTTTTTTAAAATGACAGATGTATTAAAACCCAGGTAGTATGCATCAAGCACAAACTCTTAACAATGACACCATAATGGACGAGCCAGTTCAACTTCGCTAAAAGTTCAGCTCATTCTAAATATATTCTAATGGGACAGACTCTTTTCCAAAGAGCTTCCTACACATTTAATGGTACCTCACAAGAAAAAGGTTTCTGTCACCTTCCTCATGATGGTATTAATAAAAAATATTTCATAAGAAAAAAACTTTTACATTCGACACATTACTTTATCTTGAGTAAAATTTCAATCCTTAAAGTTCTACTATTTTTTTGTGAACCTAAAATGTTTAGGAGTTAGTACTATGTTATCTGACAAACACCAAAATATCACTTTAAAGTATTTGCTAAAATATGTCCTCCAGGTGACCTGAGAAACATATGAAACATTAAACCTGGTACCTGACATCACAGAATTTACCACCTAGCTGGAATGATAAAATATAAATGAAGGGAAATAATCCAATAATTATATACAGTAGAGCACTTTCAAAAAGTAGGGTTCAAAAAACACAAACTGGGTTTAAAAGATACATATGTAAAAATATCTAAGTTGATAAATCTATAAATGTTCATGGAAGTCTATTCACAACAACAAAACCAGAGACTACCTGAGCATCCCACAAGAACAGTTTAAATAAATGACAGTCCATTCTCATGTCTAACACACTCCAGCAGTCAATGAGAACCTCCATGCACCTATATGTACATGTCACGCTACGGGTGGCAAAAAGAACACGTTATTTCTGGTGGAACAAATCCAGTCATATGTGTACCTACATATATACACAGAAGAAATGCCCAGGGTCTTCCAGACTGCTAACATTTTATGTATGTCTATCCTTCCACATTTTTAAAAAATGAGTTTAAACTGTGGCTGAAGAAATGGCACAGTGGTTAAAGCACTTATCTAGCAAGGGCAAGGACCTGAGTTTGATTCCCTAGCACCACATAAAGCTGGGCCTGGTGGTGGTGTGATCCCAGCACTTGGGAAGTTGAGGCAGAGGATTGCAACACTTGCAAGGCCATAATCATGTAAATCTGCGTAAATTTGCATCCTATGCCCCTAAAGCACATTTTTTTTTTACAAAATAACTTTCAAATCTGTAAAAATAGTATCATTAAACACGTACAACAATTATTGATAGGCATTTTAGCTATTCCATATTCTTTTTCTTACTTGCACACACATATAATATAAATACTAGTATAATGAGTATCTCCATCCATGCTGATTCTTCCATAATTGCATGTTTTCCTTAGAACAGACTAATTTTCTTCAAAGGATAAACACTCCCATCTTACTGGTAAAAGAGACAAGCATGAATTGTTCAGAGAAACTGCTGTCTACTTAGTAGTTAGCAACCCCAACAGTCAAAGCCACTAAAGTAAGGAATAAATGATCTAACTCTTATCCCAGTTTTTCTTTTCTTTTCTTTTTTTGTTGTGGTACTCAGGATTGAGTCCAAGGCTTCAGGGCCTTCACACTGAGCTAAATCTCCAGCCATTTCTATTTTTTATTTTGAGACAGGGTCTCATTAGATTGCTAAATTTCCCAAGCTGAGCTCTGCAACCCTCCTGCCTCAACTTTTTTTTTTTTTTCTTTGAGACAAGAGTCTCATTCTGTAGTCCAGGCTGGTCCTGAACTCATCATGTGGCCCAGGCTGGTCTCAAACTCATGACAACCCTCCTGCCGCAGCCTCCCAAGTGCTGGGATTACAGGTGTGTGCCACCACACTCAGCTCATGTGGCACTGGAGAATCAAACCCAGGACCTTGCTCTTGCTAGGCAAGTGCTCTGACTACTGAGCCATGTTCCCAGCCCCTGGCTTGACCCATCACAGTGCTGCGATTATAGAACTACATCACTAGGCCTTGCTTTTAAGCCTTTAAATGCTCTTCCTGACTTCCCTTTTCTACCCCTAGTCAAAGCAGTATCTGGAGAAAAAACTTACCTAATTTGTCCTAAAATACAAATTACAATTGCCAAAAAGAGAAGTTCCTATTAAACCAATAACTGTGCAAAGGGAAAAATTCAAATTTACTAAACACCTGATTCTGCCACATTATTATTTGGGTATCAAATCTTGTAATTGACGAGGTAAATACACTTATTTTCAAAAGAAGGAAAGAAAGAAACAGACAAACCTGTCCTCAACCAGTCAGAAATGCTAATAACCCCCTTAAAGTCATATAACCAGTATGCACTTGGAATTTGAACCTATATCTGACTAATTTCAATGTTCACCCTCCTCCAGGACCCGAGCTTGTGCCAGGGATGTGGCTACTGGTTTTGTCTTTATTATAATGATTCACCTACCAGTATTACCAGTTGAGAAAATACCTCTTAATCATAGTTTTAAGACTGGTGCTATAAGTAAACCTCATTTTTATGAACAGCATTATAAAATGGAATTACCTTTTTGATACTTGGATTGTTCAACTAAAAAAAAGAATGGATTGTTCAGCAAATTCCCCAACTGTAAATTTACAGTCTGCCTAAGTTATAAAATTAATTCACATTTTTATAAAATCATTGAAATGGTGAAAAAAACTACAAGAAGACATTTAAGTTCATTAAATGTAATTATTACAATAACAGGATGTCACTGTCACTCACCTAACTACTGACTGTGAATCCAGTGACTAGCACACAATAATACTCATTAAAAAAATGAATATTTACTGCCAGGTGTGGTGACACATGCCTGTGATTTTGGCTACTCAGGAGGCTGAGGCAGGAAGATGTCAAGTTCAAGGCCAGCCTGAGCAAAGTAGCAAGGTCCAATTAAAAAAAAATTTAAAGGATGTGGATATAACTATTGCTCCCTGGGTTCAATCTCAGTACTGGGGGGAGGGGGGGGGGAAGGGCGGGGAGAAGGGAGGAAGAACGTTTTGTTACAGATTCAAACTTACCTCCTCAATCCTGGCACTAAAAATATTGGTCTACTGGATTCTTCTTCTTTTCTTTTTCTTTTTCTTTTTTTGAGACAGTTTCACTCTGTAGCGAAGACTGGTCCTGAACTCACTGGTGTAGCCCAGGCTGGCCTTGGACTCAGGACAATCCTCCTGCCTCAGCCTCCTGAGTGCTGGGATTACAGGTACACATCACCATGCCCAGCTTTATGTGGTGCTGGGGAATCGAACTCAGAGCCTTAACTGCTATGCCATTCTTCCATCCCCGCCTACTGGATTCCTAATATATCTTAATGTAATTTCATTTAACTTAGTCTAAATTTGTTTTATACCTTACTTTACTCCCCAGTGAATTTAAAGCAGCTTCGAACTACATGTATGTAACCTGACAAAACAGTAAGTGATTCATGGAAAAAAAAATAAAGCCAGTAAGAACCTCTACGGGCTAGCATACACTATGAGGTCCTTTTTAAGTAAATACCCACGAGAGGTGGGCCTCAAATTGACTCTGGGCCTATTCCAGCCATCAAGAAAGAGCACACAACCAGCTAGGACATGAGCCGCAGGACACATGCAATAAAAACAAACCAGGTACTCAGAAGAACTGGAGAGAGGCATAATTATTCCTGCAATAAAACCAGAGAAAGGTTCCACCTGCATGCATGCTTATGAAGGAGACATTGTATAACAAGGTAAAATGTCCTAATCAACTTTTTTGCAAGTTACAACAGTGGGTTTCACAGGTTTGTCTTCTTGGAGCCTCCCTCAGTGCAGACTGCTACTATAAAACCCAAAGTACCATGGGCCATTACTAGCAAAAGGTCGGGAGGGGACACAGCACAGTGACAGCAGACCTGACCCAAAAGGAAAGCGGAAGTGTGTTCAGAAACACAAGTTAAAAACCCCAGATTCTTAATCTGAGCTACTTGGTAACAGCCTCCAAAACTTGCCTTTCTAGTAACTAAATAATTCAGACTCACAACTTTCTATTTGTCAATGAGGCCTGACACAAAACTTAATACTGTATTGGGAATATTTTTCTGCACAAATCTCACAAAATTACATAATCTATTTTTTCTTCCCTGTAAATTCTCGTAAAAGAGTTAAGAGTATAACTCAGGAGTAAGAGTACTTGTCCGGAACGTGAAAGGCCCTGGGTTCGATCCCCAGCACCAAAAATAAATGTAAAAAGCAAGCAATGAACATGTAAAGAAAACCAAATGAGTAGATGACACTGTATTTCTGGGCTCTGTCCCTCCATTTGGAAGGAAAGTAATGAAAATAAAAGCAACTTTTAAGCAAATGCCGGAACAACAGTTTTGACTGAAGATATCAACAACTATTCAGAGTAACGGAGGATTTAAGAGTAAAATTCAAAACTCCTACCATCTGTTTTTGTTTTGCAGTGCTGTGGACCAAAGCTTTGAGAGCCGGGCACATGGTGCCAGGCAGCACTCTACCACCTAACCACGTTCCCAGCCCAGAAACACTAAACATTTCAAATACTGTCAGCTTTCTCTTAATACTTTTACAAACTCTCAAATGCCTTGTTTTGACATCTACACATACTGATTTTTTTTAAATAACAAAATTATGTGCTGGAGTATGACTCAGTGGTAGAGTGCTTGCCTGGCGTGTGTGCAGTTCCACCTCTGAACTTCAGCACCGTCAAGGATTAAAAAAAAAAAAGCACACACTGCACATAGTTCATACCAGGCTCCCAGTCAGTACTGGGGGTTCCATGGTCTTTCTACCACTAAACTCTATCCCTAGACCATTTACATTTTTCTTATTTTGAGACAGTCTAGCTAGATTGCCCAGGTAGGACTTAAATTTGCAACCCTCCTGCCTCAGCCTCCTTCAGTGCTAATATTACAGGTGTGCACCACTGTTCCAGCCTATATACATTATCATTACATGGAATTCCTTTTCTTAAAATACAATTTTCAGATTAACAGAAAGAACATAACATGTTATTGATACAACTGTTACAAGTACATGTAATATATCCAATCTCCAGACCTTCAATTTCTAAAAATTAGACAAAGGATTAAAACCTAAACGATATTCAACAAACCTTACCATAGGTTCGCCCAGAATGGAAAAACAAAAACAAAAAAACAGCAATCGATAACCACCTGTAGAATTTATGCAGTTCAAAACTTCTATGCAAAGTAAGCATATTCATGAAAGTACACTTATATAGAAAAAATATTCATGGTAAAGTTTACTAGGAACATTAGTTATGATCAGAGAATTGTAAGACACATACTAGAAATTTGCCATTCCTTACTTAGTCCAATTTCTACTGAAAAAACTTTTAAGTTAGTGAAGCAAAAACGTTTTTTATCACCACTTTAATTTTTACTAAGGCTAGAAAAACTAATATCCAAACAACGAAATAATTCACTTAAATATATACTCTAATTACCCAAAACATGATTAAAATGTAAAATGCAGTTAGTCTTTGTTGGTACAAATTCAAAAAAATACATTAACTTTATAAAATATTTCTTTGTTGAAATTTTAAGTGACAGTAGTATCAGTTAATGTATTTCCCTGAGTGCCAGGAGAAGTGACATATTTCTCTGCACCAAGAGTAAAGGCCATCTGACGACTACAAAAATATTATAGGTGGATGAAGTAAGTAATTTTTAACTCTTTTCAAGCAAATATGAAACAGTAAATAGACTAACCACAAGTAATTGTGTAGTGCTGCCTTGCTGCTACAATTAGAGGTTTTCAAATTTAAAAAAAAAAAAAAAAAAGGCTTTTACAGGGGCTGAAGGAATGGGTCAGCGGTTAAAGTGCTTGCCTAGCAAGTGCTACATCAAGCACTAAGTACCTGAGTTCGACTCTCCACCACCACATAAGCTGGATGTGGTGTTGCAGGCCTGTCATTCCAGCACTCGGGAGGCTGAGGCAGGAGGATTGCCATGAGTTCAAGGCCAGCCTGAGCTCCACAGTGAGTTCAGGACCAGCCTAGACTACAGAGTCAAAAAAAAAAAAAAAAAGAAAGAAAGAAAGAAAGAAAGAAAGAAAGAAAGAATTCAGTAACACATTAGGTGGATGCTCTGGCTCGTGGTCTCTCACAAAGTTGTAGTCAAGATCCTGGCCACAGCCAAGTGACCTGATGACTTGGCTGGGACTGGAGGATCAACTTCCAGGATGGCTCATCCCACGTCTGTGGGGAGGCCTCTTCCTGCAGGCAGGCCTCTGCATAGGGGTGCTGCAGGGTCTTCCCAATGTGACAGAGGGCTTCCTCTAATGCACTGGTTCTCAACAGAAGGCCATTTTCTCTTCAGGGGACATATGACAGTGTCTGAAACTGTGTGTGTGTTTGGGGAAGGGGTAATAGAGGTCTAATTCAGGGCCTTTGCACTGCACTGCATTCCCAGACCACGTTTTGATTCTTATTTTCAAACACGGTCTTGCTAAATCACTAAATTGCCTAAGCTGGGCTTGAATTTGCAATGCTCCTGCCTCAGCTTCCTGGAATGCTGGGATAACAGACCTGCACCACCAGGTCTGGTGTGAAACATTTCAAGCTATCACAACTGGGGTATAGGCAGAAGGGCTCCTGGCATCTAGAGAGTAAGTACCAGGAAATGCTACTAAACACCCCCCAAGGATAGTCCCTCACAATAAAGAAGTATCTGGCCCAAAGGGTTAGAGGAATGGCTTAGTGGTTAAAGCACTTGCCGAGCAAGTGCTAACTCAAGCACTAAGTATCCAAGTTTGATTCCCCAGCACCCATAAACTGGGCATGGCGGCACACACCTGTAATCCCAGCACTCGGGAGGCTGAGGCAGGAGGATTGCCGTGAGTCCAAGGCCAGCCTGGGCTCCATAGTGAGTCAAGGACCAGCCTGGGCTGCAGAATGAGATCCTGTCGCAAAAAAAAAAAAAAAAAAAAGAAGAAGAAGAAGAAGAAGATAGATCGAAATACAAGTGAGAGTCCTGATGCTTACATCAGTTATTGTAGATTTAAGTTAAAAATACACATTTATTCAATAGTTCTTAGATAGGATGTAAAAATCAGCAACTTTTACAGTCAATACTCTATAGACACCAAACTCAACTATTCCTTTATGTATGTTTCCTGGTTTCGGCCAGAAGGGAAAGCAAATGCTACGGTTTAGTTTTTTATTCTAAGAATCCAGCCCAACGACCAGCACATCGGTAAAAACAACAAACAAACACCAGAAACCAGAAAGTGTCTGACCTCAGGAAGAGAAAAACTGCAGGGATCACAACAACAGCTCCCTCCAACCCATTGTGCACGCATGTTCCAGCCAAAATGACTTCAAATGACTTTGCCTTGCCACTTACAACTCGAGATACTGTAATAGCTCCACTACCTGAAGTAGTTCTACAAGTCAGGAACGTGTGTATTTGAAAATGCAGTTATCCAATCTGACCTGATGGCACAAGTCTGTAATCCGAGCACTCCGGGAGGATGAGGCAGGAGGATCATGAGTATGAGACTAGGGAATTTAGCACCTTACTGAGACCCTGCCTCAATAAAACGGCTGTGGATGTAGCTCATTGTGAAGGTCCTGGGTTCAATCTCCAGCAAAAATAAAATTAAATTAAATTAAATGAAAAGGCAGTTGCTTGAGTCCTTCAGACCTAACTCTTAACATCTTAACATCTAGGATAAGACACAAACACCTTCACGTTCACAAGTTCCACAGGTGCTCCTGAAGTACAGCCAACCCAGAATGACAACCACAACAAAGTTCATCTGACCTGAGGGATCCCTGCCCCAGGCCAGGCCTTTTCCTTTTTTCTTTTTTTTTTCTTTCTTTTTTTTTTCTTTTCTTTTTTGAGACAGGGCCCCACTCTGTACTCCCTGGCTGGCTTAGAACTCACAGCATTCCTCCTGCCTTAGCCTGCCAAGTTCTGGGAATACACTATCCTTCCTCCACAATACTCAAATCTTTCTTCTTCCATGAAACCACTCTAACACTACAATCCACAATGCCCCTATTTTTGCATTCACACCAAAGCCTTTTTTTTTTTTTTTTTTTTTTGAGACAGGGTCTTCCTCTATAGCCTCACCATGGAGCCCAGATTGGCCTTGGACTCACTCAAGGCAATCCTCATGCCTCAGCCCCCCAAGTTCTGGGATTACGGGTGTGCGCCACCACACCCAGCTTATGGGATGCTGGCGAAGAGCAATGAAGGAAAAGCAGGAAAGACTGCACTTTAATAGATTTAGAATCCACAAAGTTAAGACATTCTTGAGATTAGATCTGAATATAAACGTTGGAAGCATGGCTGGGGATGCAGGGTGCTTGCCTGGCACGCTCAAGGCCCTGGGTTCAATCCCCAGTACCAAAATAGAAAAAGAAAAGATCATCCCCTGCTCCCCCCAAAAGATAATTGGAACCATGCTACCTGAACAAGTCAGATAATTCAAAGGGAATATTCACAGAAAGAAAAAAGAATTCTTACAATAAATCAGTAGAGGGCAGAAAAAAAAATTAGATAACCAAAAGATGAAACCAGGGGGCTAGGTGTAGCCCAGTGGTTAAAGCGCTTGCTTAGCAAGCACAAGGCCTTTGGTTCAATTCCCTGGTGTCACACATGCTGGGCATGGTGATGTATGTCTGTAATCACAGCACTGCTATAAATCTGAGGCCAGCTGGGGCTACATGGTGAGTTCAGGGCTAACCTAGACTACAGAATGAGACCCTGTCTAAAAAAATAGAGTACTTTAAGGAAGTGTTTTTTTAAAAAAAAATACAAAATGTGGATCTGTAGGAATAGTACAGTGGTTACAGCACCTCCCTAGTAAGAGCAAGGTCCAAGTTCAACTCTCGAGCACCACACAGACTTGGCCTGGTGGCACATGCCTATAATCTCAATACTCAAGAGGCTGCAGCAAGGGGATTGCTGTGAGTCTGAGGCCATCCTGGGTTCTATAGTGAGTTTGGGACCAGCCTGGACTACACAGCCAGACCCTGTCTCAAAAATAATAAAAATTAAAAAGACATAAAACTCAACATTAAATATTAAAAGTTATATGGCACTAAAAATAGTTACTGCCTTATAACCTCAAAGTCAGCAAAGTATTACAATACTTTACAGATAATTCTGAAAAACTGCAACACATCTTATAAGGGATCAGAATATATAATGCATATAAATGACATAATCTAAGTCAAGAATAAAGCTGATCTTCCTGTTATTGCTACCTGAGAGCTTCAAAGTTACTGCTAACGTCTAATATTTTCAAAGCTTAGCAAGAACCTTTAAAAAAAAAAAGTAGGTAATTTCCTAATCTACCATTCGTTCCTTAATTTAAGCGCAACTCTCTCTGGGTCTGTAAAGACCATCATATTTCTAAGGGGTTGAAAAATCAAGACACTGCAACAAGAGAAAACATAAAGAAGGAATGAACGCCAGAAGAGACAGCGGGGAAAACACGACCTACCAACTCAGGTCATGAAACGGCAAAAATCAAAATAAATAAATAAAGCTATTCATGAGGGTTACTTCTTGCAACTATGACCAGCTGTTCCCCCACAGCACCAGTCACACACCTGGCCGCAGGCATTCCCGCTGTGCGAGTTGTCCCCAGCACTGTGCTTACAGGTTGGATCCAGGACCTCACTCATTAGGAAAACTGTTATTATCCTCAAAATAATGAAAACCTGTGGCAATGTCTACAAGACACCGGAGGCTGTTCCAACTGGTATGGTGTAAGCAGCAGACAGGGACACTGCTAAACATATCATGCTCAAGTAGGAGCCTGTGACCAAGTATGATCCCGCCCAAAGTACTCCTACGGTGAGTCACCACCGCCACACCACCTTTGGGAATAGAAACGCGTGCTCACAGCACCTCCTGCTTGTCCTTCTAATTGGCTGCTCACCCCCTTTGCTCTAACATCAGTATCATTTAATAAAAAAACAAACCTGCCCATTTCAAAGCAGAATCAGAAAACAAGGTAAGCCAGATTGCATAATGTCCAAAGAGGAGATGGCAGGAGAAGCTATCAACAGAAGACGCCAATGTGGATATGTCTCTACAATTTAACACAGTATTCATTAGGGAGTCACATTTTATTATACCCAGGGAGGAAGATGACTAAGATTTCTACCAACATCTGGTAGCTTGGAGAAGAAAACAGGAATAAAAACTATTCAAAAGCCTAAGTTCAAGAAGGTTCAAACTAGCTAAAGCTCTAACTGAAAGATTTAACAGAGAGAAGAGAAAGGAAGCAGCTATCAGGACTAAGAAGAATAAAGCCATTACTTCTGGGAAATCAGGTCAGATCTGCTCCAGGATGAGGAAATAAGTTCCAACACACTTGCATCAGCTAGATACCTCAAGTTCAGTGTCACAGGAAAGAGTAAGAATGCATGTGACTTGCAAGTACGAAGATGGTCCCAGCAGAGGGACACCAGATGTTTACCCAAAGGAAGCACAGGGCAGCACTCAGGATCTACAGGGCCGTGCTCTCACAGTCCTTTTCTGCTCCTGAAACGGCTTCCCCAGCTCTCGGCAGGTCAGCACGCAGAGGTCAGAATCTGTGGTCACATGCGGGTGTCATCATTTTCCAGATCTGAATCATCAGATGGAAAGCTTTCCTAACACACATTTCCAACACACATCCTTACGTAACTGCTGTAGATGTAATAAGAAGTGACCACTCCATCACAACTTGACAGAGACACAGACAAATTTAAAAAGGTTTAGGAGAAGGGTTAGAAACAAGAGTAGCCTGAGTTGACAACCCAGAAATAAAGAAGCAAGGCCAGAGAGGATTTCCAAAGCAATAAGCCAAGATGCTTCCTAATGTTTTAATCTTTATAAACACAACACCCAGTATAATGCCTAGCATTGACAATGTGAAATTACTGAGTTTATGAACACAAAGGGGACACTTACTTGTTTTGTTTTGTATGGGGCAATGTCTACACTCCAGGCATACGCCTGAAACACAGTAAATGCATACTTATGGGGAGGCTGGCAGCAGGGCGTGCACAAACACACACAAACACACACACACACACACACACACACACACACACACACCATGCACCTTCCTTTGTGTCACAGGCACAGTGACATTACCACCACGGCCTAAGAAAAGGAGGAAATCGGAAATCTGTAACCATATCATTCAAAGTAACAGGAGCCAACATGTTAAGGGCCTAAAGTTAGTCAGACAGCAGGTCTAGACAAAATAAACATTTGTTCTATTACCTTTTTGTTATGTTGCCATGGGAATCTGTGTTTGCAGGAAAACTTAGTTTCTGCAACCTGGTGATAGAGTACACAGTAAAAGGGGAAGAGCTTGGATGACGAAGGATAAAAGCTTCTATATGTAAACGTGGGAAGACAATAAATAGTGCAAGGTTGTGTTTAGACAAGATTTCGCTCTATAGTCCAGGCTGATCCTGAACTCCTTACATAGCCCAGGCTGGCCTCAAACTCATGGCAATCCTTCTGCTTCAGCCTCCCAAGTGCTGGGATCATATGCATATACCACCATGCCTGGCTTATGTGGTGCTGGGGAATCAAACCAGAGCCTTGCACTTGCTAATGGCTGAGCTGCGCTCCCAGTCCTTAGTATAAATTTTTTCACTTATCTGTAGACTCTTTCAACCTATTAGATCTATTCGGGCTAACAGAGTTCCCTGGAGTCTCATAACCAAGACATCAGTGACGGGTGACAACAGTTCAACCTCTACAAAAATTACTGTTAACAAGGGAAATGCAGAGGAATGCAAAGCAGATACAAAGCCAAGTGAGAGGAATGAACCGAGATCTTAAAGAAGATAAAAATGATTATTTTTGGAGGCCAGAGTGTGTGATGTTTATCACAGGAGGCAGATCTGGAAAGCTTGTGCGGCGGCGCAGGACCCCAGTGGGGCAGGGCGATCTTGATCGTGGAGTCATGGAACCGCGATCTCCTCCACCTTCACGACCTGGATGGAATGGGCATGCACACCATGCCGGACCCCCAGGTCTTGTCAGCACTCACATAACTTAAGAGCACGAAAAGCCCTAGAGGCCACATAAGTTAGAAAACAATGTCAACAGGCTAATCTGTCCTTTTCAGTTTGACTCTGGAACTAATCACTTTGCCCTCTCTCTTCTGGCAACAAAAATCTTAAAAAGTAAAGTTGAGCCCACATAATTTAGAAAGCTGGAGCGGAGTACCCTGAATTTCTAAGAACCAATAAAAATACTAGCTCAGGCACTCTGAGACAGCGGGGATAAGAGCTGTGGGCATGGATCTGGTCTCTGTGCCTATTCATCTCTCCCTAAACCACACATGGTACATCTAGTGTGTAAGGAACAGAAATAAAAACTAGGAACCTTAGCGTGATCAGTTAAAACGTAAGTAGGACCACATCTCTCCTCTGTCCATAGCCTTCCGTGACTTCTCAAGAGCAAGTCACAGTCCTCACGAAGGCAAGAAAGTCCCTAGCCTAGAGGACCCCTGCACAGCTGCACCGCTGTTCCTCCTAAAACGTGGCAGGACCCATTCAGCTCTGGCCAACTGGCCTTCCAGCTTCTCAAGCACAGGGCCTCTGCTTGAAGGTCGCTGCATTTGCTAATCCCTCTGCCTGGAAGTTCATACCTCCTCACCCATGTCCACCGTGCTCAAAACCACTTCCCCTAGGCCTTTGCTCAACTGGCACTTTATCAATGAGCCCATCCTGCCCATGCTGCTTAGCTGGGCAGCCCAGGGCTGAGCTGCAGCTCAGAGGCAAAGCACCTACCTGGCAGGAGCAGGGCCCTGGACTTGAAAGAGCACCACACAGCACCCAGGCAAGAGAGGCCACACCTGCAAGAGCGCCACACAGCCAGACCACGCAAGAGCACAATGGGGCCACACCATCGCACTCCCTTCCTTGGCTGGTTCTATCAACACAATCATCATCTGACCCACTACTGTCTCCTTCCACTGTCAATATAAATAACAGTGAATTAAAAGTCCAAGTTTTTTGCAAGGTGTGGAACACGTCTTCATTTAGAAACAAAGTCGGAGGGGTAAAAGCTCCAGCTATACAGTCCTGTGTGGGGTCGCTCTGATATAAATTTTTTTTGTGTTTTGCTATTTCATACCCAGCACCTAAAGAACAGCCCATCAGGGGAGGTGGTGACGATAACCAATTCCCCCTTCCCCCGCTCCCTCCACAACCCGGCACCCTGTAACACTGGGAAGTTCAGGCAACTATCAGTTTGCCTAGGGCTAAAATTTAAGAGATTATCCTACACTCCTCCACTAGACACTCTTCTGCACCTTGTCTTTCTCACGATCAGCCTGGGAGCCAAACATGTTCAGAACCCAAGACCCACTCACGCAGTGCAAAATGTATACTACCTTCTTCTTCCCTAAATTTTTATAAAGCTTGTACACTGAAAAACTGGCTAACCCTTAACACACAGGTACTTGAAGAAGCACTATACAAAGCACTATATACTTTTAATACAGTTTGTTTTTTTAAAATGATCAGGTTTTGAGGCTGATTGAAAGGCTCAACGGTTAAAGCACTTGCCTAGCAAGCACTAAGTACCCAAGTGCAATTCCCCAGCACCACCTAAGTGGAGCATAGTGGCACACGCCTATAATCCTAGCACTGGGGAGGCTGAGACAGGAGGAATGGCATGAGTCCAAGGCCAACCTGGGCTTCATAGGGAGTTCAGGACCAGCCTGGGCTACAGATCGAGACCCTGTCTCAAAAAATAAAAAAAACAACCAACCAAAAAATAAATAAAAAATTTAAAAATCAGATTTAAAGACATTTTAGTGTTTGTTCTAGTCCTGAAAAAATAAAAAGATATACATGGTCATGATTTCCAAGTTCATGGCAACTATACACAGAAATCCCTAGGAATCCACTTTACAGTGAGATTTTACTGAGCTCTACAGGAATCAGGCCTTGGAAATAAAAGAAATTTCACAGTAGATGAAAATGTGATGTATTTTCAAAGGCCTAGAAGGGCATGGCTAATTTCTTTTCATACCCTATACTTACATAACATTATATAAATGCACACCGAAGAATTTCATATCAGTAAGGTTCATAAATTCAAGAACTCAGAAATTCATAAATTCTTTGTGCTGCCTAATAATTCTTTCAGAAAAAAATTAATCTGAGTAATGGGTTCGTTTTTAGTTATCAATCTGAGAAGACATTACTTTCATGTGTTAAAGAATCATGACCCCTCAAATCTGCCGGCCGATGAAGGGCACCTGGAGAGCTCTTTCTACAGTCACAGTTCTGTTGCAAGGGCTCAGCGATCCTTTTCTTCCCAAACCCCAAACTGCACAAGAGGAAGTGCTGCCACGTGATCTGGGCAGTCTGCATCTACAGGAAAGGTCGCCAGTGAAGTACTAAAACCTCAGGTGTAAAACCAAAGCAGAAATGTCAAGCAACAAGCATGCCATTCCTTTAAGAACCATCCCAGAGCTGGAGGAATGGCATAGCAGTTAAAGCACTTGCTTTGCAAGTACCAAGCCCTGAGTTCTCCAGCACCACATAAAGCTGGGTGTGGTGGCGCACACCCGGTAATCTCAGCACTCGGGAGGCTGAGGCAGGAGGACTGCTGTGAGTCCAAGGCCAGCCTGGGCTATATAGTGAGTAGTGAGTTCAGTACCAGCCTGGGCAACAGAGCTAGACTCTGTCTCAAAAAAAAAAAAAAAAAAATTCTAATTCCCAGCACCACAGAAGCCAGGCACGGTGGTGCACACCTATAATCTAGGCAGGAAGATTTTTGTGAACTGGACTACATACTGAGTTCAGGACCAGCCTTGACTGTAGAGCAAGACCCTGAAGAAAAAAGAAAAGAAAAATAATCAAACAATAGCTCCAGCTTCTCATCAATAAAAATGAATTAATAATTCCCACTTTGAGGCTGGAAGTGTAGCTTAGTAGGACAGCAGGTGCTTAGCAGATGCAATGCCCAGGGTTCCATCTCTAGCACGAAAGACAGACAAGACAGATAGACAGACCAACTGGAAAGACACACCTTCGTGGAGCTAGAGAGAACTGATTGATAATGCTGTCAACGAAAACATTTTATAAACGCCGGTGATACTGAAGTGAGAAGCAGCTCAGCCGATTATTTCTACCCTGAGGCCTCAGCTTCACGGGTTCAGCATCATCTACACAGTTGCCCATGAAAGGCAAAGTCAACACAGATCACCTCTGAGGCCGAGCGAGAGGGAAATCAAAGGCAGAACACTTGACATGAAGGAATTATGTTGGCAGAACTGACAGGCCAGAGATCTAGGACATTCTTTACTGTAAACAAGAGCCAGTGGAAAACTATCTGTGGGAAAACACGACTCAATAAACAAAATAGGACTACACAGCCAAGCAGACTGAAGCAGTCTTACTGCATCAATAATACCAATGTTTGCATTAATTACGTTCAAACGTTTCTTATTAATTGGCACTAGGAACATTCTCCACTTTATCTAAATGAAAGAAAGATCCACAGAAATCTGGTGGCAACAGTAAGAAAGAGAAGGACACAATCTTCTCACTGATCCCAAGTCACCTCTGCACACCTAATAGTGTATTTTTATTTATTTGTATCCTTGCATATTTAAGACATGACCTGAACCAGCACAATGCCATAAACATTTTTAAAATCTTAGCTTCATTTGTAAAATTATATCTGTTGGAAAAACCTTGTTCTGCAAGGCACTTAGGGACATGGGTTTTCTTTGTAAGTTTTTGTTGTGTCCGCTCCATTGGTTTTTGTTACTTTGTTTGACAATAATAAATATGAAGGGCAAGGTCCAATACTTAGACCGTGGCAAGCAATCCACAAACTGCAGTCAATAAATCCACTATCCTAAAAGTTCTATGGGGTGATGAGCCATCTCATGCCATCTTTTTCTCAACACCCTATTTCAAGCATCTAGCCCATTCCCTGGCCTATGGTTGGTTTTCAATAAACACTGTTGATAACATCCAAGAGTCATTTTCAACACTTGCCTTCTCTTTCATGGCTACCACTGCCCTACCTGTCTCCTCTAATCGACAGCAAGAGACTGGAAAAACCTTATCCCACAGCAAAGGCAGTTGCTGTTTATATTTCCTTAAATTCATCACAAAGATTCTCTCCTTCAATCCCAAAACCACAGAGTCCATGCCTTGCAACAATATATTCTACAAGTTTGCTTCATTTCCCCTCAAAGACAATGCACAAAGTTAATTAAAAATACAAGACTTAATTTATTTCCCTTTACCTTTAAGAAAAATAATGGTATATTTGTAAAATTCTGTCAATTTTCAAGTTGCTAGCCTGAGTCTTTCACCTTTGATGCAGCTGGGCATCACACTTGGAAGCTACTTCTTTACAATATACTTAGTACAAATTAAGATAAAAACAGGCTTAGAATTTTTTAAAAATTAAACATCAAAATGTACTCTACACTTCAGAGCAAAAAAAACTGGACAACTGATAATTATTTCAAGATATTGTACTTCTTAATAGAAAATTCAGATTTTTTAAATTTTAGGATAGCTCTCAGGTTAGTCCAATAAGTCACAAAAAAAAAAAAATTCTTTGTCCTTACTGTTCTAACTTCTATTTGACCCAAATAGTATCACTAACTGGTTATCTAACCTTTTTTCATCAGGCTTGGCTTCAAATTCCCTAAATTATTTAGATTCAAAGTTCTAAAAACTGTTTTCTGTCATATCTGAAAAGCTCCCACTGGAAAGAAAGAACTTCAAACAACTGCAGTACCCTGAAACAACACCTGTAAATCTCAATCTTAGTATTTTCATTTGGAAATCAGTTTACATTTGTTTACAGTCAATTCTCCTGTGTCATTTCAGTTTTCTTTTTCTCCACCTAAAGTTACAGATTACATCTTAAAATCTTTCCAGTAGAAACACTACTAAATACAAAAAAAACAAAAAACTGTGCCTCCCTGCAAAGACACACAGGTAACTTAACAGCGGATATCTCTGAGGAAGACAGTGGCACGGCTGAAGAATACAAGAAAAGGACAATTATGACTTCTATAAAAGACAGGAGGATTGTCAGGAATCCAAGACCAGCCTGGGCTAGATAGTAAGTTCAGGAACAGCCTGGGCTGCAGAGCGATACCCTGTCTCAAAAAAAAAAAAAAAAAAAAAGGTAAATGTAGGATCAACTTTTACAATTCTGTTTAACAAAAAATCCCTCCAACTTGTCAGATATGGCTGGCTTCTATACCCCAGAAAATACAGTAAAACCAACACAGATTTCATCTCAACAGCACCTCAAGTAAATCCGGATCTTCTGTTTCAGGGCAGGGCTAGTCACAGGGCTAAGTAAGAAAATGTACAAGAAGTTCTATTAAAGTTCACCTAGACTCCCTGTAATTGAGTTACTCTGCTGTAGCACTCCATTACGGTTTAAATATCATTGGAAACAAAAAGCTGATACTGTAACAGTGTGTCAACTCAAGAACAATAAACGGAGGTATGTTAACAATCTCATAAACATTAGGAGTACTGATCTAAATACATTTTTGAAAATTAGCAATGGACAATACAGATAACATACATAATCAAACGTAAAATGCTACACATTCTTTTAAAATGTAAACTGCCTTACTATAAAAATGAGAGGAAGCAACATAACCTACTCAGCTTGAACCAGAAAATGCAGTATGATCTGTTGCCGGACACAATTGCACAATCTCAACTACCCAGAAGACTACCAAACAGGAAATTCATGATAGGACTTCAAGAAACAGGAATCATAAAGATTAACACATCCAAAAGCCTGGAGTCTGTTTAAAAACAAATTCATAGGCTCCTTTTCAAATAATGCATGCACACGGCATACTAAAACAGGGGGAAAAAAAAGCTAACAGTTAAATATGATATTTAGTTTCAGGTCAAGAGCTCTCCAATTATAATAAACCTAAAATACAGCGTATACAACCTTGAAAGGTACAAATTAGTAAAATTTTTCAGCTCCTGAAATTTTATGGCATGGACTTAATTTAAAACACACGGCGTAAATTAAAGCTGGAAAATGTTTCTTCCTCTGTTACTTGCTCCAGATCCTCATGAAAACCATTGTGTACTTCAGGCGATAAAGTTCCGTGCAAACGCTCCACGGGGATTTGAAAACGCACAATTCAGAGGAATTATCTCAATTTGAAAATATTTACAATTCTTCCCAGCACGGTTAATAATAACTTTTCCATCTGCAGGGCGCCCAAAGGATCTGAATGTCTCTCGCACCCCAAGAGAAAACTGTTTCGTCAAACAATACTTAAATGAGCAGTGGTACGTTTCTAATCCGAGGCCGCCTGGTTCTCTAGCTGCAGTGCTCCTGCAAGCACGAGCGCCCCCACCCCCGCACCCCCCAAAAGGAAATACGCTTTCAACCGAATCGGAAACACACCACTCGGACTGGCACCGCGCTCGCCGAGATAAAAGTCGGTATTTTAGGCTCTATGGGTGGCTGCTCATTCAAGTGCGATTCAAAAAGAACGCTTCTCTTACACGAGATTTCGATCTCAGAGGCTTGCAAAAAAATAAATAAATAAAAGAGAAAGCACAGAGAGCGAGAGCCTTTCCTCAGTTTTGTTTAGATGCCTGAAGCCTCCCGATCGAGTCGTATCCTTAAGCAGCCCCCGGGGCTCTGCTCAGAGGACATGTTTCTCGGCCTCAGGTGGGCACACCCCGGCAGAGGGTCCCTCGGCTCGCCTGCCACAGCAAAGGAGCCGTCCTCCTCGCCGCTCCACCCAGTGCCTGCCACGGAGCAGCAAGCGATCCTGCAAGAAGCGCGCAGGGCCGGCTCCGGCAGCAGCACCACGACCGCCCACGGCCGAGCCCTGGGGTGGGCAGGCAGGGCTCCGGGGATGGCAGTGCCCACCCCCGAGCAGAATTCCTGCCGCTGGGCGCATCGCGGAGCTGTGGGGGGGCCAGGCCGGGGCCTCGGGCATGCGGGGCCCTCCTCTCCCCCGCGATCCCGGGTCTGGCGACACTCACCACACGGAGCCATAGGCACCCGAGCCCACCGGGGACAGGTTCTGGTAACGCTCGGGCACCTCCCAGATGGTCTTGTTCAGCTCTTGCTTGTAGAACTTGGGCCTCTCCTGAGACATTTTCCAGCGGCGGCCGCGGGACGAGGAGGTGGCCCTGCGGGGCTCCCCAGACGCAGCCGCACCCGCTCCCTGGCCCTCGGAGCCCGCGCAGGCGGGCGTGGAGGGGACACCCGCGCCGGCCGCCCGCGCAGCTCCGGCTGCCGCCGCCCCGCGGACTCCTGCGCGCTGTCCCTGTCAGCTGCAGCGGCTGGACACGCTCCAGCGACCGGAGCGAGCACGGCTAGGACCAGGAGGAGAATCCGGGCTCGAAGCTGCACCTGCCTCCGTCCCCTTGCACGCGTTCCGCCACCCGGCCGGCCGTGGGCTGCGCGGCTGGACACCCACTCCAGCTGCAGCGCTCGCTCCGGCTCCAGTGGTCTCAGTCACAGCGCCAGCGAACAGGAGCCTCCCGTAGTCCTCTCGCGAGAACAGCTCCCGGGACGCTCCACGAGCCGAGATTTTACCCAATATGGGATCCGCCAATGGGAGAGAGTTCTCGCCAGGAGAGGGCTGGAGGAGTAGTTCTCGCGAGAAGAGACCCGCAACTGGATCCCGAAGGCAGGAGGCTTGAGGGACTCTTGGCGTTCAGGGCGTGAAGACGGAACGGGGGAACCAGGAGAAGAGGCCGCAACGCATGCCGCGTGCGCCTCGCCGTGGTCGGCAGGGCAAATCCCTACCTCCGAGGCGGAGAGCGATCGTGACAGCGTCGGGAAAAGAGCCAGAAGATCTTTGAACTCAAAGTGGTCACCAGCAGCTTAGCACCTGCTGGGCGGAACCCACAATTTCCAAGAAATAACTTGCATAAAGAGGCTACAGTTTTCTCCAGAAAACCTTTGCATTCTCATCTGTTCAAAGATATCAGACTTCCTCTCCTGGACTCTGAAGAAATCTGACCTAAAGGCAGATATTAACCCTGCATGCAACCTGAGGTTTTCTATCCAAATACTCCTAGTCCTAGTCCTTAAACGTACAGAAAAATCACCGTGGGATTTTATTTTTAAAGGCAGATTTTCCATATCCACGGGGAGTCTAATTGGTCCGAGGTAGGCGCCTTGAACATGCATTTTGGGGCTGGAGAAGTAGTTCGGTAGCGAAGTGCTTGCCTATCTTGCGCAAGGCTCTGTGTCAGAAGCCCAGAAGTGGGATTGGGGGAAAAGGTCATTTTCATAATTCGTCTAGGTAATTATAATTCAGGAAAGTTGGCTGTTTCTCTCTCTGAGAAACACTTGAAAAACCACAATCCTGACATTTTGGAGCTGATTCCTGCCGTGACGAGCTATTGGTGGGGGGGGGGGGGGGGGAATTTTAAGTATTCAGTTCATGCGAGTGGTCTTCCTGATCGTCACCCTTAGGTAAACTGTCGGCCTATCTGGGACCTTAGTTCCACCTCGTGCAAACGATTTCCCCATCTAAAAGCGTCATTTGTAAAAGCTGAGTTAAGATTGTAATGAGCTAGGTGGAATAAGCCTTCCTTCTCCCGGTATTCTCAGCCAGTGCCTTTGGTAAGCTTGTTACAATGCGCGGAAGAATTAGATCGTTTCACACTCTTCTTCAAATAACTGGGTCCCAGCCAGACCAAGGACCAAGGAGCTCCCACAACCCTCCCCCACCCCAGCCTCCGCACCCCCCCGCACCCCCGGGGCGCCGGCAACAACAACCGGGGACCCGCCAGTGTCTCCCGCAGCATCGCCTGCAGGCCGCAGTGCCGCGGGACCCCAGGGCTGCCCTTCCGCCCTGCAGGGAGGCAGGTGAGCCGATGCCGGAGACGCCCGGGAGCCGCCGGGGGGGGGGGGGGGGGGGGGCGGCGGGGGCAGGCTGAGCGGCGAGGCCACGGCGGCGCGTACCCGGGAAGGGACTAGGTCCAGGCGCCTCGCGGGCGCTCGGTCAATATTTGTGCAATGAACCAATGAAACGGTGGTGCCTGGTGCCGGGAGCTTATCTCCCGGGTATTGTCACTGCTGCGTGCGTTTTGCAAGCAGAGTCCTTTCAGACTTGCTTGTCTTTGTTGGCAGAAGCCCCCAACATACCCCATCCATCTCCTCCTCCGGCCCCAGCCCAGCTGCTTCCCCTCCTTTCAGGCCTCACTGCTTTTCTTCATCTGCTCCCTCTGCCTGGACCCTCGCACTTCCCACGCCTTGACCCTTTCTCTTCCGGTCAAATCCCATTTATGTGCCAGGTCTTTCTATAAAGCCTCCTTCAATCTCCCATCTCAATACCGAGTATCCAACACGTCGCCGTGGTGTTACAGCACCATGTCGCATTAAAGGAAATTGGCCAACGTTTGTATATTCTATGTTCAGGGGCTTGAAAACTATCACCATGTCTAATTATCATCCAGCCACCAGACATTGTGACTTACTTGAAGGATACCAAAAGCAAGCTCTTTGCTTATGCGGTTGCTAGATTCCCAATACGTTCCCCATAAAGACGTAAGTGGTAAGAGGGTTGTTTCTGACGGAAGTACGAATGCTTTTTTCGGAAGTGAACTTCGTTCTCCATAATTTTAGATAACATAAAAAAAGGATAATGCAAGGGGGAGGATGGGTTTGGAAACTAAGGAGTTTTCAGTTTTTTAACACCTACTGCATTTAATTCTTATTTTTCACATTTAAAATATTTGAACAAAGAGCTGTCAGTGACTCAGTGGACAGAGAAATGCATAGAAGGATAGATAGATGGAAGGATGGATGGGTGGACAAAGTGGTGGGGGGGATGGAAGAGCTGGGTCCAAAGTATCTACCCCATGGCTGACACTGAGATGCTGACCAAAGATAATCCACTTAGTTTACCATGGCTGTCGTCCTTTACTTCTTGTCAGGATCACCTTTAGACCACCCGCTACGTTTCCCATTCAGTTGATCTTGATAGACAGAAACTACTTGTCAGTACTCATTGCATTGTGTCTGGCTAGGGTGTGAAAACAAGTCAGTAGGCTTTCTATGAAATCAAGAAAGGCATAACAGAGCTGGAGAAATTCCAGAGAAGAGCGCATGTGCACACACACACACACACACACACACACACACAAAGGGTTTGGGGATATTGCTCAATGGTTAGAGATTGCCGAGGAAGCATGAGGCCCTGGATTCAATCCCCTAGATGGATGTGGGGTGCACACCTGGAATCCCAGCCTTCAGAAGGCAGGATTGCTGTGAGTTCCAGGCCAGCTTGGGCTACATGGTGAGTTGAAGACCAGCCTGGACTACAGATGGACTACAGAGTGAGACCCTGTCTCAAAAAACTTTCTTTTCACTTAAAATATTCGGGGGCTGGAGCAATAGCTAAGTGGTTAGCAAATGCTAAGTACTTGAGTTCGGTTCCCTAGCACCACATAAGCTTGGTGTGGTAGCACACACCTATAATCTCAGCACTCGCTGAGGTAGGAGGATTGCCATGAGTCTAAGGCTAGCCTGGGCTTCATAGTGAGTTCAGAAATAGTCTGGGCTACAGAGTGAGATCCTGTCTCGAAAAAGAAAGAAAGAGAAAAAAAGACGCTAGAACATATTCAGTGTAGAATGAAATAAAATACTCAGCTTCTCAGTCATATAAGCTATATTTCACAACCTGTATGTGGCTAATAGCTTCCTTCTGAACCATGTAGATTTCCCTTAGTATAGAAAGTTCTATTGGGCAGTGCTAGGGAAAAGAGAGACCAAGGGAAAAAGACCTGCTGGAGACCATTAATACTACACTAGCCTAGGGGAGAGGTTATCAAGTCATAAAAGTTGCAAAACTGTGGGACCACAGCAAGGACTGGTAGAAGGAACAAGTGGAAACCTATCTTTGAAAAATTCATCAAGCCAGGCCCAGTGGCACAGGCTTGTAATCGTAGCATCTGGGGAGACTGAGGCAGGAGGACTGCAAGTTTGAGCCCAGCCTGAGCAATTTAGTGACCCAGTTAGACTATCTCAAAATCAGAAGTTAAAAATGGTGTAGGGATGCAACCCAGCATGAAGGTCCTGGGCTCATTCTTAGTACCAACCCCCCTCCAACAACAACACAACAAACTGATAAAATGTCTGGCTAAAAAAGGGAAAAGACATAACTTTGTGTGTGTGTGTGTGTGTGTGTGTGTGTGTGTTTGTAAAGTAATGGACAACATTTCAAAGTCAGAAGATTCCAAATGAAAATCTGGACTCACAACTTCTCTTGGGAAAGACCAACACCAGTCACCGTGGACCCACAAGGGCTCATGGCAACAGTTGTTGCGACTGAGCAAGCTGTTCCCCTTGCTGGTTGCCACTATCCCTCCCTGTTTTAAATGTTCACATATTAGCTGTCTCATACCAACACAGCCTTGGTACCATTCAGAACAAAATGCTGGAGTCTAGACCCTCAGTCTGACCAAGGATAGCAATTTTTATTACTATTATTCTTTCTTTCAGTACTGGGAACTGAATCTAGGGCTTTTGCCCTGGGCCACATCCCCAGTCTCATCCCTCTTTCTTTTTTATTGTTTGATACAGGGATTTTCTGAGTTGCTAAATTGCTAACTTGGGATCCTCCAGCCTCGACCTCTCAGAGTGTTAGGATTACAGGTGTGTTCCGCCACACCCAGTGGGATAGCAATTTTTATAGTTTCCATGTGATTACCAGGTCAATTAGGTTGCTCAAAACAAATATACTCTAGAAATGGAAGTTTATTACATGGAGAAAGTAAGAAAGTAAGAAAGATCAGGTCAATATTCCTATGGGTATGTGTGACCATTGGAGAGATTATGTCAACTTGAGGGAATCAGGAACCACACCTGGATTGGGGTTTGGGAACCACACCTAGATTGGGAATTGAGAACCAACCTGGATTAGAGTGTGTGATTTGTGGGCCGGCCAATGAGGAAAGAGCACCTACCCGAATGTGGGAGGGCCAACTGGAACTTGAACTGTATAAAATGAAGGCAGAAGAGAGATTATTATAGCTTCCTCCTCTGGGAAAGCTCTGCCCTTCACAATTGTCTATGGATGCCAATCTTCATCACAAATTCACTCCAGTCTCGACTTGAGCCTGTCTGCCTATTGCTAAACTTCAGTCACCAATCTTCAGTCTCTGGTCTTCGCCATTGGTCTTTGAACAACCATGATCCGCAGCAGACTCTCACAGGCTGTCCTGCAGTCCCAGGCGGGAGTTCTACTTTGAGGCTGAGCAGCCATCAAACACTCCAACTCAGCATGTGAAGGCCACCATCTTGGACTATCTCTGTCCACAGATTTGTAAGCCTTCTGAATAGATCCTTTTTGTTATAAAATCTGTAAATTCTGCCTTTGGAAAGAACCCAAATTAATACAGTAGGAGAAACAAAGAAAAGAAAGAAAGAAGTCACTTATATTTTAACCCACAATTCTACTTCTTTTATTTTTTTATAAAAGACTTGAGGAACTAATTCTCTTACATGGTACCTCTCCCATCCTCCTCTTACTGAATTTGTGATCTTTGGTTCATGACATCATCCAGCATGCTACTACTCCCCCTACAGAGGGTAAAAATACAACACAGGACTATGACCTAATTGCTTCATCTTCCTGAAACTTCAATTTCAATACTTATAAAACTGCAGAAAGAGTACTAGGATTGTTATGGCAATTTAATAGCATAACTCATGAATTAAAAAAAATCTAGTACAATGCCTGGTATATAATAAATGCTCAGTAGATGTTGGCAAGCAAGGTGTTATGGCATAGGCCTGGAATCCCAGAATTCTATGAGGCTGAGGCAGAAGGATAGAGTCCAGTTCAAGTCCAGTGTAAGGAATTTAGCAGTTTAGCAGATCCTGCATCAAAATAAAAAATAAAATAAAAAGGGCTGCGGGTGTAGATCAAGGTGAAAGCCCTAGGTTCCATCCCAGTACTGAAAAAAAAAAAAAGTTACTGCTGCTGAAACATGACTATTCTGAAGGAAAACAAAGTTTTGGACACATTAAACTCATTTGCCCAATGGGTGATACAGGTCTTTAATCTGAGCACTCTGGGAGGCTGAGGCAGGAGGATTGCAAATTCAAGCCCAGCTTGAGCAATTTAGCAACTTAGACCCCATCTCAAAATGAAAAATAAAAATGGAGGGCTAGGGATGTAAATCAATTAAGCTCTATCCCCAGTGTCATTGAGTAAATAAACATTTTTGCAACCTCACCCATGAAAGAACTATTTATGTGACCCATATAATTTGAATGCTTACCTATATATATTACATATATATATATATATATATATATATATATATATATATATATATATTGAGACAAGGTCTTACTTTCCAGTCCAGCAGTCCAGGCTGGTCCTGAACTCACTATGTAGCCCAAGCTGGCCTCAAATTCACATCAATCCTCCTGCCTCAGCCTCCCACATACTGGGATTACATGTGTGTGCCACCATGCAAAGTTTATGTGGTCCTGGGAAATTGAACTTAGGGCTTTGTGCTTTCTAGCAAAGCACTCTAACCTCTATGCTATTCCTCTAATCGCTTACCAACATATTTTATAGCTGTGTGACATGCATATACCTTTCCACATTTACATGAAATGATTTTCAAGTTTATGTTTTTTTGTTATTCAGAAATAAAATAATCAATACTAGTACGCTGCCTCCCAGCGATGGATCCCAATGTAGGCGCATTAACTCCACCTTCTCATTCTCTCATAAGAACAAGACAATATAGATTTTAAAAAGTTTTCTAAGTTCAAAATGACCCTTAGAGATCATGCCAAGGAAAGTGAAACTCAGTTTCTAAGAAACTTGCCCCCAATCATACAGCTAGTTAACAAATAAGCCAGGCCTGGAACCTCAGTCTCCTGACAACTTACCTAATTGCCTTTTCTGCCACATCATGACACCATTCACTGGAATCTTGACAATTATTAATGAGAGTCTTGCTGAAGGCTGCTAAGTATTATACAAGGCAACGCTGTGAGCCCAGTGAACACAGGCCTGAATAGCCAGTCAAAGTCCTGCCTCCTAGCCTTACTTTTTATGGGGGAAATAAAGCATAGTCTCAAAATCAAAACCAAAGCTTGTGCTAGGGATGTAGCATAATGGGAAGACCCTGGGATTCATCCTGAGCGCATGCGCTCAGGCATGCATGCGCACACGCATACGCATTTGCGCACGTACACAGAACAATAATGGCGGTTATTTGTGATAAGGAGTAGGAAGCTGTTGTATTAAGCAACTTACTCTTAGCATTTTCCGTGAAATTTGGTGATTAAGACCGACTTTTACTCTTAATCATTTTCCTGCAAAACAGAAACACTGTTGAATATGAAGGAAACAAAGTTTCCTGACAGGACATGTGGGTTCTAATCCTGAATTTAATCACCCAAGAGTGTTTGAACTTACGTGTTTTGTTTTTTCCATTTGGAAAATGAGAATAACACACCCCTAGGGTTCGTGATAGGGTACTTTTGAGTGTAAAATTGTACCACATTGAGAAAGACTTTTGTAAAACTGATATGCCAGTGCAAAAATACCGTATGGAAATTTTATTTCCTTAAAAATGTGCTGAGGGAAGACCTAGATTTTTAAAACTTTGAAAATTTTTCATTTCTTTTTACTCTTGTAGGAATGATGCCACCAGATAGTAGTATTCAAAGTGTCTGCTATAAAGATAGGCTGAATTCTCTCCTATAAGCAACAGGTGTACAGCGAGACTTTTCAACAGAAACACAGAAAGAAGACCCCTACCGAGCACATGACAACAAGTCCAATCAGTGTGTGTCCAGTCATTTGGCTGTCACTAAGTCACACAGGACCAAAACTTATTCAGACTCCTTTTTTGAGACCCACTTTTTCTTCCTTTTCTGAATTATCATCAGAACACTGAAGTTTATTGTTGTAGTTATTTTTTGTGGCTTATGTTGCAGTGTGTGTGTGTGTGTGTGTGTGTGTGTGTGTGTGTGTGCACGCGCGAGCGCGCGCGAGTGCGTGCGTGTGGTACCAGGGATTGAGCCAAAGCCTTCACGTTGAGTTATATCCCCAGCCCATTTTTTTTATTTCTTTAATTTGAGACAGAGTCTGACCAACCCTCTAAGTTGCTCAGGCTTGAGATCCTCCTGCCTCAGCTCCTCAGGGTGCTGGGATGACAGGCCTGCACCCCCAGGCCTGGCTCTGCAACACTTTCTTGATTGTAAATTTCTTGGCCATTATCTTAGCCTGTCTTCTGTTACTATAAGAAAACATCCAAACCTGAACCACTTACAAAGTAAATAGGTGACTTACAACGCCAGTGGCTGGAGAGAGTTTGAAGAGCATGGTGCTGTGTTTTAGTCAAGCCCTCGGGTACATCAAAACTTGATGGGGAAGTGGAAAGACAGCCAGCTGGATGCAGGGATCAAGGAGTGGGGTGACCTCACTTTAGAGCAACTTGCTAATCTAGTCCACCCAGGCTGTGGCACTCCCATAGCCCAGTTTCCTCCCACTAGACCCCACCTCTTAAAGTTTTCAGCAACACTTAGCACCACCACAGTGGAGACCATGCAACAGACGAATAGGCACGCAGGCGTTGGGTGTGCCCACAGTCCCCTCTGATTATTACATAGTTAGGAATGATGCAGAATAAATAAACTGTTCAGTTAGCCACCATAACAGTCTCCTCTCAAAACTAAAGCCATTGGGGCTGGAGAAATGGCTCAGTGATTAAAACACTTGCCTAGCACGCGCTAAGTCTAGCGCTAAGTACCCGAGTTCAATTCCCCAGCACCACATAAGCTGGGCATGGTGGCACATGCCTGTAATCCCAGCTCTACAGAGGCTGAGGTAGGAGGATTGCTGTGAGTCCAAGGCCAACCTGGGCTCCATAGTGAGTTCAGGACCAGTCTGGGCTACAGAGCAAGACCCTGTCTCAAAAAAACAAACAAAAACTAAAGCCATTGTCCTAGACTATTTAATGATAACAGAATGAGAGCCTTGTTCTAATCACGTGCCAATGATACCCATGTAGTGGCCATCAATGCAGGACCGCCTCTGCCTCCTCTGATACTGTGACTACCAAGGTCATACAATTCAGAGGCCCATAACCTACTTTTGTGCTATAAACCTTATTGCAATTTAATAAAACAAAAGTATCTCTTTATAGAATTTTTTTTACTGTTTCTTGTTGTAAAATATTTTTAATATCAAACTGGTTATTTTGACCCATGTTAACTATACAATTCAGTGGCCTGATTGACACAGCGTTGAGCAATCATGTATTTGCAAAACGCTTCTATCACCTCAAACAGAAACTCTGAACCTTTTAAGAAATAACTCCGCATTTCCCCTTCCTCCCCCACTCCCAGTAACTTCTTCTTTCTGTCTTCCTGAATCTGCCTATTCTAGACATTTAAGTAGAAACACAATATTCATCTATTTGGGGGGGGGCTTATTTCTCTTAGCATGATGCTCTCAGGTTCATCTGTGTTGGAATGTGTCAGTCTTTCATTTCTACTCATGACCAAGTCCGTATCCATTGTAATTTATATACATTGTGATTATCCTTTCATTTGTTAATGGATACTTGGGTTACTTTTTCATCTTTTGGCTCTTGTGAATAATTCTGTGAACACTCCATAGTTGAGCTCGAATCTGTGTTTTCAACTTTCTTGAAACACACACACACGAGCGCACACGCATACTTGAATTCCCCCAAGCTAACCTCTTCCCAGAGTCCTGTGTGCTAGCCTTTGGAGGCTAGCCACCGATAAATGTGTCCAAAAAGACAACACTAGTCCAGCACTGTGATCCCAAGTCACTCTCTGGCTGCACAATTTGTGTCCTGTTTTCATTTCTTTTAGGTACATACCTAGTAGCCTTGAAAGGTCTCCTGGTAATTCTGTGTTTAACTTTTTTTTTAGAAGCTGGCAAACAAAAATGTTTTCCACAGTGCATGTACTGTTTTTACCTTCCTGTTAGAAATGTGCAAGAATTCGTTTCTCCACATCCTCTCTTCTGTTTATTCTTTTTAGAAAAAAAATAATAGTAAGGTTGGAGGAATAGCACAGTGGTTAGAACACTTGCCTAGTAGGCACAAGGCCCTGGGTTTGATTCCCCAGCACCACATAAACTAGGCGTGGTGAGACATGTCTGTAGTCCTTGCACTCGGAAGGCTGAGGCAGGAGGATTGCTGTGAGTTCAAGGCCAGCCTGAGCTGCATAGTGAGTTGAAGATCAGTGTGAACTACAGAACAAGACCCTGTTTTTTTAAAAAAAAAATAGCGCTGGAGGAATGGTTCAGCGGTTAAAGCGTTTGCTTAACAAGTGCTAAGTATCTGAGTTCAATATCCCAGCACCACATAAACTGGGCGTGGTGGCACACACCTGTAATCCCTGCACTCGGGAGGCTGAGGCAGGAGGATTGACCTGAGTCCAAGGCCAGCCTGGACTCCATAGTGTGTTCAGGACCAGCCTGGACTATAGAACGAGATCCTATCTCAAAAAATAAATAAAATAAATAAAAAGGAGATCTGCCATTTGTAACAACACAGTTCAATCTGTAGCACATCATGCAGAGTAGAATGGGACAGAAGGACAAGTACCATGTGATCTCATCTGTACAAGGCATGTAGAAAAGCTGAACTCATAAGAACAGAGGATAGCATGAGGGCTGCAGTAGATGTGAGTGAATTCACACACAAACACACATACACGTATCCATTATAGAAGATACGAAATACAACTAGGTAAGAAATGATATCTCACTGTAGCCTTTTGTTTTTGTTTCGTGTTTTTATTATTAATGATGGTGAGCAACGTTTTTGTGCTAGTGTTCATGCGTATATCTCCTTTGAACAAATGTGTATTCACTCCCTTTGTCCTTTCTTGTTTTGTGATACTGAAGATGGAACTTGGAGCCCTCACACTGAGTTAATCCTTAAGTCCACCCATTTTTAATTTTTGATTATGAGATAGGGTTGTGCTAAGTCATGAGGTAGCCAAGCAGGGCTCAAACTTGGGATCCTCCTGCCTCAGCCTCCCAGAGTTCTGGGATTACAGGTCCACACCAGCAAGCCCAGCCATTTCCTTTGTCCTTTGAAAAATTAGGTTGTTTGCCTTTTTGTTGTTGAATTAAAGATATTCTTTTTTGTGGCATTCTTTAAATGTTCTGGATATAATTAATAAATATTTTCTCCTATTCTGTAGGTTACCTGTCACTCTGATAGTGAACTTTGATGCACAAATGTTTTTAGTAAAATCTAATTTAATGATTTTTTTTTCCTTTGTTGGCTGGACTTTCAAGGTCCTAGTTAGAAAATTATTGTCAATTGAGATAATGTATATTCTCCTCTTAGTTTTCTTCTAATATTTTTTATAGTTTTAGCTCTTACATTTGGATGTTTTGATTCACTTTGAATTAATTTTTTGTGTATATCATGAAGTAAGGAATCTCATTCTTTTGTGTAAAGATACTCTATTTTCCCAGCACAATTTGTTGAAGAGACTAAGAGTCTATTCTTTTCCCATTAAAGAGTCCTAGTCGTAATTTTTTTTTTTTTTTTTTGAGACAAGGACTTGCTCTGTAGTCCAAGCAGGTCCTGAACTCATTATGTACCCTAGACTGGCCTCAAACTCATGGCAGTTCTCCTGCCTCCGTTAAAACATTTATCTAGCAAGGTCAAGACCCTGAGTTGGATCCCCCAGCACCACATCAGCTGGATGTGGTGGCGTATGCCTGTAGTCCAAGTTCTAGGGAGGCCGAGGCAGGAGGATTGCAGTGAGTCCAAGGCCAGCCTGGGCTACATAGTGAGTTCAGGAGCAGCCTGTGCTACAGAATGAACCTGTCTCAAAATAAATAAAGATAAACCATTACATTAAAATATAATTTTCAAAGTAGGAAAAATTCCCATTTATGTTAGTAACGTAGATCTAATAATATCATTTCAAAGTGGTAATGACTAGAAATAATATCTGAAGATATCTGTAGGAACGTATCATACAAGTATTTGTGATTTCTACTGGTAACAAAGTCAAGTTCCGCTGATCCTGAGTTGAAGGAAAGGCTAAAATTGTAGCTATAGGTTAGTGAAAATAAATAGGTTTTTCTAAGTTCATGAACACCTCCAAGTTCTATCTACAGACCCCTTGGGCAACCATAAGGAGCCTTTGTCATCTCTTATCTTTTTAAAAAAATGTACATATCATGGGGCTGGAGGAATGGCTTAGCAATTAAAGCGCTTGCCTAGAAAGCACTAAGTCAAGCGCTAAGTACCTGAGTTTGATTCCCCAGCACCACATAAGCTGAGCATGGTGACACACACCTGTAATCCCAGCACAGGAGAATTGCCTTGAGTCCAAAGCCAGCCTGGGCTCCATAGCGAGTTCAGGACCAGCCTGGGCTGCAGAGCGAGACCCTGTTTCCACTCCCTCATTCCCCTACATCCCTTTCCCTCACCACAGAGTCTATCTTCTTACTTTCTTCCCTCTCTCTTTTGCTTTGTCTATGGTTTCTTTTTCTCCTGTTGAGACACCATACTGTCATCTGTATCTTGATATTAACCCTAGTGATTCAAGCTGGGCTTGGGCACACTCGGGGTCCATTAGTCCCTCTCCCAGTCTGCTTTATTATCCACAGGTGGTGACAGTGAGGAACCCCTGCCCCGTGCTGGCAAGACACCATGCTCCCTCCCTGGGGCGGGCTCCTTGGCCCACATCCTGCCTCTTGCAAGCTGCGGTCTTCCATGTCCCCCTCCAGGCCTATGTCACCACTCTGGTTTCTTCTGCTCCTGGTTGGGAAAACGAATATGTGCCACAGAGGCCATTTCTCCACATTTGCTTTTTCTCCACAAAATGATAGCTTTCCAAACTTTGCCCTCATCAAAAATGAGTATAAATAAAGAAATTTCAAAATTTCAGCATGACCCCCTGCCCTCCACCTGCCCTGGCTGTATCATCTCAACGTTTAGATAAGGACCCATGCCTTCCCCCAAGCGTTTTTAATAGCTGTTCTTGCTCACTACTTCTATTTTTTTTTTTTTTTTTGAGACAGGGTCTCGCTCTGTAGCCCAGGCTGGTCCTGAACTCACTATGGAGCCCAGGCTGGCCTTGAAAGCCACAGCAATCCTCCTGTCTCAGCCTCCTGAGTGCTGGGATTACAGGTGTGCGCCACCATGCCCAGCTTATGTGGTGCTGGGGAATCGAACTGGGTACTTAGTGCTTGCTAGGCAAGCGCTTTAACCTCTGAGCCATTCCTCCAGTTTCTATTTTTAAAGAAGTCTTTATTGTTGTTTATTCTTTCTTTTTTATATTTCCTTTTTTTTTTTTTTTTTTAGACAGGGTCTCACACTATAGTCCAGGCTGGTCCTGGACTCACTGAATAGTCCAGGCTGACCTCGAACTCACAGCAATCTTTCTGCCTCGCATGTGCCACCACACCACATAATTTTTATGTGATGCTGGAGACTTGAACCCAAGGCCTTGCACATGCTAGGCGAGCACTTTTAACCACTGAGCTACCCACTCCCCAGCCCCTACATTTCCAATTTCAGAAACACAGTTCCCTCCCTTTCTGAATTTTAGCCAGACAGGTAGCACAGCACAGGGGCCACTGCACAATTCTGACTACAGGCTGCTTAGTTTTTGTGTTTTCTTTGGTTGGTTGTAGTGTTGAGGATTGAACCACCGGCTCACACTGCCAGGCAAGCGCTCTGCCACTGAGCCACGCCCCCACCAACCCTTGAGCCACACCCCCAACTAACCACTTAGCCACACCCCCAGCCAAACACTGAGCCACGCCCCCAGCCCAATAGTGCTTAGTCCGGAATCCTATTTCTGCTACTTTCAGTTGTTTGTACTTAGTTAAGCTATTTAACCCTGCTGTGCCTTAGTTTCCTTATCTGCAAAAGGTAATGATGATTCAAAATGTCAGAATTTGTGAAGTACATAGGAAGAAGGCCGCAATAGATAAAGGGGTTTCTTCCTAGTAAATAAAATAATCTTTTAACTCATCTCTTCCTTTCTGCAAAAACCTCTTATCTCTTTCTGTGTCTTCCTCTTAGCTAGCACTTGCAGGGTCCCTTTCTTGTTAATAGCTCGTTTGCCCCTTACATTCCTCACTGCTAAGGCGCCTGAACTCAAATCCGTGTTGGGGTCTAAATAAGCAAAGCTTATGTTCCTCCGCAGGCCTCTACTAACTCCCTCTAACTTCCTCCCGGTTCCTTTCACCCCAGTGCCCCCTTCACTCCACATCCAGTTTACTTTTCACTGGGCCAAAGAGCTCTGATGACTCTGCACAGGGTGGCCGGTCTGCAACCAAGTGGCACCTGGCAAAAAGCGACAATCAGATCAGGAGAAGGGACGAAGTTTCCCAGCACTGTGCTCTGGGTCTGAGGTAGACGCACAAAGATCCTTTTAATTACGTCTCTGGTGCACATGCCTCAAACCCAGCAAGGCCTGTAAGAGCAGCGCTGCGGGTCCTTCCAAACCAGAGCTGGGGGGCTGGAGGAATGGCTTCGTGGTTAAAGCGCTTGCCTAGCAAGCGCTAGTCCTTGAATTCGGTTCCCCAGCACCACATAAACTGGGCGCGGTGGCGCACGCCTGCAATTGCAGCAACCGGGAGCCTGAGGCAACGGGATTGCCATGAGTCCAAGGCCAGCCTGGGCTGAGAGGGAGTTCAGAATCAGCCTTGGCTACAAAGCGAGACTCAATCTCAAAAAAAAAAAAGAAGAAGAAGAAAAAAAAAAAAAGCAGAGCTCGTAGACAGAGTGGGGCAACCTGGATCCAGCCTGGATCCAGGAGGCTGGCACCCAGCCCCGGCCCTGTTCTCATTGACTGCTGGGACCCTGGCAACGTCAGTGCCTTAAGGACCTTAGACATGGGAGTGCTCATGGTGTATGAGTCAGACATGTCATTCTAACATTACCAACACGGAATTTTCATTTGTTGTTATACTAAAATCCCAAAGGCCCAGCACAGCTCCCAAGAACCTCCACAGGCTTTGCTTTTCGCTCTTGCTAAAATGTAAGTAGCAACAGACAATTTCAGGCCTGATTGGCTTTGCTGTTTAACTAATCAATTGGGGGAATACTGTGATTTGGGTGATCTAAAGATTAAAGCAGGCTTATTCAATCTGGGTGGAATGGAAATATTGTCTTTGTTGCTGTTGTTTTAAGATGGGGTCTCACCATGTTGTTCAGGCTGGTCTTGAACTTATGGGCACAAGTGACCATCTTCCCTTAGTTTTCCAAGAAGCTAGGACTATAGGTTTGCCATTAAACCCAGCCTTATTTTTTAACTAAATTTATTTATTTATTTAGAGACAAGGTCTCACTCTGTAATCCAGGCTGGTCCTGAATTCATTATGGAGCCCAGGCTGGCATTTGACTCACTATAATTCTACTGTCTCAGCCTCCTGAATGCTGGGATTACAGGCATACACCATCATGACCGGTGTATGTGGTGCTGGGGAATTGAACTAGGGTACTTAGCACTTGACTTAGCATTGGATAGGCAACCGCTTTAATTGCTGAGCTATTCCTCCACCCCCACACAATGTATATTTTTTGTAAATTTCTACATATCGCAATTCAAAGTCTGACAGTTAATATTGGTTTAAAAAAATTCAGTCTCGGCATGATATGAATGTACTGACTGCCCCCTCACCATGAATAGGCCATCTTAAACAATTGTTATTATCAAGAGAAAGCATAATAGTGTATATTCTAGTAGAAATGGATAGGTTTAATTCTTTTCAAATATACAATAAAAACACGCAACTAGTTGCACACCGGGCATAGAGGTTTTAGTTCTGGCTGTACACACAGCACCGATTCTTGAGGTGACAGGACAGTGACTGGCGGTATCTGGGGTTGTCGCTCTGGGGAAGGGGAATTACTGACATCTAGTGGATGGAGGCCAGAGGTGCCGCTAGACAGCCTATCAGGCAGGACAGCCCCGCAGTGAAGAGTAATTTGGTCCTGTGTCAAAATGACCACTGTCAGGATGTCAGTCGTGCTGATACATGAATCTCTGCTGGGTGGGATTTTTTTGTTTTTTTTAATCTCACAGTGACTCATGAGATGTACGCTCACGATGTTTCCCTTCCCGGAAAGGCCGTGCTTCTTGTTGGCATGAGTATCAACCAGGTCAAGTTCCCCAAGGTAAGGAAGACACAGGCCTTATCACCCAAGGCAATCAGCCCCTGTCCACTGGCCTAGAGTAAACAATGACTCATGCCAAGTAAGCAGGAATGCTCTTCTCTGCTAGATTTCTAGCCCTTCCGGGATGCTTCAGGACTGAGTTTGGTTTACACCCTTGGCTGCTTTCTGGGGAATTTGCCGCACCTGCTCTTGGTCCTTTTCACTCGGCTTTGTTTTGCCTTGCTGGTCTTTCATACTCAGAACTACAATCGTGCACACTTAGCATTGGTTTTAATGAGAAAGGTGAAGGACAGGAACCCAGAATGCCAGCATCTCTCCAGCAGGTGATGCAGCAGTCCGGGGACCATTCCATGTCTTCCGATTGGCAGTTTAGAAGTACACAAAGACAAGAAACCTCACTTCCCAAATAGGAACCAGCAGTCCCTCTGCAACGTTTCCAGGGCCCTACAGGCAAAGGCCAAGTTCCAAGAGGAACTACACTCAGAGGAGCCAGAGCTCAGGGCCCCCCATGGCTGTCTCTCTCCTGTTTGCGTCGCTCTTGCTGGTGACCAAGTGGAGGATCGGGCTCACTTTTCCCACACCTGGGAGCCCAGCTGGCATTCTACTGTTACCAGGTCTCCAGGGAAATGCAGCAGAAGGTTAACGAGAAATCAAATTCGTCTTCAGAGAATGGGTTGATTGCTCTTGGCTCTGTGTGTGCTATGTCAAGAACTAAGTACCAGAGTTCAATTCCCCAGAGCCACATAAACCAGGTGTGGTGCACACCTGTAATCCCAGCCCTCAGGAAGCTGAGGCAAGAAGATTGCTGTGAGTTCAAGGCCAGCCTGGGCTCCATAGTTCAGGGCCAGCCTGGGCTACAGAGGAAGACACTGTCTCATCAAAAATAAAAAATAAAAAAAGATCAACTAGGAAAGGATGCTCTACATTTTAGTCATTAATGGAATAGAAATTCAAATAAGCTGCCACCATGAGCACCAAGATTAGAAATCTGGCATTACCACATGCTGGCACAGATGTGAACAATAGTAACTGTCACATGTTGCTGGAAGGGGTTTAAGCTGAACGACCACTTGGAAAACGGTTGTAATAAACACCCCAGGAATTATAATTACAGGTATACATACAATCTCAAGAAACTTGGACATCAGTGCACCAGAAGACGGGGATGAAAATATTCATAACAACGTTGTTCATAACAGCCTCCACCTGGAAACAAGAAGACACTACGGACAACGACAGTGGGCGTATGGCCGCCTTCAAGCCTGGTACTTTTGATTTATTTATTTATTTTTGCAATACTGAGAGTTGAACCCAAGCCTTCCCACTGAGCTATACCCTCAGCTCCTGCTCTTTTTAAATTTTTTTTTTTTTGAGACAGCATCTTACAAAGCCATTAAGTTCCCCATTCTGGGCTCAAATTTGAGATCCTCCTGCCACAGCCTCCCAGTGTGTTGGGATAACCGGCATGTGCCACCATGCCCAGTTCTGATGTCTTTTTATTCTGGTTCTCGACTGTAATGGGGCCCAACCACCCTTTTAATCCATTTCTTAGTTTGTTTAGCATATTTTCAATTTCTTGCAAGCAGAAGAACTTTCCTTAGGGAAAAATTTTTTTAAAAAGTGGAATAAACCTATAATGATAGATTTATGAGGAAAATAAAGCAAACCTGGGGTGCTGAACTAAACACAAAGATTGTAAACCAAAGCACAGCACATAATAGCTAATAATAATTTTCTAAAAATAACCTTGAACTTACCATACCTTTGACTCGAGGTCTCGCAGGAAGTTATCAGATGAACTGTTCGTCAGTCTCAGGACCCTGCTGGGGCTGGAGGCTCTGCTTCCAGCGTCACTCAGGTGGCTGTTAACAGATCTCAGGAGATCCACTCCAAGCTCAGTCTTGTCTTGCTGATAGACCCAGGTGTCTCCCCACAGACTGCTTGAGTGTATTCACATATGGCAGCTGGTGGGGCCCAGCTACTTGTGTGGGGTCCAATACAAGATGAAAAGGCAGGATCCCTAATTCGTTACTCATTCAGAATTTCAATACATTGAAATCCCAGGACTCTGGGAGGCCGAGGCAAAAAGATTGCAAGTCGGAGCTCAGCCTGCAAAACTTAGAGACTTAGCAAGGCCTTGTCTCTAATAAAAATAAATAAAGGATGAGGATACAGCTCAGTGCAAAGGCCCTGGGTTCAGTCCCTAGTATCACCAAAAAAAAAAAAAAAAAAAAAAAGGAATTTCAAGAACAATGTGACAAGGTCCTCCAAAGCCCAAAGCTCTGTGAGGCCCCCAGGTCAGATACCTTTGAAACCAACTCTAGCAGCTGGTGACCTGAGTGACAGATAGCCAAAGACCAAGTAAGCATGAAACCAAAGAATGGTTAAAGGAGGATTGCCGCGAGTCCACGGCCAGCCTGGGCTCCATAGTGAGTTCAGGACCAGCCTGGGCTGCAGAGTGAGACCCTGTCTCAAAAAAAGGGGAGAATCTGGCCCCAAATTCCACGGTATTGCAGTTAAGTCAAGGGGTCATTTTTGGAGATCTATGCTGCACATCTGCAGACACAATGATTTAATGTCTCAGATTTGCTTCAAAAATCATACAGGGTGGGAGAAGTGTGGGGCACAGATGAACAAGCCTGCCCTTGACTGGCCACTACTGGAGTGGAAGACGGCACCCAGGAGTTAATTGTATGTGTCTCATTTTTGTGTACATTTGAAATTTCCCATTTAAAAAAAAAATCTTGCTTGCGTACGATAATAAACCAGCTCCCTAGACTCATGAGTGAACTTGGCTGAATATTTTGCTACCGTGAAAGTTGAGGAAAAAACCAGACAGGGGCAACTCAAAACACCAGAAGCGTGGCTCCATGCGTTTTAGTCCACTACAGGACAATTTCCAAATTCTCGTGTACATCTAAGAAAAGAAAGTAAATGTTGAAGGAACAACAGGAAGAGATTGGCGTGGCAGGTGTGTGGGTGGTAAACAATATTTAGCTTATGACAAAGAACTGAGATGTAAGAGCATGCAATAAAATACAAAGAGAAGCCGGAAATCAAAGGAAAAAAGTTTTTGAGACAGAGTCTCACTCTGTAATCCAGCATGATTCTGAGCTCCCTATGTAGTCAAGGCTGGCCTCAAACTCACAGCAATCCTCCTGCCTCAGCTTCCCGAGTGCGGGGATTACAGGCGTGCACCATCACCACCATGCCCAGCTTGTGTGGTGCTGGGAATTGAACCTGGATACTTAGTGCTTGCTGGGCAAGCGCTTTAATCACTGAGCTATTATTCTTCTAGCCCCTCAGAGGAAATTTTAAAAGATACTAATTAAGGGCTGTCTAGTCAGCTATACACATGGATTTGGTTTTTAACTTTTGTTTTAGCTGTTCTGTCTGTCTGTTGTTTTGAGACAGGGTCTCCTAAGTGGCCTCCAACTCAAGAGCCTCCTGTCTCAGCTTCCTGAGTAGCTGGGATTTCAGGCATGTACCACTGTGCCCCAGCTTCACACGGATCATTTTTATTTTAAACATTCTTTATAATTCTCATTAAAAATAAGTTTCAAAAGCCAGGCTACCTTTTCTTACTTAAATTTATCTTGTTCTTCAGGTCTGATACTTACTTTGCTGATAAGGCAACCGAGTCCTCTCAACATCACTTATGCAATAACTTAAGTAATCTTTTTTTTTTTTTTGAGACAGGGTCTTGTCCTGAACTCACTATATAGCCCAGGCTGGCCTTAGACTCACAGCAATCCTCCTGTCTGAGTGCTGGGATTACAGGCATGTGCCACCACGCCTGGCTTATGTGGTGTTAGGGAATCGAACTCGGGTACTTAGCATTTGACTTAGCGCTTGCTAGGCAAGTGCTTTAACCACTGAGCCATTCCTCCAGCCCCTGCAACTTTTCAATCTTGTCATCAAATGCCTACTGGTGAGTTCAGTGCTGAACCCACAGGAGACAGATGAAGTTTCTACCTCAGTCCTTTATTTATTGTTAAGAAATCCTCTTTAAAGCTTCCTTTAAGAAAGAAGGAAAAAGGCAGAAGATGGACATTCAATCAAGGGTTAGTGTTTGGATTGTAGAAATAAATACTTGTCCTAGCATGTCAGTATTAATGTTGCCATCAGAACAGAGGGCCAGCAAGATGTTTCCCAAAGGAAGAAGGGAGAGATCCTTTCTTTCCTCGGTGAAATCACCACTTTTTGGAACCCATCTATCCTTGTCCAAGAGAATTCTAACACTGATTTTCCCAGTACTCCTAGAGCCAGTCCATCCCCCAGCTGGACCTATGAGAACTCAGTTCTGTGGGCTGGCTGACAACACAGCTTGTCAGCTTATTAATTTCCAATTTTCCAATGAGAAAACACAGCCGCAGGAACCAGCAATGGAGGCCACGGCATAAGCACTTTCCTCCAAGTCCAAAGTCCGTGTACTGACTTACAATTAGAAATGACCATCACAGGGACCAGAACAGTTAAAGGTCATGTAACTGGTACATTTACTAAACCAAGGCAATCCTGCGTAGAAATCAAATCCCAGACTGTTCCCACAGGCATGGCACGGGATTGCCTGCTGTCACTTGGTGAGGCGCTTGTCCCTGGGCTCCTGCAGGTGCCCTGACTACGTGCCTGACACTGAGCATCTTGAGGGAGGTGCCATCTCTCTCTGTGTGTATATTCAGTCTGGTTACTGTCCCAACCTTCTAGATGTGGGTTGTGACTCTGACTTTTTTTTAAAAAATTTTTAAAATTATTTACATATCCCCCCCTTTCCCCCTACGCTTTTTTTTCTTTTCTTTTCTTTTTTCTTTTTTTTTCTTTTTTTTGAGACAAGGTCTTGCCCTGTAGTCCAGGCTGGTCCTGAACTCACTATGTAGCCCAGGCTGGCCTTGGACTCACAGCAATCCTCCTGCCTCAGCCTCTTAAGTGCTGGGATTACAGATGGGCACAACCACACCCAGTTTATGTGATACTGGGGAATCGAACTCAGGGACTTAGCACTTGCTAGGCAAGGCCTTAATCTCTGAGCCATTCCTCCAATTCCCCAGTCTGGCTTTTTCACTGAGCATGTTTCCAAAATCCTTCCACATTGTACTGTGTCACTACATGCCCATTTACAGCTGATGTGCATGCATGGATCTGCACATTGGTTTATCCAAATGTCAGTCAACTGACAGACATTTGGGTGGTTTCCATCCTTCGGGTGTTATGAACTGAGCTACTGGAAACACTCACGTGCATGTGGTTGAGCACCTGTTCTCAATTTTAGGGGATAAAGGCCTAGGACTCCAATTGCTCTGTCATCCGATGGTTGTCAAGAAACACCTAGCTCTTTTTAATAGCAGCTGTGCAGTTTTACAATCCTGCCAGCAATGCACAAGGACTCGACCTTTTCTTCATTCTTACCAATACATATTTTCTGCTTCTTTTTTCTTCTCTTAATTAATTGTCTTGGTAGATATGAATTGGTATATCACTCTGGCTTTGCTTTACAGCTGTATAATGACTCAACAAGGGTTAGCATTTTTTTATTTTTTTCTGAGTAGAGGCGATCACAGGCACCACCATGCTCAGCTTACGTGGTAATGAAGAATCGAACCCAGGGCCTGGCATTTGACAGGCAAGTACGATAGTCGCTGTGCTATACCTCTGGCCCCTCATATGTTTATTAGCATTTTTATATCTTCTTTGAAAAAATGTATATTTAAGTCCTCAACCTATTTTTAATTGGGTTGCTTGCCTTTTGTTGAGTTGTAGAGATTCTTTACATATTTTGGACCAGAGAATCTGATAAAACACATGATTTGCCCATATTTTCTTTCATTCTGGGAGTTATGTTTTATTTTATCAATACTTAGAAGCATAAATAGTTCAATTTTGATTTGAGTTCAATTTACTTCTTCTCACTTGTGCTTCCAGCGTTAAATCTAAGAAACTGATGACTGATCCAAGCTTTTGAAGATTTACCTCTATGTTTTAGTGTAAGAGTTTTATGGCTTGGGCTTTTGATTTTAGAAGCCTGGTTTCTTTAGAGCCGACTGACGTACGTATTGCGCAGTGGAGGTCCAACTTTGATGAACATCTTGCTGTCCCCAGCACCATTTAGCGGAGAGACTGTTTTTTTTTTTTTTTCCTGATTGCTAAAAATCACTTGGCCATGAATATTTGGGCATGTTTCTGAACTCTCAGTTCTGTTGCATTGACCTAGGTGCCAATCTTCAGGAGGGTCGTGGTTCCTGGAAGTTTGTGATAAGGCTCAAAATCAGGAAGTGTGTGTTCGCCTCCTGGTCCTTCCTCTGAGCTCACCTTGGCTTTCAGGGCCCCTTGCAATTCCTTTTGAATTCTAGAGTCCGCCTCTCCATTTTTGCAAAAAGGGTCACTGGGACTTGATTAGGCAGCCTTGAGTCTACAGATTGCTTGAGGTGCTTCTTAGCCATAGACCTCTATTTGGTGCTTGAATTCCTGAACAAAGAAAAAATTAAAACAATAGACTCATTTCGTTCACCCTTGCAAAATGCTAAGGAACCAATTCATTATTTTAAAAATTGTAAACTAAGGGAAAAGAACCAGATATTTATTATACCTTTCCTGTTGTCAGGGGTATTGGAACAGTTGCTAGCAAAACATTTTCATTTCACTTTCCAGAGGCATTCCAGCAAATAAAGGGAGAAAGAGGTTGGGCATGGTGATGGCACACACGTGTGACCCCAGCACTCGGGAGGTTGAGGCAGGAGGACTGTCATGAATTCAAGGCCAGCATGGACTACATAGTGAGCTCAAGTCCAGCCTGGACTACAGAGTGAGACCCTGTCTCAAAAAATAAAATAAAATAAAATAAAATAACATGGCTGCTCTGTTTGCCTTAATTGTTGCTCAGGGTTAGTCTTAAAAGTTGTTAGTCAAGCTGGGTGTGGCTCCTGTCTTCTTAGCACTTTGGGAGGCTGAGGCAGGAGGATTCAAAGTTCAGCCCAGTCTAAGAAACTGAGTTAGTGACATCCTATTTCAAAATAAAAAAGGGTTGAGAAGGGGGCTCAGGGTGAAGGCCTTAGGTTCAATCCCCAGAACCATGCACAAAAAGGTCGAGATGAAACCTGAAAGTCATTTTCTGTAGAAATAGCATTATATGTGAAATATTTCAATATTTTCATATATATTCGTCTATGGAAACTCATTTTGCATGTACCACATGTGAAGGATAGCAGTATTTCAGGAAGTGATCATGAGCTTCTAATCTTTTTCCTCAGAGGAGATGCATTCTCTCTCATACCTGGGCTGAGAAGGCAATAATTCTGCTGTCCTCAGCAAACCAAGCCCTTTCCTGGCTTCTTCAAAGGACATGCGTGGTGAGGGGCTTTCCTGGGGGACCATCAGGTGTCTGTCCAGGCCAGCCTTGGGACCTCAGGGCCATCTTCATGGAAGAGGAAAAGGCCAAGCTCAGACTCTCTCTCTTTGGGGATCCGGAGTCATGAACTCAGCATTCAATGCGGTGGCGAATGGCGACAAAGTCGGCCTGGTCACAGCACGGGGTCCCTCAGGACCAATGCTTGTGAGTTCTGAGCCAGTTCTATGGAGGACAACAGGATGCGGCAAGGCGCACCCTGCCGCGGCTGTGTGGAGGGACGAAACATCAGGGTTATCATAATTGAAAAGTGGCGCAAACACAGGGAGAGAGCCAGGCACAGGTGACAGAGAGACACCCACTCTGAATCTAAATCTCATTGGAGGAAGATCAGGCGTAACAGTCCACGTGATGAATAAGGTGAGACAGGAAGGTCAGGAGGGCACGATGACAGTCAGATGACAAACTGCCATTCTGTGGGGACAGACTTGTCGCTGGAGAGCCTCTTCTGTTGCTGTTTGATAGAAAGGAGGGAAGTAGGCTACACTGAAAGGAAGGATATGATCATGCACATGCCTGGAATCCTAGCTGAGGCAGGGGGATCATAAATTTGAGCCCAACCTGGGTATCTCATGACTTGTTTGTTGCTGGGGACACAATACCCAACATCTACAACTTAGGGAGGAAAGATCTATTGTAGCTTACGGTTTCAGAAGGTCACAGTGCATTCACAGGTGGGCAGCTAGAAAATGGTGGGGGCACATGGTAGGGCTGGAGCATTGCAGGGTCAGAGCCAGACTGCCAGCAGCAGAGGTCCTTATGTCATGGTGGAAGAGAGAGACTGCGAGTAAGGGCAGAACAAGCACACGCCCCTTCCAGCTAGGCCCCACCTCCAACCCTACACAGTACCCATAGGAACATGAGGTTTTTGGAAGGACACTCCAGATCCAACCACACAGGGCTTTACAGACAGAAGTCAAGTAAGGTAGGAGTGTTCATGTCTGGAGACTCCGGCAAGGTGGGAGCTTTCTCAAGAAGAAGCTATAGCAATGTTTGTTTTTTTCCTTTTGTAATGGTTCCAGCTGCCAGTTGGGCTCCCCATACCCAGGATGGGTGCCCCTCTGTGCCCTTCCCTCCCTTCCAAGCTGACAGGTCAACACCACCACCAGAAGCTCTGCCCTGGGCAACCTCCAATCTCAACAAGTTGACACGATCCCTCCCTCCCAACCCCAAGCATCCTTCCAGCCAGACCCTACCTTCCAATAACACACGGCTCCACAGTTACCCTACAGCCAAATCCACCAGACTTTTGGGCGACACTGCAGATCCAAACCATAGCCCTGGGTAACTTAGTGACTTCAAGACCCAGTGTCAAAATAGTAAGAGAAAAGAGCTGGGGGTGAACAGTGCAAAGGCCCTGGGTTCAATCGCAGGCACTACACATGCACACACTTACAGAAAACAGGGAAGAGGAGGATCTATACCTGCAGAATCTCTGGGCTCTAAGTGAGAAGCTTTAAGGATAAGAAGAAACAGAAGCAGCCCTTGCCCAGATCGGCCCGCCCACTTCCGGCAGCCTACCTTGTTCATTGCTCAACCCGTATAGAACACAAACTGGGGAAGAGGAGACGGGCACAGTTGGCAATAATTAAATCACAGCACAAGGGAAACGGAGTGTAGAATGAACACAATAGGCAAAAAGTGTCCTAACTATGGGAGGGAGGAGAGGGAGGTATGGAGGGTGACCGTCACAGAGTCCTGAAGGTCACTGGGGCATGCGTGCTGGGGAAGGAGGATGAGGAGCCAAAGGCTTAGGGTCACCCTTGGAGTTGTCCCACAAACAGGAGCCCACCAGGGTTTTGCTCTGCAGCCCAGGCTGGTCCTGAACTCACCGTGGAGCCCAGGCTGGCCTTGGACTCATGGCAATCCTCTTGCTTCAGCCTCCCAAGAGCTGGGATTACAGGTGTGCACCACCACACCTGACTTACGTGGTGCTGGGGAATCGAACTCGGGTACTTAGCGCTTGCTTAACCGCTGAGCTGTTCCTCCAACCCATCAGTGATGGAATTTCCAACCTCTGAGCCAAACCATTTTACCATTTTAGCGGGTTGGACAAATGTTCCGCCTCAGAGGCAGCCTGCAGCTCTTTCAGCTTTCTGACGCTGCGGTGGGGACCACTCACTGCCCTGCAGCGGCCCTGCATGCCCCCAAGGATGCTAGGAAGCCCCGGCCCAAGGCCTTGCTGCAAGCAGAGGAAGTTGCGGCTGCGGCCCCACACGTTGGGGATGACTCGCACCTGTTCAAGCAGACCTGCCACTCCAAGTCACTTTCCCTTCCTTATGTGGCATCGCTTCCAACTGCCGATCCATCTGGATTTCGCTTTCCTATTTCTCTCTCCTAGCTGCAGCTCACAGCAGAACCTACCGGCCTCAGCCTGAGGTGTGCGCAGATGTGGCCTGAGGCTGAGTGGACAAGGCCAGCCCACAGCCTGTGGCCAACCAGATCTTCTCTGGTTTCATCTTCCTGCTCATCCATTTCTGTCCTTTTCCTTGTCCCTTGCTTCCCAAAGACTGGCCTGCTTACTTATGTCCTCAGGCTCCTGGTGCTGCTTTGAAAATGTAAAATAAAACAGAAAACTAATAAACAATAAAACGAAAATAATAATAAAACAGAAAACTGTGTTCTTTTTAGAGGTAGCAGGTGGAGCAGTGGGAGGAGCCTGGATTTTGGAGTCAGATGGCGGGGGGGGGGGGTGCGTGTTGGGGGCGGGGGACGGTGACACCAGACATCATGCTTCCTCGGTGTAGGTGACCTTGGGCAAATTAACTTTTGTTCCCTGCAGCTCTACCCCCCTTTGTAAAATGGGAATAAACCCAACCTTTCAGCTGTGAGAATTAATTTAAATACTAATCCTCTCCACCTCAGGGCCTATCAAGATATTTTTAAAAATTACTTCTACTGGACCTGGTGGTGCAGGCCTGGAACCCCAGCACTTTGGGAGGCTGAGGCAGGAGAATTGCAAGTTTGAGTCCAGCCTGGACAACTTAGCAACTTAGGGAGACTCTGTCTCAAATAAATAATAAAAAGGGGCTGGGAATAGTTAGGAGCACAACCCTCTGTCCAATCCCCAGCCCTGCAAACAAACACGTGGGCAAACAAATCAGAGCACCTATTGTAGTACGATCTGGGTGACTGACCAGCAATCTGCTGTCCTACTCCTAGGGCCTGCTCCACAGGGACATTGGTGTCTGAGGGTCTGCACGTTGGTAGTGGCTACAGCTAAGGGACCATTTGTGACCTTGAACTCCTGGGACAGTCAGGTGTTGGGGCCCTCAGGGCCTGAGAGCCTCAGCATTGCTGACCATGGCCAAGTTCCTTTCCACGAAGAAGCGTTTATTGTCTGGAATTTAAGTCAGGTGTTGTTCTGCTTGAAATTTGGATCAGGTGTTGAAACATGGGACTGCTCTGTTAACAAGCAGGAAGGCTCAGGAGGGTATAAAAAGGAAGTCTGTAGATAATAAAGCATCTTTTACAGCGTCCCTTGCAAGAGTCCAGTTTTCTTCAATCCATACTCCCTCTCTCATGTTCTCGTTGACTGACTGAGCTCAGTCAGTCAGGCATTGTTTAATGAAGACTGGATAATGGATCTGGGACACGGAGCTCTTCTGGATGTGGCTGTCTTTACCCCCAATGTCCCTGGTTGGGTACTGAGGTCCTGAGCGCTTCAGAGCCCAGTCTAAAGGTCATCAAGCCTGGTCCTCTGAGCCCAAGTCCCACTGCTCTGCGTGCACCACCAAGAGGATGGTAATTATTTACAGTCCTTTCAACCTTTTCTGAGCAGCTAATTTGTTTTGAGACAGGGTCTCACTCTGTAGCCCAGGCTGGTCCTGAACTCACACTATGGAGCCCAGGCTGGCCTTGGACTCAGGACAATCCACCTGCCTCAGCCTCCCAGTGCTGGGATCATAGGCATGCACCACCACACCCAGTTTATGTGGTGCTGGAATATCGAACTCAGGGCTTTGCACTTAAGCGCTTTAACCGCTATGTCATTCCTCCAGCCCCAATTTATTTTTTTTGTATCTCACTGTATCTTTATTGAGATTCTTTAACATGGCCACACCAGTCCACAAAAGGAAAGAACTATAACAATGGAATTTGTAAGGCTAGAAAATATGAGAAGGAAAAAGAGAGAAGTTGAATTTCAAATTCCTTAGCTGGGTACTGAAAGGTAAATGTTTGTACATTCAAAAGACATTCAGATTATCATTACATCAATCAGTTTTCTTAGGATAAACTTCTATCAAAGACCAAATAAATGAATCTGAGCAGCTAACTTTATGAAATTTAGTGTTCTATTTGCATTCAGTATCTCATTTATTTGTTTAGATAGAGTCCTGCTCTGTAGGCCAGGCTGGTCCTGAACTCATGGCAATCCTCCTCCTGCCTCAGAGTGCTGGGATCATAGGTGTGTGCCACCACACCTGGCTATATGGTGCTGGGAACTTGAACCCCAGGCCTTGTGCTTGTCAAGAAAACCATTGCGTATGCCCCCAGCCTATTTGCACTGACTTTAATCTAGATTTTAATGCACATCATTTTGGTGTCTATTTATTTTTAGGAAAGGGTCTTGCTCTGTAGTCTAGGCTGATCCTGAACTCCTTATATAGCCCAGGCTGGCCTCAAACTAACAGCCATCCTCCCGCCTCAGCCTCCCAAGTGCCCGAATTACCGAATCACGTCATGCAGTGTTAGGAAATCGAACCCGAGGCCTTGTGCTTGATAGGCAGGCGCTCTGACCGTTGTACTATGCCTCCAGGCCCTCTGTCTTTAAATACAATAAGAATAAATACTCAGAAGAATCTGGGAGAAAAGAAGTGGCAGGAAAGGGAAAGGCATGATCTATATTTCTATCCAAACCAAAGTAGGTTTTTTTTTTCCTGTAGTGCCAGCCAAGACCGCCGGAAGCAGGAGCTGTGAGGCACATCCAGCAAGGGTTGACCTGAGCACGGCGGTGGGGGTTCGGCGCATGCGCCGGCTGCACGGGCTTGCGCATGCTCAGCCTGCCCGGGCTCCGCGCATGCTCTGTTGGAGCTTTCTGGGTTTCAGGTTGAGTGGTCCACTTTCCGGATTTTTCTAATCCAGGTGGAGTGGTCCACTTTCCGGATTTTTCTAATCCCTTGTTACTTCCCCTGGATTTTGCTTTTCCGCGTCGGGCCGCTCAGGACTCAGCTGGGGATGGAGACAGGAAGAAGGAAGTAGGTTGCAACCGTGCAGCGGTGCTTTCCTGTGATGCGTTTATAGGCAAGTAGCAGTGAGCGGTGAGGGACGACCCAGCGGGGAAAGCTTTCTGCTTTTCGCGTGTAAAAAAGAGAAAAAGCACAGAATGATGGCTGGTGGGCACTTCCACCGCGTGGGTATGAGAGACACTCAGTTCTTGCCTGTGTTTGCCTGTTTTGCTTTGGAGTTAGTTGTCCGCCCATTTCAGTGGGAAATGACAGTGCATTCGTTGGGGATGTAGTCCAGTGCAAAGGTCCTGGATTCAATCCCCAGTACTGTCAAAAAAAAAAAAATTACTGATAGCAGATATAATATAGGCCCTGAGTTCAATTCCCCAGCACCACATAAGCCAGGCACGGTGGTATCTACCTGTAATCCCAGCATGCAGGATGCTAAGGCAGGAGGATCGCCTTGAGTCCAAGGCCAGCCTGGGCTACACGGTAAGAGTCTGTCTCAAGAAGATTAATTAATTAATTATAAAATGAAAACAAAGATATAATGAGCTCAGGACTGTGTCGGAGCCTTGGGGTGGTAGAGAACCACCGTTACTAGCTCTGTTTCCCAGATGAAGATCACTGCTTTCCAAGTGAAACCAGCTGAGATAGGACTGGAGCCTTGTTGCTTGTTTGCTGCGGTGCCGCAGGTCCAACCCAGGGCCTCCCGTGCGCTTGACATGTGCTCTAGCACTGAGCTACACCCCAGGGGAGTTTTTTTTTTTTTAGAAAGAAGTCAAAGCAGACTTTAGGGGATGTGATTGTCACTGTATTTATACAGAAGAAGCACAACTGGGCTGCAGGATGGGAATTATCCACGCTCCAAACGGGACAGTGAAGGGTGGGATATTTATTTACCTGGGAAGGAGAACAGCTGGGATTTTAGGGCTGTCAGGGTCCACTAGGGGTTTTCTACATTGTGCAAAAGAGGTTAAACATTTTAGGAGACCTCTGATTCGTAGCAGAAAGCTGAGACAGTAAGGATTGAAATACCCAAGACACTTTGGCCAGCACCCATGCGTTCAGCAGCTAGCTGTTGAGGACCTACTGTGTGTTTAGCAATGCACTAAAACCTGAAAATTACTGGCAAACAGATAGGCTGAACCCAGATCTTTTTAAGAAAAATGACACACTCCTTCTCACAAGGCAGAAAGCCCTGGTTGTAGCCAGCAACCCGTGTGTTCCTGACAGTTTCTCTCCAATTGCTGTCTCCTTGGTTTGTGGCTCTGATAGGTACAGGGGTGACGCTGCTCCTCCTCGTGGGCCGGGAACACTTCTACTGTGAACTACCTAATAGAAGTAGAACCGCTCAGATAACTAAGTCAAGAAAGACTGAAGCGAGCTTGATGGCTCACGCCTGTAATCCTAGCACTGTGGGAAGCTGAGGCAGGCGAACTGCAAGTTCAAGCTCCAGTCTGGGCCACTTAGGGAGACCCTATCAAGATTTTTTAAAATTAAAAAGGACTCAAGATGTACGTAGGTTCAAATCCGTGTTTCAGCAAAAACCAACCAACCGAACATACAAAAACTGAAGTTTCTGGCACTCTGCTTTTCCCTACATGTGCTCTAACCTAATGCTTGTCCTTTTTCTTTAAAATAATAGCATCTAGGGCTGTGGTTATAGCTCAGCAGTTAGAGTGCTTGCCTAGCAAGCGCAAGGCCCTGGGTTCGATTCCCTAGCATGATGGTACACACTTGTCATCTCAGCACTTGAGAGGCTGAGGCAGGAGTATTGCTGTGTGTTCAAGGCCAGCGTGGGCTAAATAGTGAGTTCAAGACCAGCCTGGACTACAGACTGGACTACAGAGTGAGACTCCGTCTCATGAATAAATAAATAAATAATAAGGGCTGGAGGAATGGCACAGCAGTTAAAGTGCTTGCCTTGCAAGTGTAAGGCCCTGAGTTTAATTCCCCAGCACCACATAAAGTTGGGCATGGTGGCACATGGCCTATAATCCCAGCATTTGGGAGACTGAGACAGGAGGATTGTCCTGAGTCCAAGGCCAGCCTGGGCTATACCAGTGAGTTCAGGACCAATCTGGGCTACAAAGGAGATCCTGTCTCAACAAAAGAAAAAAAAATCAAAAGACAAAGAAGTTGAAAAAAGCATCTAGGGGCTGGAGGAATGGCTCAGCGGTTAAAGCGCTTACCTAGCAAGTTCTACGTCGAGTGCTAAGTGCCTGAGTTCAGTCCCCCAGCACCACATAAGCCGGGTATGGTGGTGCATGCCTGTAATCCCAGCACTCGGGAGGCTGAGGCAAGAAGATTGCTGTGAGTCCAAGGCCGGCCTGGGCCCCATAGTGAGTTTAGGACCAGCCTAGACTATAGAGCAAGACCCTGTCTCAAAAAAAAGCATCTATATCCCAGGTTGAAAGTCAAGTATATGTAAATATATATCTCAAAACAGCATCAGACTAATAACACTCAAGAAACTTGTTTTGAGTTGCTGGGGTTGGAACTGGGCCCAGCCCCTGTGCCCTACCCTGTCCTATATCCCAAGCCGGGGAATCATGACCCTGATTATTACTCACCTTTTGGTTGCTTAAGCTACATAATAAACTTTTTAAGTAAGAATTTAATGAACCGAACTAGGTGGCTTCAGGTGCTAAACCCACCGCCTGCCCAGACAATTCACTGTGCTTCAAATCTTCTGTATTGCCACATTGTGCCCACAAGGCCTGTCGCGTGTCTGGACTCAGTCTCCACCCACCCCACTTCTGCCAAGGCCTCTCAGTTAATTCACAACACCAGAAGGCAGGCCTGAGCAAAGATGGTTTGCGCACCATCAGCTATGATGCCCCTGTCTACTGACATGTGGCCACTCCTAGTGAGGAAGGCTGGTCACTGGTCCTTCAAGATGCCAGGAGGATTAATAACTGGCTATAATCATTTTGTTCTAAGTCCTCATATGCAAAGAGCCATGATCAGTGGCTGTTTCTTTTAGCTATTTTAGTGTGTTGAAACAAGGTCTTGCTCTGCAGTCCAGGCTGGTCCTGAACTCACTATGGAGCCCAGGCTGGCATTGGACTCACAGCAATCCTCCTGCCTCAGCCTCAAACTCACACCAATCTTCCTGCCTCAGGCTCTCAAGTGATAGGATTATAGGCGTGCACTACCATGCCCAGTTTATGTGGTGCTGTGGAATCGAACCCAGGGCCTTCAGTTTGCTAGGCAAGCACTATACCCACTGAGCTACATCCCCAGCCACAGCTCTTCTGGAAAGACACCCAGTAGAGATAAAGTTGGGTCAAGTGAGATTTCTATTTTCAGTTTTCTGAGAAATTTCCACAGTGATTTCCAGGGTGGCTGCTGTAGTGTAATCCCCCCCATGACATAAAAGCACAGAATTCAGTTTATACAGCACTTTGGGGTGTAACAAGGCAACTTCAACCTGAGGCCCTCAGGAGTTTTTTTAAATCTCATTTTTCCTTTCATATTATAATGAAAAACTTTAAAGGAAATGTTATTACTTAATATACCTTAACTATACTATACACTTTATATGTAGTTCAGGACAACCCCCTTTACCCAAAAACAAAAGAAACAAAACAGACAACAAACAAAACAAACAACAACAAAACCCAGGGCCTAACCCAGCAGGCTGCAGGTTACACATACCTGTTTTTGAGGTCTATTCAGGAGGGTCATTCACGAATTTGAACAATAATTTTTTTTCCTGTACAACTAGAATAAAAGCAGAATTTAAAAATTCCAAACAAGGCTGGAGGAATGGCTCAGTGGTTAAAGTGCCCCAACCCATATAACTTAGCAAGATTCCCTCTCAAAATCAAAACTAAAAGAAAAAAGGCTGGGAGTCAGGTCTGGTGGCACAGATCTGTAATCCCAGCATTTTGAGAGGCTGAGGCAGAAGGATTGTGAGTTCAAGCCCAGCCTGGAAATTTAGCAAGACCCTATTTGAAATAAAAACCAAAAAAAGGGTTCTCTGTGCATAGTTACACTTCAGAAAAAACACTACTGAGTTAGAAATAAGTATGAAGTTCTGAGAACAAAAAGCCAGGCCTGGGAAGGTCAGGAGACAGGCTCATGCACAAGGGAGCTGCAAGAAACACGGGAATATGGGATAGCTGAAAAAAAAGCAGGACTCCTGGAGAAGTTCCTCTATCTGGAGGAACTTGCATCACCTGCCCCTGGGCCACGGTCACTATCCCCAAGGCCTGGCCTCAGTGGCTTTCCAACCTTGGTGTCTTTCTTACTTCTTTTCTTGCTGGGACAGAACACCTGACATCCACAACATACAAAAGGAAGATTTATTGTAGCTTACAATTTCAGAAAGTCACCATCCATTCACAGGTGGGCAGCTGGAAAATGGTGGAAGCACAGGGCAGGGCTGGAGCTAGGTCCGGGGCCAAAGCTGGAGCTCCAGGGATCCTCAAAGCAGAACAGAGAGGTAGGGATAAAGGGCAGAGCCAGCAGGCACCCCTCCAGGTCAAGCCCCAAGCACCAGCCCCTGCCAGCTGTGCCCCGTCTCCCATCACTACACCATACCCAGAGGTACATGAGGCTTTTGAGGGGGCCACTCCAGTTCCAGACCACACATTCAGGGAACAGCTCTCTCCTTGGAACTATAGTATGACCTACTACCCGTTCTCCCTGCCCCCCCCTTTATTATTTTATTTTAATTTTTTTGCAGTGCTGGAGAGAAAATTGAGTTGTGTTAGGTTGGAAAAAAAAGGTTCTCACAGGGTCTTATGCATGCCATGCAAGCATCCTACCACCAGGCTGCATCCTCAGCCCCATCTTTAAATTTAAATTTTTTTCTTTTTCTGTGTGTGTGCACGCGTGCGTGCACATTGGGGACAGAACCCAAGGCCTCGCGCACGCTCAGCATCTCTTTACCACAGATCTCCCCCCAACCCTAAAACTTATTTCACGAGCAACATTGCTGGAAAATAAAAGATTAAAGATGGTTTTTTGGTTGTTCCATTATTTATTCTTCAGACTTAGCCTTTATTTAATTTTCTTTTCAGCTTCATGTTTTGTTATTTTTAGAAAATATAAATCTGCTTAGACTCCCATAGCAGAAGTGATTTGGAGGTGGTTAAACCATTTCCTGATGGGACACAGTGCTGTTCAAATTGTGTCAATGAACCCATTTAAGGAGTAGAGGAACCCATTTAAGTCGGGTCCTAGGCAGGGGCAGCTGCTTGGGTGTCGCAAGCTACCCCCCACCCCCCACCCCATGCGCTTTCCCTGAGCATGACCTGGCAGCATCCTGGTTTCAAGTCTGTCTCAGCACACCTGGAAGCGGCAGTCCATTGCTCCCACTGATAACAGGTTTTCTTAAAAGAACCATGACTCAGAATTATACCATAACAGCAGAACAATTCTTGTTCTTGTCCATGTCTCTTATAGTTCTTGTTTACACACACAGATCTTTATTCTGTTGATGGGCAGGTCCACTCCCAGGGCGAGTACAGAGTCCACCTTCAGACCTTGCAATACCTCTCATATTCTGTGTTTTTCTTTTGTTGTTGTTTTTCTGTTTTGTTTTTTTGAGACAAGGTCTCACTCTGCAGCCCAGGCTGGTTCTCAACTCACTATGGAGCCCAGACTGGCCTTGGACTCAACGCAATCCTGCCTCAGCCTCCCGAGTGCTGGGACGCCCGGCCTTCGTATCCTGGGTTTTTGACACTTTGCGTAAGTTTTAACAGGTTTTCTGGGCCCATAAGGACTGGGGTCCAAAACTCCTAGACGGGCGAAGGACCAGGCAGCCAGGATGGATATCTGACCTGGGGCAGGTCAGCAGTACGGGGAAGCCCCGCCTTCTGTCAGCGCGCGTCCTATTAGGTTCTAATGCTGCTGTGACGTTCAGGAGGCGGGGTTTCGGCCCCTCCTGCTGCTGCGCGCCATCCCCAGGCTATCCCTCGTACCTAGCGCGCCATCCCCCAACCCCACCCGAAAAGGTCTTCACCTAGGGTCGAGAAGGTTAGGGCCACTGTATCAGGGCGCTGACATAGTGAAAGGTAATGCTTTTTTGTTGTTGTTTTCACTTGATCTTAGCCAAAAAGCAGGCAAGTGATTTTTTTTTGGGGGGGGGTCTTGTTTACATTTTTTTTTTTTTTTTTTTGCGGTACTGTACAGCAAGCACCCAAGGCCTTCACACAGGGCGTTGAGTCCCTACGGAGCTATTTCCTCAGCTTTTTATCTATTTTAAGATAGGATTGGTCTTCCTAAATTGGTATGTTGGGGCTGGAGGAACGGCTCCATGGTTAAAGCACTTGCCTAGCAAGCGCTATGTCAAGTGCTAAGTACCTGAGTTCGATTCCCCAGAACCACACAAGCCGGGCATGGTGGCACACGCCTGTCATCCCAGCACTCAGGAGCCTAAGACAGGAGGATTGCTGTGAGACCAAGGCCAGCCTGGGCTCCATAGTGACTTCAGTGCCATTCTGGACTAACAGAGTGAGATCCTGTCTCAAAAAAAAAAAAAAAAATCTCTAACTTGCTATGTTGACCAGGCTGCACTCAAACTTGTGATCTTCCTGACTCAGCCTCCCAGAGTGCTGGATTAGAGGCATGTGCCATCACACCCATCCTTTTTTTAAAATTTTTTTGGAGACACAATCTCTGTCTGTAGTCCAAGCTGGTTCTCAACTCACTGTGTCGCCCAGGCTGGTCTCAAACACACAGCAATCTTCCTGCCTCAGCCTCTTGAGTGCTTTGATTACAGGCATGTGTCACCATGCCCAGAGCCTTGTGCTTGCCAGGCAAGTGCCTCAACCACTAAGCTATGCCTGCAGCCCCACTGCACCTGTCCTGCTAAAGTAATTCTGGTCATATTAAGAGAGATAAGTCCTGGGGAGGCTGTGCCCCAAGCTCTGATCACCCGTCATCACACCACCTCATCCAATTTAATCCTGTCAGCCACACATTAGCTGCTGTGTGACTGTTAGGCTACCAGAAACTTGGACACTGGAGCTGGTTTAAGAGGAATCAGAATAAAATGAAAATGAACTGCAGTTGGATCAGAAACCATTTATTATTTCTCAGGGAATAAAAACTGAAACAAGAACAAACCAGAAACTCTAGTAGCTTGGAAGCAGCTGTCCATACTGCGTCCACAGGGTGATTCCCGGGATATCCCGGGCCATGCTGGGACATCCCAGGCTATCCTGAGACATCCTGGCATATGCTGGGACTTCGCTGTGAACCTTTATCAATGAGGAGACTCAAGTGCTCCAGGAAAAAGCTCTCTGGGAACCCTTCCCTGTTTTGCTTCTGCTCTGAGCCACACCCTGGGCTCTCTCGGACTCAGATTTGAGGAAGTTGCACTGAATGACACCCCAGCCTGTGCTGGCCTGTGCAGTGCCTGCAGGGTCTTCCCCACTCTCTCCTGCACCACCCGTATCTTCAGGCATAAAGAACAGGGATGAACATTAGCTTCCTTCAAAACTGTGTGCCCCGGGTTCATTTCTACAGTCTGGCTCCTTCGCAGTCCTTGTTTTCTACACAGGGCAACAGAGACGCACAATTAGCGACAAGGATTTCATTGTCATGTTGCATGAGAACATTTTGCCCCCCCCCCCCCCCAGCCAGCTTATCTCTGTTTACAGCACTTTGCCCTTTGGCGATGGCTGCAAGGGAAACGCTGAGGGTGAAGATCAGGAAGAAATGACTCAGCCGGGGGTATCAAGGATCCCCTGTGGCAGTGACACGTAACCTGGGGATCTGAAGGATGAACAGGAGTTAGGCTTAGAGCACCTTCTGGTGGAAGCCACGAGGGCGACCGGGGCTGACAAGAGCCGCTGAGTCTCCAGGGACATGTCAGGAAGGAACCTCTGCTGTGCGTGGTGACCAGGACCCTGAGGACCCAACTAAGCCAAGCAGTGAGTAAGGTGTCAGAGAGTTGGACTGTTCACAATCGGGCAACCGGTTTCCTTATCTGATTGCTTGGGGAGGGGCTGGATGCTGTGAGTTCATAGCACAATACTTTAAAACGGGGGCTGGAGGAACGGCTCCATGGTTAAAGCACTTGCCTAGCAAGCGCTATGTCAAGTGCTAAGTATCTGAGTTCAGTTCCCCAGCACCACATAAGCGGGGCGTGGTGGCGCACACCTGCAATCCCAGCAGTCAGGAGGCTGAGGCAGGAGGATTGCCGTGAGTCCAAGGCCAACCTGGGCTCCATAGTGAGTTCAGGACCAGCCTGGGCTGCAGAGCAGGACCCTCCATCTCAAAGAAAACCAATAAAAATAATTATACAGACATTCAATTTTATTTGAAATGGAGTTAGCAAAGTATATCTTGTTCTATTGTTTTCTTGTAACCTATTTGTTTATGTTATTTATTTTTGAGACAGGGTCTCACTCTGCAAGGCAGGATAGTCCTAAACTTACTTTGTAGCCCAGGCTGGCCTTGAACTCATGGCAATCCTCCTGCCTCAGCCTCCTGAATGCTACCACTATAGGAATACACTATCATACCTGGTTTATATTTTTATATTTTAAGTGGGTTTCTCACACGTGGAATATAATTGGGTCTTGCTTTTTCCTTCTTCATTTTTTGAAAATCCCTAATTTTTTTTTCTTTTGGAGACAGGGTTTTGTTACGTAGCCCAGGCTGGTCCTGAACTCATCATATACCTGAGTCTAACCTTGGACTCACAGCAATCCTCCTGCCTCAGCCTCCTGAGTGATGGGATTACAGGCATAAGCCACCACACCCAGCTTATGTGGTGCTGGGAAATTGAACCCAGGGCCTTGTGCTTGCTAGGCAAGTACTTTAACTGCTGAGTCATTCCTCCAACCCCCTAACTTTTAATGTAAATTTAATATGCTAATGCCATTAAGTTTAGTTCCTCATTTTTGTTTTTTTACATCTGTTTTGCTTCATTTTCCTTGTTTCTGCCTGTTTCTGGATGAATTGTGCATTTTTGGCAATTCAATTTTATGCCTTTTCTTGGCTTTTAGCTACAATTCTTTGTTGGGTTCTTTTTGGTTAGGGTCTATAGTATAATCTTTACCTGACCACATCCTACTTTTAAGGTCTCTTCTATGACATCTTCATGCACGGTATGCAAACTTTACAAGAGCCATAAGCTGTGGTGCATGTGTACAATCCCAGCTACTCCACAGAAGGATGAAAAGTTCAAGGGCAGCTTGGGCAATTTAGTGAGACCCTGCCTCAAAATAAAAACATAAAAAGGGCTAGAGATGTAGCTCAGTGAGGAGGCCACAGGTTCAATCCCTATTACCACAAGCAAGCAAACAAACTAGTTACATTTTCAAAAGATTTCAATAGTGAGATCAATCTTTGAGACAGGGTCTCTCTCTGTAGTCCAGGCTGGTCCACAACTCATTATGTAGCCCAGGTGGCCTCAAACTCACTGCAATCCTCCTGCCTCAGCCTCCTTTAGTGCTGAGATTACAGGTGTATGCCACCAGGCCTGGCTTATGTAGTGTTAGGGAATCGAACATGGGGCCTCGAACTTAACTATACAAACTCTTTGACTGCTGAGCTCCCCTACCAGCACCTATGACGTACTTCAGTATAGTTTTCATATTTTTCTGCATGGGATTCATGGAGCATTTCGGTGTCTACATTTCACCTAAAAATGCTGTACACTTTTTGGCCATTTTTCAGTGATTTATCCTGTTCCTTTTCCTCCCCCTTAAGCACGTCTGCTTAGATGTTCTGCAGCCCTCCAGAAGTTGTTCTGATACTTTTATTATGTTTTGATATTTTCTTTGCTTTAGACTTTCTCTTTACATTTTGTTTTTAGCTAGCTTCTACAGCTGTGTCTTCCAATTCCCTGATATTTTCTTCTTCTGTGTCTAGTCCAATGTTACTTGCATTCAGTAGATTTTTTTCATCTCAGCACTATTTTTTTCTCTACAATCCAACCTTTACAGCTGGAGGAATAGCTCAGCAGTTAAAGACCTTACCTAGCAAGCTCAAGGCTCTGGGTTTGATTCCCCAGCACCATATATATATAAGCCAGGTGTGGTGGTGCACACCTGTAATCCCAGCACTCAGGAGGCTGAAGCAGGAAGATTGCTATGTGTTAAAGACCAGCCTGGGCTACACAGTGAGTTCAGGACCAGCCTTGGACATCAGATTAAGACCCCGCCTCAAAAAAAATTCAAACTTTAACTTTTTTAATACTTTTCATATCTTTATTTAACATGTTCAATACTTCCTCTAGCTACTTACACATATGACAGTTATAATTATTGTAATGTTCTTTTCTACTAATTCCATTATCAAAATACTTTCTGAGTCAATTCCCATTGACTGGTTTTGCTTCCCACTGAGAGTTGTATTTTTCTGCTCCTTGGTTGAGTGTGTAGCTCAGCAGTTTAAGCACCTGCCTAGTAAGTGCAAGGCCCTAGATTCTAGTCCGCCGCACAACATAAACTGGGTGTGGTAGCATGCACCTGTAATCCCAGCACTCCAGAGGCTGAGGCAGGAGGCTTGCCCTGTGTTTGAAGCTAGCCTAGGCTGCATAATGAGTTTAGTACCAGCCTGGACTTTAGGCCCTCCCCCTGAAAAAAAAAAAAAACTTCTCCGTTGCTACCTGGGGACTCTCAGTGCATGTTGGACCGATCATGTGACACACTGTCAATCCTGCTGGGTACTGAATACATCTGTCTTCCTCCATCCTTGAATTTTGCTCTGGCATGTGGTGAAATTATTTGGAAACATTCTGATGATTTCAGGTATTTTCTGCTTTGTAAGGTAAGATCAAATAGCATTTAGATTAGGTTTAATTTTTCCCCATAATCTTTCTCAATATTTTACTTAATACTCCAAATACTGGATTTAACATATTCAAAGGAGCCTCATGTTCTAATTAACTGTGTATCGTTTTCTACATCTGCAGGTGACAGAGACTCAAGTCCATGATATCAGTTTGTTAAAGCTTCTTATAAGAAAAAATTCTCCTTAGTAAAAATCTATAAAATACAGAAAAGTAGGGGGAAAAGACTGTCCCACATGCCTGCTAAAGAGAGATTCTACTGGCTCTCTGTAGTGTCTGCTGTTCTACAGAACCCAGGCTTTGTCGAAATAATGGAGACGCTCCCCAATGTTATGGAACTTTCTAAAACTTCAGCAAATCGGGAGTCACCTTGATTACATCTAAAGAAAACAACCTATCCTATCAGGTATCCTGGCAGCTCCATTTCCAGCACCCTTGTTTTCAATTTCAATTTAATAGTGGAGAAAAGTGACAGGGAGTCAACAGAAACCATGCCAGGAGCTTGCCCTCTCCCTGCCTGTAGGAACCCTACTCGCCAGTCCCAGAAGCACCTCTGTGGCCTGGCTGTGCCATCAGTTTGTCTCCACATCTCCTCACTTGGAGGCTGCCCAAGCCCTTGCCGTGTGTGTGTGTAAGGGTTCCCAGGATGAACCCCCTGCTCTGGAAGAGAAAGAGTGTGGAGTGCAAAGATGGGGCAGTTTTAGAGGAGGGCCCTGAGGAGGTGGGGGAGACCCTACTCGCTCGCTGCTGGGGTACTGAGGAAGTCCTATGGCCAGAAGCCTTGAAGGAAATGTGTCCTGGGTCAATGCCCATGGTGCCCGCAGCCTGCCACATCCAGGCTTGTCCACTGGTTTTCATTCCCCCTCTTGCACTCCCACCTGAATTTCTGTGATATGTCAGTCCCTCTATTATAAAGTGCATGGGGGACAGGGGCTGAAAAGATCCCCACCCACCTACTCTGTGATTACACTGGGCTGCCCCTTTCCTCCCACGGAGTACCTCTATTTTCATCAGTGGTCTGCAGGGAGGCCAAAATAATCTCATTTATTAACCCTTTAAGGTATGTTTAAATACATCATAAACATTAACCCATTAATCTTTACAAAAAATTCCTATGAGATAGGGAAGTCATTGCCTCTTTTTTTTTCTTTTTCCTTTCTTTTTATGAGGCAGGGTCTCACCCTATAGCCCAGGCTAGTTCTGAACTCACTGTGTAGCTCAGGCTGACCTCAAACTCACTGCGACCCTCCTGCCTCAGCCTCCCGGTGCTGAGATTACAGGTGTGCACCACCACACCCAGCGTGCCCCTATCTTCTAAATAAGGAAGCTGCCCTGGATTCTTCGAGAGGCTCCCCGACTAACGTCTTGTCTACTGCTCGCCACCTGCAGCAACAGGGGCTCAGGGTGAGCCCAACGGACATCTAGATGGACAATGCCCGGGGGAGAAATTGACAGGGCTTGGTCGAGGAACAACTTGCATGCACTGAGTGCCTGTGATGGTCCACGTATGTTATGGGCATTATATCTGTTATCTCCTCGCCCGCCTGTCCTTGGGATAAGACCAGGAGCTTGCCCACGTCATGGTTTGTCTTAGGCTGTTGCTGTCTTGCTGCTGGGACAGAATACCCGCCACTCACACATCAAAGGAGGAAAGGTGTATCTTAGCTGTCAGTTTCAGAAGGCTTCCAGTCCATTCATAGGTCGTTGCCAGCGGTGGACAGGCTTGCCAGAAGCCCTGGCCGGAGGGACGCTTTTAACTGCCAAGGTAGGACAGGAAGAGGAGCGAGCAAAGAAGGTCAGAGCTAACACGCATGCTCCCAGGTCAGGACCGCCCCCCCAGGATCCGCCCCTTCCAGGTCACACTCCCCCATGTCCCGCCCCTTCTGGTCAGGCCCCACCCCCAGGAGCACAGGGAATCAATGAGAGCAAAGAAGGGCAGAGCTAAGGCACATGCTCCCAGGTAAGTTATACAGGATCCGCCCCTTCCAGGCCAAGCCCCCCACGTCCCGCCCACAGGGAATCCATAAGAGCAAAGGGCATCAATCAGTGCATTAATCCCCATGCACGATTGAATCACCTCCCGAATATGAGGTTTTCGGGGGACATTCCACATCCAAACCGCGAGCACAACTACTGTGTCACGTCAGAATTCAGACCCAGGGTGAAGTCCGAAGATTGGACCTTTTCTCGGCACTATGTTCAATTTGGGCAAAGATGACCTTTGGTTACCTGTGACCTGAGAAACCCCAGTCAGCGCGCTGGATGCCTGTCTCCTGGCCCGCAAGACACACCCAGAACACTGGGAGTTTCACATTCAAGACATCCCACGTACATTGGGAGCGTCTCCCACGCGTCTGACACCTTTCAGGGCCCTGCAAATACAGCAGTGAGAGGCAAAGGAGTTGCCCTTTGGGGACACAGCCTCCCAAGGAGCGGTGGCGCAGAGAAAACAAGCAATCTAACAATCAGGGGGCTCTCTCGTTCCCCAGCACAAGTCAGGTGCTCTGTCACCAGGCGTAACTCTCCCAGGGGGCCATATGGAAACATACTGAGGGGGCTGGAGGAATGGCACAGCGGTTAAAGCGCTCGCCTTGCAAGAGCCAAGGCCCTGTGTTGGATCACCCAGCACCACATAATGTTGGACATGCTGGCGCTCGCTTGTAATCCCAGCACTCGGGAGGCTGAAGCAGGCCGATTGTCCTGAGTCCAAGGCCAGCCTGGGCTACACTAGTGAGTTCAGGGCTAGCCTGGGCTATAGAGTGAAACCCTGTCTCAAAAATAAAATGAAAAAGAATTCTAAACTCTGAGAGAAATTACCATCGGTAGAGGAGATGGGGGACGTGGGACCCTTATTTCCAGGCTCTTTGTTGCATTCCCCAAAGAATTAGGGAAGCCATGTGAGAATGAGGCTGTTTCTCCAAGACTCTGGAGATCCCAGTTAGAAATTTCTCAGCCATGTGGGTCGGTCACTGTCCTTTTCTGGTCTCCAGTGACTCAAGTACCGGCAGGATGTTGGCAAAAAGATCTAGTGGTACTATTTGCCTTTGGCTGTGTGGTCCCCAGAATGGAGCTCAGCTCCTGATTAGGTGCAGGGGTCTAGAAATGAAGCTTTGTAAGACGCCTAAGCCTATTGATCGCCAGGACGAGCGCTGATTGACTGTGTCCTCTGCGTGGGCGGGACCCGAAGGCAGCTTGTCCAATCCTAAGACGGTTGTACTCCGGTGCCAGGAAATGTAGATCTTGATTGGTCCCAGGAAAGGAGATGGAAGCCTGGTCCCACCCATCGGATCGCTCCTGGCGGTTTTCACAAGCCCTAGCCTCCGGTGTCGCCATCCCATTGAGATGCAACTTCAATTAAGTCTCATTGTATTAAAATGTTTTAAAAATGATGCTCTGTGCTACTGACTAATCATTCAATTAAAAACTTCACTTCACGGGGACTGGAGGAACAGCCTAGCAATGCGATTCCCCAGCACTGCATAAGCCCTGCACAGTGGTGCAAGCCTGTAATCGAGCACTCTCAGGAGGCTGAGGCAGGAGGATTGCCATATGTTTGAGGCCAGCCTGGGCTACATAGTGAGTTTCAGGACCGGCCTGGGCTACATAGTGAGTTCAGGACCAGCCTGGGCTACAGAGCGAGAGCTTGCCTCAAAAAAAAAAAAAAAAAAAAAGGAAAATTTTAGAGGACTATGATCCATTTGTGTGGCAGAAAAGACAGGCTTGTCTAGAATAAATTTATATTACCAGAGGATACACTTCTGTGAGGGTAAACAAAATAAAAACACAAATTCAAGGAAGAGACTGTTATTTTAAATTTCCTCCAGTTCAAAAAGTACTTTTTAGGAGCGGAGGGTGTAGCTCAGTGGTTAGAATGTATCTCAGCACCACATAATAGTTGGGCATGGTGGTGTAGGCCCAGTAATCCCAGCACTCCGGAGGCTGAGGCAGGGAGATTGCTGTGAGTTCTAGGCCAGGTTAGGCTACATAGCGAATTCAGGACCAATCTTGGCTACAGAGAAAACCCTGTCTCAAAAAAGGTACTTTTTAATGTAATATATATATATATATATATATATATAAATAAATGGTTGATGGTGGACTGAGGTTATTGTCCAGGAGCACAGGCTTAGTTTATATGTGGTCCTGTGGCTAATATTTTGCACCAAAAAACATTTAAAAAGATTGTGGTGCATATGAAATTGCTACAGTATTTAAATTCTCGTGGGTGGCATTCAAAACTGTGGCCTGACTGTTTCATTTAAATTTTTCAAATTCCTTTCCAGCTTGTATGATTTTAATTTTCTTCCCTGTGGCTGTGGCTGGAATCTTCCAGTGCCATAGTGAATAGGAGTGACAAGAATAAGCACCTTTTGGGCTGGAGGAATTGTTCAAGCGCTAAGTACCCGAGTTGGATTCCCCCCACATCACATAAGCCAGTCGTGATGGTGTACACCTATAATCCCAGCACTTGGGAGGCTGAGGCAAGAGGATTGCTCTGAGTCGAAGGCAAAAAATAAATAAATAAATACTAGCAAGTGCAGGGTTGGAGGAATAGCACAGTAGTTAGAGCACTTGCCTAAGAAACTTGAGGATCTGAGTTTGATTCTTCAGCGCCACATGCTAGCTGGGCATTGGTGGTCCACATTTGTAATCCCCACACTTGGGAGACTGAGGCAGGAAGATTGCCATGAGTTCAGGACCAGCCTGAGCACGACGCTGTCTCAAAATAAGTAAACAAATAGAAGTATCATTTCTCAAGTTTGGTGTAATAACCATGGTACACAACTATGTACTAACAAACCTTGGAGGAAAAAAAAATTACACCAATTCCCAGCCTGGCATGGTGGTGCACACCTGTAACACTAGCACTCCAAAGGCTGTGGCAGGAGGATTTCACGTTTGAGCCCACTCTGGGAAACTTGGTGACTTGGTGAAACCTTGTCTCAAAAGAAAGAAAGAAAGAAAGAAAGAAAGGTGCTGGAGGGATAGCACAGTGGTTATAGCACTTGCCTAGCAAGCTCAAGGCCCTGATGAGTTCAATTCCCCAGTACCACCTAAGTCAAGTGTGGCAACTCATGCCTTATATCCTAGCACCCAGCTGAGGCAGAAAGCCTGCTGTGTGTTCAAGGCCAACCTGGGCTACATAATGAGCTTAGGGCCAGCATGGCCTACGGAGTGAGACCCTGTCTCAAAAAATAAAAAATAAACACACACAAAACAAAGAGCTAGGGATGTAGCTCAGTGGGAAAGCCCTGGGTTCAATTTCCAATATTGGAGAAAAAAAAAGAAAAGTACCAATCCCAGAGCCCAACACTCTGCCCCTTCCCGGCTGGGTCAGAGACAATAATAATATACTAGCAGGCCCTATCTCATCCTGTTGCCCAAGGATTCCAAACACTGTCTTATAAACAATAATTATTACATCCGAGTCAGCTGAGAGGCGTGACAGAGCAAAGCCTGTGTTCTTTCCATTCTTTTTCCTCTCTGCATCTCACAGCCCTTAGTCCAGGGCCTAGAGTGCAAGTGCTTGTCCTGACAGTGAGCATGAAGGACAGTATTTAAGAGAAAAGCCAACAGAATTCAATATTACCCAGCAAGTAGAAATCAGAATTGATGTGTGTCAGCGATGTCATGCATTTCTATATGTTTTCCAAAGTGGCTTCACTCTGACCTTGCACCAAAGTACATCTCAATCATTTAGGGTCCCTCCCTTCAGGGTCACCAAAGAGCCTGGGAGACTTACATACTGCTCAGAAAAGGAGAAAGTCTTTTGGTCACCAGTCCAGTCTTTCTATTGTCCAAGCCTACCTGTCCCCTCAGAGGTGGCAAGCATAACAGGGCATCTCTGTCTGGCCGGGGAGCCCCTTGGGAGCACTGCACCTCACGATGTAATAATTTCCCAAGCTGGGCGTGGTGGTGCACGCCTATAATCCCAGCGCTCAGGAAGCTGAGATGGGAGGATTGCCATGAGCTCAAGGCCAGCCTGGGCTCCATAGTGAGTTCAAGACCAGCATGGGCTATAGACTGAGACTCTGTCTCAAAAAAATTCATTCCCCATAAAATACCTTGGTATTTATTCTTGAAGTCAAGGCAAGGAAAGTGTATTCTGGGTTAGTATGTTTAAAAAAGCGGATCTGATACTTTCAGAACAGTGGATAGGATCCAGTGTGCAGCTCACATCATAGATATGTGGTAAAAATTTCCTAAGCATTCACCTAGATTCTCAAATAGCTGTTAGATTTTTATTAGCATTTTATATATTTACTGGTCCTGGGGATCAAGACTAAGGCCTTCACACTAAGTTACATCCCAACACTATTTTCTTATGATTCAAATTTGAGACAGGGTCTCATTAAGTCACTCAGCTGCTCAGGCTGGACTCAAACTTGTAATCCTCCTGCCTCCGCCTCCCAGAGTGCTGGGATGACAGCCCTGCACCCACCACCGGGTCCCCTCTTATTGGCTTTTTTTTTTTGAGACAAGATCTCGCTCTGTAACCCAGGCTGGTCCTGAAATCATTATGTAGCCCAGGCTGGCCTTGGACTCTAAGCAATCCTCCTGTCTCAGCCTTCTGAATGCTGGGATTACAGGTGTGCACTACCACACCCAGTTTTACATGGTGCTGGGGATCCAGCTCAGGTACTTAGAGCTTGCTAGGCAAGCGCTCTGACTGCTGAGCCACTCCTCCAGCCCCTTTCTATTGTCTTTTAACTAAATTCTAGGGAGTGGTCAGCTACAGGCTGTCACCAGTTATAGCCAGCTGCCTTTTCTATAATCCTGCCTTCCAGCGAATTCTCTATTTCTGGGGTACCCTGTATCCCTAACTGCCTACAACTCCACTGCCTCTTCTCACACTGCCACCAAAGGACAATAAAGTACTGTTGGGGTTCTCCAGTCATGCAGACAGCATATTCCAAGGTCCTGGGTCCAAACCCCAGTGACAAAAAAAAAAATGAAAGAAATATGTTTACCTTGCCATGATTACTTCTCTCCCTAAGAGCTACTTTGTGCTCTGTTCAGATCCAAACTTTTGGATAGCATAATAATAGTTTATCTAGATCAAGGCAAAGAATCTTGGATGTGAGGATTTTTGGGTCCTCACGCTTAGGAAATCAGATTTCAAAAAAAGCAGAGTCAGGGAAGATCCCAAGGAGAGTTTGAAGAGTGAGTTAGTTCAGAGGAATGGGTGTTTTTACCCTGAGCAGCCAAAACCATGATGGATTGTGCTCTCCGAATAATTCTACTTGTAAAGAGACTCTCAGGAAAACAGCCAGAGGCCAGAGTAGCCAGGAGGCCGTGGGCCTTATCAGAGAACGAACACCAAGGGACAGCTACCACTGTTAATAATTTTTGGAAAATTAAACTTCAGCACAGGCAAGCTATGTGAGCTGGGGGTGATTTTATTTATTTATTTATTTTTGGACTCAGGGTCTCCCTCTTTAATCCAGGCTGGGCCTCAACTCACCATGTAGCCAAGTCTGATCCTGAAGTCAGAGCACCCTACTGCCTCAGCCTCACAAGCACTGGGGTTCCAGGCAAGTGCCAGCAGGCCTGGTTTATGTTGTAAAGAGGAATCAAACTCAGGGCCCTGGGCTTGCTAGGTAAAGGGCTTTAACTGCTGTGCTATTCCTCCAGCCCCTGGGGATGATTTTTAAAGTTACCTTTACAGTGAGAAACAGAAACCAGGGATGGCTAGAATAGAACCGGGGGTACGAGCAACAGGGGAAGTTAAACATACACAGAAGTTTATAGAGGGCTGTAAGAATGGCACCGTGGTTAGAGCACTTGACTAGCAAGCCCAAGGCCCTGAGTTCGATTCCCCAGCACCACATAAAGCTGGGCTCAGCAATGCAAGCCCACAATCCCAGCACTCAGGAGGATTGCCTTGAATCCAAGGCTAGCCTGGGCTCCATAGTGAGTTCAGGACCAGCCTGGGCTACAGTGCAAAGAACAAAAGTGCAAAGAACAAAACATGATGTGATATAGAGAAAAATCCTACCAAAAAAAGGAAGAAATAGTCACTTCTCGGCATTTAATCCAGGGAGTTTAACATTGAATCTTGAAAGTCTCTCAAATGAATTACTAAAAAGACAACTTCTAAGCTCTCAGGGAGAGAAGTAACCATGGCAAGATAAACATATTTCTTTCAATTTTTTTGGCACTGGGTATTGGACCCAGGACCTTTGCAGAGCTACATCCTCAGCTCGTTTATATTTTGTTTATTAATATATGTATGCAATACACAATGTTTACAATGAATTGAGTATTTTGTGCACATAAATATCACATCAATATTACAATCCCTTCTACTCTCCATTGTTGGCCCTCCCACTTCCTCCCTGCCCCCATGTAACTCCCACCATCACACCCATTTGGTTCTATAGAATGCCTGGGTTCTGCGTTTCCCAAATCAGAGAAACCATGTGATATTTAACATATTCAATCGTCTGCATCTGACTCGCTTCACTCAAATCACCACTTATTAGCTCAGTTTCCCACCCCTAGAATGGGCTGTAGTGGCCATCACTTGATGTCTCTTCTCTGGTCCAGCAGAGCCCTTTATTGGGACGATTTGTTGAAAGTTATTTTTTTCTATATCTTACTGTAACTTTGTTGAGATTCTTTAATGTGGCTTCACACACTTTTTAAGTGGGTCCACGAGGAGACATCATGTAGTTCTGTTACTTAGCCGCCATCTTGGTCATTCATATTTTGAAACAAGGTCTCACCAAGTCATTAACTTGCTCAAGCTGGGCTTGCACTTGCAATCCTCCTGCCTCAGCTTTCCAAGTGCTGGGATTACAAGCACGTGACAACATGTCCGCCTTTTCGGTGGACCCGCGGTGACCACTCGGCTTTTAACACAGCTCTCAGATCATCCCCTTGTCTTCTCTCTCAGCTTAATGTTTCTTATAAACTGCAGATTACTTAGTGTCTCACTGCTGTATTTGCACTTTTCTGTTGCTGTGACTCAATACCTGACATCCACACATTTAGGGGAGGAAAGGTTTATTTTAGCTCACAGTTTCAGAAGGTCATGGTCCCTTCAGGGGTGGCCGGCAGCCATGGAAGTTCACGGCACAGGCAGCGGTGGAGGCAGCTTCTCACATCACACACAGGAAACCAAGTCAGGGCAAGGTGAGACTCGTCCTCAAGGAAGGCAGGAAGCAGCTTATATGTCCTTCCAGGTCTCATCCCAGTGATCAGCCCCTCCTGGATCCAGGTGTGGAAGGTGTGGTAAGCCCTCACTACACATCTATAATCCAATTTCCATGCCTGCTGTGAGCGTCACCTAGCGGTAACGGTGGCACATTGTTCAAGATGGCAGATCTTTACATTTTTGCGCCATACCTGATCAGGTGACCAGACAGAGGCAGAAAGGAAGGAGGAGGGATTAGGATGTGATGTTGTGATAAACTTGGCCCTGAGTAATGACGTTATGATGAACGTGGCCCTGAGCCAATGCTTTAGACCTTCCCGGGAAGACTGTGAATCCTGCCAATGGGAAACGGCAGGGGGAGGGCTTTGCAAGTTAGGAAATAAGTCCCCCCCCCCACCATGCTTGCCGGTCTTTTCTCCACTTGCACGTGGGAAGGACACCCTTTTGCAAAAGGGAATTAAAGCCTCATACCCTGTGGTCCATGCCTCCCAAGTCCATCCTTTGTTTGGACAGGAAGATTGCTATGCGCCGTTTCTAACACTGATCCACCCCTCCAGACCAGGCCCCAATCTTCCAACTGCACATGGTTCCATAAACATTCTATAATATTCAAATACATGAGGCATTTGGGGGACATTCCAGATCCAAACCACAATACTTAGTGTTTTATTATGCAAATGTTTGAATGCCAACTAAGTGTCTGCGCTATGTAGACAGTAAGGACACATTAAGGAAGATCTAGATAAGTGTCCCTGCCTGCGGAGAGTTTACTTCCTGGTGGGGAGTTCTCTTCCCAATTCTGGCCCTTTACTCCCTGTCTTTGCTAAACCACCGACCACACCCTCTAAATGAGCCCAATCCTCAGACACCACCGCTACACCTTTGGACCCAGTGCCTCTTTTCTTCTCAATTCATTTTATTTTATTTTAGAGACAGTGTCTTGCTCTGTAGTCCAGGTTGGTTCTGAACTCATTACGTCCCCAAACTGCCCCAAACTCAGACAATCCTCCTGCTTCAGTCCCCCAAGTGCTCAGATTACAGGCGTGCGCCACCACACCCAGTTTATGTGGTGCTGGGGAATGGAACTCAGGGCCTAGAGCTTGCTAGGCAAGTGCTTCACCACTGAGCTTTTTCTCCAGCCCCTCTTCACAAGTTTAAAACCAAGAAGAGAACATGCTAACTCTTTCTTGGCCAACAGGTATGGTCTGTCCTCTTCTGCAACACACCCTGAAATGCTATCATTCAGGTTCCAGCCACAGATATTAATTACCGAAATTTCTGATTTGGTAAACCTCCCTAGCCAGCCCCACCTTCTATCCCATCCCTTAAGTGATGACAGCCCCGGCCCCCACCCACCAGTTCCCATGTGTGCCTTTTTACTCAATTGATTCTCTGACTCAGGAATACCTGCCACCTCCTTCCCCTCCTATGGAACTCCTACACTATCACCAAGACCCAGTTCAAAAGCCACCACCTCGCTGCTGGCTGGATTCACAGAGCTCCACGCATGTCACCCGAGCCCCATGCCTGACATGCATGTGCGGTGACACTCTCATCTGCCTTCCCCAGTCACTTGATTATTTGCTTCTCTTCCCACTGGGTTCCATTTCTTTTTTTCCCCATAGTTATCATTTTATTAGTATATGCTTGCAATGTATAATTATTATATGTAACAAGGAGCCCCCTTTTTTAGAACAAGGGTCTTAAGAGCCTCCCCCCCACCTCCATATTGCAAGGTTTTGCTCAGCAGTAAACTGCGTATATGAGAGTAGTCCCACAGATCACCACCTGGTGACCTCTACTCATACCAGCTTGTATAAATGCCCTTTCTGATGTTCACACGACAAAGTCACTTCATGATTTCTCAGGACATATCCCTCTTTGTTTTTTTTTTTTTCTTCAGTACCGAGGATTGAACCTAGAGTCTTTGCATTAAGTTACATCCCTGGTCCTTTTTATGTTTTTAAGAAACAGGGTCTCATTAAGTCCAGACTGGGCTTAAACTTGCAATTCCCCTGCCACAGCCTTCCAGAGCGCTGCTGCGATTAGAAGTCTGCAGGCCTTAAAAAAAAAAAAAAAAAAAAAAAAAAAAAAAAAAAAAAAAAAAAAAAAAAAAAAAAAAAAAAAAAAAAAAAAAAAAAAAAAAAAAAAAAAAAAAAAAAAAAAAAAAAAAAAAAAAAAAAAAAAAAAAAAAAAAAAAAAAAAAAAAAAAAAAAAAAAAAAAAAAAAAAAAAAAAAAAAACCCAAGTCTGCAGGCCTCATCATATTCCTGTTTTTAAACCATGCATGACTGCTCTTTAAAATAAGATTGGTAACTAAGTCTTGAGCTAATAATGGTGAATTGGCTGAAAAAAAATCAGAAGGATATTTCATAGAATGTGAAATGTACATGAAATCCCGATTTCAGTAGCCATGACTAAACTCCCACGGGAACAAAGCGGGCTCCCGTTTTCTGTGACTGCTTTTTCTTTTTTTCTGAAACAGGGTCTCTGTAGCCCAGGCTGATGCTGAACTCAGTATGGAGCCCAGGCTGGCCCTGGACTCACAGCAATCCTCCTGCCTCAGCCTCCTGAGTGCTGGGATAACAGGCGTGCGCCACCATGCCCAGTTTACGTGATGATGTGGTGCTGGGGAATCAAACTCGGGTACTTAGCGCCCAACATAGTACTTGCTAGGCAAGTGCTTTAACCGCGGAGCCATCCCTCCAGCCCTGTGACTTCTTTTGAGTTCCAGAGGCAGGACCACAAAGTCTCAAAGTTGTTTGGGAGACACTGCAAAACCTGTTTCACAACAGAGGTCTGAGGATCGAATCCTGTGTTGGGCATCTGAGAATCTGAGTCTGTTTTCTAAACAAGTTTTCATTTCTTTGTATAACAGAAGCCACAACTGTCTTGTCTTTCGGCTGTCATAAACATCAAATGAGATATTTGTTTTAAAAAGTGTAAGACAAACCCCTATACATTTCTGCACTAAAATGATAAAGGGTGCATTTTTATTCTCTTTACTATTTTATTTAACCTTGAAATTTTCAGAGAAAACGCACTGTGGAAGTTTTTACTTTTAAATGATGACGAAGTCACAGATTCCTTCCCTCTGCCCTGTCTTTTGTGTTATTCTCACACGTAACTCCCCTCTTCATGTTCTTGATGTAGCGGCGTAACTGGCCCCCACAATAGCTCAGGGAAGAAACTGGGACGTGCCTGATCAGTCCATAGAACAGTGCAGGAAACTGAGGCAGGTCCCCGCTGTGAGGCTGACTCAGCACGCAGGCGTCTCTCAGCGCCGTGCTGCACAGATTTTCGAAGTGGCTATCGGCTGCCCAGCAAGTACTAAGGAACAAAATTCCGCAAGCCAGGTTTCCACGCTTGGATCTCACGCGCGGGCGCAGGGATCACTCTCGGAGTCCTCCCCGCCCGGCGCGGCCCCCGCCCCAGGAGCAGGTGGTAGGCTCCTAGCGCAACGCGCATGCGCGCGGCGCCGTGGGGGCGGGGCGCGGGCTGGGCGGAGCTTACGCGGGCTCCGTTTTGGGCCGCGGCGGGAGCAGGAGTCCCCGCCACTCCAGTGCCCAGGCGTCTGGCGGTTACCGGTCTCGCCATGGAGCGGAAAGGTGAGAGCGCTGGAGTGGCCTCTGCCACGAGGGGCAACGGACGCCGGGGGGCGACACCCGAATCGGCCCGGGACCTTCGCCCAACCGCCGCCGCCGTCCGGTCCCCGGGTGCGCGGAGCCCTCCTTGGGGGGTGGTGCCGCCCCTCGACCCCCCTCTCCGGAATGCGGGTCCGGCGCCCCTCAGTCCCGGGCGTCCTCGGATGCCTCCCGTTTCCCGCCTGGCCGGCTCGCGCCCCCGCAGTCCCTCCCGGGCCCGGCCGGCGGCGGGCGAGGCAGACAGACCCCCGGCCCGTCCCGAGCCCCGGTGGGCGCCCCCCGCCTGGGCGCCGCCGTGCGCCCCGCGGGCCGCCAGCACTCTGGCCGGCCGCCTCCCCCCGCACCCCTGCCGAGTCCCCACCCTCACCTTGGTGGCCTCCTTCCCCCCGCGGTCGTCCTTCATCCATCCCTCTCCTCTTGCAGTGCTAGCGCTCCAGGCCCGAAAGAAAAGGACCAAGGCCAAGAAGGACAAAGCCCAAAGGAAGTGAGTCTTGTACCCCAACATCGCGGTGTTTGGATTTCCTCGGGCACCTCCTCTGCTCTAGTTTCGCGTCTCGAACGTGCGCCGGGCGTGGGCACCCTTTCGGCCCCCCGCCACATGGCCTCGGGGCCGCCCGGCGGGTCGCTGTCCGGGAACCATGTGCGAGGGAGCTTCTGTTGCTGAACGCCAGGCCCCGGGTCTTAGGCGCCCAGGCCTGCTGCAGAGGGCTATGGAGGAGGACTGGAGCCTGGCCCGGCGCCTCTCCTCCCAGCTCCGTGGAGGAGGCGGCCGGAGCTCCCCGAGTTTGGGCCCCACACCGGAGCTGGTACATCGCTACCAGTCTGTCTGTGGACTCTCTAGTGCTTACTCGCTTCCCAGCGTCCTAACTTGTCTCCTGCGTCTGCACGGTAGGCCATCAGGAAATTCTTGAATGAATTTTCCGTGTTTACCTTTGGTGCTGCCAGCCCCACGCTCCCTGTCGCAGGGGAGGGCGCGGAGCCTTCCCTGGGTTAGTCAACTTCCTGAGCCTGCCTGGCGCATCGGCTTCCTGGCAGTGCGCAGGCGGATCTCGGGCTGCGCGGGAGTGCGCGGTCGGTGTGTGTTACCTGTTCTCTTTACAAATCTCAAGGCCTCCAGCCAGGTTGCAGATAAGCCTCTGGAGTTGGCGCGGCAGTGGCCGGGAGAGTTCTGCAGCGTACGTTGGTGGTGATACTGGTTTGGGGTATTAAGTGCCACATGTCCAGCGTCAGCAGCAGTGCGCACCACAGGCTTAGCGCTATTGTAGGAAATACCAGTAGAAAAGTTGGTCACAGCCTGTAGAGACGCCCCCAGTGGAAGGCTTGGGCTAGTGCGGCTTAGTCTTAAGAATTTGTTTTACCCTCTTATTGGAAGGGCTCTTAGAAATCAAGATACGTATGTGCACAAAATGCTCAACTTCATTGTAAACTTTAAATTGCACTTTATATTTGCACTTTAATTTGCACTTATACGTATCAATAAAATGGGGGAAAAAGAAATCAGACGGGTTTGCATTCAGAAATAAAGTTCATCTACTCAATTTTAGATGCATTCCTTTCTGTACAGGTTTCCATTTATTTGAGGCTTTGTGACATTCTGTACCGTCTTAATTCCATAACCCATTTCAGAGGCGTTTCCAGGTCACCCTGCTGGTTGACAAAGCAGGTTGGGGTGGGTGGATGTTGTCTTGGAGGCTGCTTGATGGTTGGAGAGAGCATCTAACCACTTTTGTCTTTCAGTAGAACTGAGGTGGCTGGTGATCTCAGCTCTTGCTCCATTTTCTATTATCTGTCTTAGGAAATTTTTATTTTGTAAGTCCTTGGCGACCGAGGCATGCATGTATTTGCCACTCCATTACCCATATATGGGTTATTCACAACTAGTTTTTAATCCTAGTTTTTTTTAAATTAGTTTTCAGTTCCTTTAATGGAAGCAGCAAGGAGCCAATCTGGTTTTAGTGTATAGTAGGCATTTAAATGTTTTTTTTTTTTCTGTGCCTTAGTTTTGTTTTTACACATGGAACTAGTATGAATTGTTACTTAATTTTTTTTTTACTGGTGGAACGAGCTAGTATTTTTTTTTTGAGACATGATCTCTAGTCCAGGCTCGTGCTGAACTCACTGTGTAGTTCTGGCTGTCCTCAAACTCATGAAAATCCTGCTCCAGCCTCCTAAGTGCTGGGATTACAGGCATGCTGGGAAACCAACTCAGGGCCTTGTGCTTACCTAGAGTTAGTAATTTTATTCACTAATTTTTAGAAGTCCTGGTCTCAGACCATCCATCATGTTACTCATACAGCTGGGACTTCAATCTTAATGTAAGTGGGAATTGTACTGTCATTTGGGAGGTAAATGTGTATGTGTGATCATATCATGACTTTGGAGTATCTGTGTATACCATATGTTTTTGTTTGTTTCTTTTTTTTGAAAACAGGCTCTCGCTCTATAGCCCAGGCTGGTTGTGAACTCACTGTGTAGCCCGGGCTAGCCTTGGACTTACAGCAGTCCTCCCGTCTCAGCCTCCTGAGTGCTGGGATTACAGGCATGATCATCATGCCTGGCTGTATGTGGTGTGGAGAATCGAACTCAGGGCCCTACACTTGCTAGGCAAGTGGCTTAACTGCTGTGCCATTCCTTCAGCCCCATGTTTTTATTTCTAAAGCCAGATACTTTCATGTTCTCTCTTCACTACTGTGGCTAACCTATACTTGTATTATTTCCATACTTGTTCTTTTGTGGTGGTGTGGTATATGATAACTACTAGTGGTTATTATTTATGTATTTATTTATTTTTGAGATAGAGTCTCACTCTGTATCCCAGGCTGGTCCTAAACTCACTATGGAGCCCAGGCTGGCCTTGGACTCACAGCAGTTTTCCTGTCTCAGCCTCCTGAATACTGGAATTACAGGTGTGCGCCACCACGCCCAGCCTATGTGGTGCTGGGGAATGGAACTTAGCTTAGTGCTTGCTAGGCTTTACCGCTGAGCCATTCCTCCAGCCCCCTAGTGGTTATGTTATTGGATGTTTCCTTTGGTACGAATTTGACTCCCATTTTCTTGTGAATGTGAGAATATATGTGAATGAGCCCCCATGTTCTTGTAATATCACAGGTGTTTGGTATTGTCTTCAATTAATAGTTTTTCTTTATAATTTTATCTCCCTGCCCTGTTTCTCCAGCCTCTTTCCAAGTAGCTGAGATATCTAATTAAGATGGTTGTGGAGTGCCCTGAGAAGTGCCAGCCCCACTTGAGACGAACCAAGTAACGTTACTCTTCTCTGACTTCTGACTGCACTCCTGACCACTTGAGTTAATTTGCAAAGGCAAGCCACTGGGTTCCCCAGATTGTTAAGAAGGTCCGAGGAAGCCAGCCGTAGCCTTTGAGCTTTGGAGTGAGACAGGACTGGTTTTGAATCTCGCCTTAGACAATAAAGACCTAGCCTTAATGGATTGGTAGCTCAGTCGCAAGGAAAACTGATCAGAACCTAAGGGGACAAAACCAAGCATCAGGTGTGCAGTTCTAGAGATGTTTGCAAGTGTGTAAGAGTAAGTAGCATCCCTGGTGATTTAGTCATGATACGGTACCAGATTTTCAGTTCCTGGTTTTGTAGCTCGTAAAGCTAAAACCACATACTTGAAATAACATGACCAGGGTCATGGAGCTGGTTGCAGTAAAACCAGGACTTTTGTCTTGCATGCAGAATAGTTTATTTTAGGGTGCTGAAAGATTTGACTTTGAAGTGTGAAATGTTTTAGTTGCCCTACTGGAATAATTCTTTTGTTTCTTTTTTTTTTCTTTTTCTTTTTTTGTTGTGCTGTGGATTGAACCCAGGGCCTTCATACTGAACTGTATCCCAGCCCTTTATTTGTTATTTTTGAGACAGTCTCATTAAGTTTAGCATAATTGCCCAAGCTGGGTTTGAATTTGCAGTCGTCCAGCCTCATCCTCTAAACGCTCTGGAATTACAGGCCTGCACCACCAGGCCCACCTACAATTCACTTTTTTCAAACATTTTATCTTTATTCACATTTACTGGTTGATGATAATCTCCATTTTAATTTACAGATAAGGGAGTTAAAGCTTGTCAGATTACTTTTTAGAACATTGTACGGCTGAGGTTTGAGCCCAGGTCTGACATACCCTGTAGCCCTAGGCAATGACCACGGGACCTCCCCATGAGGTAGAGGCTTAGTGGGAAAGCTTCTGAAGGAGGAATCTCAGGCTGCAGGGTGTTGGGTGCCCTTTGGCGACCTGAGGTGCCTCTGAAAGAGCACTGTGCTTTCTTCCTTTGAGCCTTTCCGCATTTCGTGCAGTCATGTGTGAATGCCTGGCCTTTGTCTGCTTCTCATAAGTTGTTACCATTTAACAAGTCCTCGCTGTCTCAAGAGTTGTTTCTATGGGACGTATTCTAAAATGGATATCATACCTAGTAATTTGTATTACCTAGGAAGTTAGGACAGTAATATTTACTTTATCTGCAGTTAAATAGCTTTATGGACTTGGTATGAATGTGGTAGAACTGGGAAGTATTTTTGCTCACCCCAGTACTCAATGACCTGTTAAGTCAGGGGGGGAATGGTTTTATTTCTTAATTCTTCAAAAATATAAGTTGTTTTACTAAAAACTTCCAGAGAAAAATGCTTTAAGTTTTCTAATTTGTCTAGTAGAAAGGAGAACCAGTATATTTGCGATAATTTATAAGTAAAATACTACAGGATACTTTTTATACTGTACAGTATACCTTAATTTAATTTAGCTTCTACTAAGAAACATTTATTCTCCCCCCAATATTGTCCAATTGATTTTTCAGACATGTGACCCTCCTGTTTCAGCCTGGCAAGTCGCTGAGACTATAGATGGGCACATGCCATCAACCCCTTTTTAAGATCAAGTGGAGTCATTGGACATACCTTCCCCGGGTATCATTAGCATGGATGGCTCTCATAGCATTAACTGTCCCACTGTGGGTTGTTTGAGGAGTGGTCATTGGGTTAATCAGTACTCACATCAGTGATTATTTTCTTGCCGTTAAATTCCCAGAGTGATGTTACTGGCACATACATTTTAAAGATTTTGAATTGTGTTGTCAAGGTTTTCTTCACAAAAACTTAACTACTTTGACACCACATAAAAAGGCTACCATGTCCTCCTAAGGATTGTTTTCCAACCTTGGGACACAGCAGCGAAGGGGAGAAAAAGTTCTATTTCTGTTTTTGAGTTTTATTTTTTTCTTTTGAGACAGTGTCTTGCTCTGTAGGCCAGGCTAGTCATGGAGTTCTGCTTTAGTGGGTGGGGAGACAGACCGAACAGTAGGCTATGCTAAGCAAGCGTACAGTACCTTAGGCAAAAGGTGGAAAAACAGGAGGATAAAGAGCATGGAGAAGCGGGGTTGCGGGTGGGATTTTAAACATGAGCGAGGCTGTGGCTCTGCTTTAGATTTCAAACAACCGGAAAGGAGTTTTACTTTCAAGATTATTTCAGAGTCTTTCCCAGTCTGGCAGTTATTAAGTGTCTTGTTTTGGTTTTTAATTTCTTTTTTTGCTCATTTTTTTTATATTGGGTTGTTAATCCTTTTCTTGATCTTATTAGCTCTTTTTAGGGTCTATTCTGTGGCCTGTGGCCTGTTTTAATTTCCTATCTTTTGGAGTTTTTAGATTTCATATAGTGTGAAATACTATAGTATTTTTCATGTGGTATATTTTTGACAAAGTGATTATGATTCATTTATAACACTGGAAATTGGACCCAGGGTCCTTGCACTGAGCTATATCCCAAGACCTTTTTTTTTTTTTTTTTGAGATGGTATCTCACTCTGTAGTCTGGCTGATGCTGAACTAACTCTGTGTAGCCGAGGCTGCCCACAAACTGGTGGCAATCCTCCTGCTACATACAGCCTTTCAAGTGCTGGGATTGTTGGCATGTACCACCTCGCCTGGCTAATTTTTCTGTGGTGCTGGGGAGTCAGATGCAGAGCTTTGTACATGCTGAGCTATGAACTCAGCAGGCCTGCCTCAGCCTTCTGAGTTCTGGGATCACAGGCATGCACTACCATGTCCCAGCTATTACCTGGTGCTAGGGGGTTGGACCCAGGGCCTCACACTTCCTAGGCAAGTGCTCTACTGACTAAGCTCCATCCCCAGCCTCCCAGCCTTTTAAATAAATTTTATTTTTTTGAGACAAGGTCTCTCTCTAGCCCAGGCTGGTCCTGAACTCAGTATTAGCCCAGGCTGGCCTCTGACTAATAGCAGTCTTCCTGCATCAGCTTCCTGAGTGCTGGGATTTCTAGCATGCACCACCACGCTCAGCTTAATGTCGTGCTGGGGAATCGTAACACAGGGTCTTGCACTTGCAAGGCAAGCGCTTTGACTGCTGTGCCATTCCTCCATCCCCCCTTTTTTTTTTGAGACAGCATCTCCTTAAGTTCCTAAGTTATTTTCTTTAGCTGTTTTACTTTTGAAATTTTCAGTGTCATCTTTTTTTAATGCATTCTCAATGTGAGTGGTTTCATTAAATTTTAGTATGCACTTATAAAGTTGTATTTCAGGAACAACTCTTGTCAGAAAAACTCTTTACTTTCCCAGCAAGATTGTTAACAAATTTTATTTACCTTAGTGTTTCACCACAAGGAAGCCAGGCATGCAAATTAGTTGAAACCAGCGACTTGGAAGTGCTGAGGTGAATGAGGCTGTGGGTGCTCAGGAAGGGGTGGAAACCAGATGGTAACTAGAGTCAATTTACACATTTTGGAATAACTGGCAGTTTTAACTTCTTTGTTTTTTTTTTATTTATTCTATTTTAAGTGGTCATTTGCTGATATTTCCTGAGTCATCACCACCATTACTGCTAGTTTGGGGACTGAGTTCATTTTTATATTGTCTAAAGTTTTTATTTTATTTTATTATTTGGGAAACAAAGAAAGTGGAACCCACAGGGCATTCACACTGAGCTATATACCCAGCCCATTTTATTTATTTTGAGGCAGGGTCTTGCTAAGTCACTGTGGTCTAGACTGAACTCGAATTTGTGATCCTCCTGCATTTTGCTTTCTACAGTGCTGGGATTACAGGCCTGCACCACCGAATCTGGCAGAGGGTGGATAGGTTGGTTGGCTGGTTGGTTGCTTGTTGAGACAGGGGCTTGCTCTGTAGCCCAGCTGGCCTTGAGCTTATGAAAATCCTCATGCCTCAGTCTCCTGAGTGTTGGGATTATAGACATGTGTCCCCATGCATAACTGAAGTTATTTTATTTTTAATGATTGTCTCAGTTACTGAATCCCATGCTGTCTTAGTTACTTTTTTTGCTGGGACAAATTATCGGACATCCATATTAAGTAAGGGGGTGGAAGGTTTATTTTAGCTCACAGTTTCAGAATGTTTCACGTAGTCCTTTTATGGGCAGCTGCTCCCATCTAGCAGAAGTACATGTCAGAGGCTTGAGATCTGCTTAGCCCAGTTCAAACAGAAGCCAAGTCTGAGGAGCCAGTTAGTGTCTGGAGACTCAGTCAAGGCTACTGAAGAAGCTGTAACAATCTTCTGTAACAGTGCTTCTCTTCCTTATATTTAGTTTAAGCTGCCTGTTAGGCCAGACACCCAGGGTGGGTGCCCTTCCCTCACTTCTTGGCCCACCCATCAGTACACAATGGAAGTTCTGTGGGCATCCCCCAGTCTCAACAAGTTGACATTCCCTCCAGGCGGAATCATCTGCGCCTTCCACCCAGGCCTTCCATCTCAACAGCACATGGTTCCACAGCTCTCCTGCTACATCCAAATGTCTGAGGCTTTTGGGGGACATTCCAGATCAAAACCATAGCACAGGAGAACAAGAAAATTTGAATAGCGGTTTTTTAGGATTCTTTCCTTTCAGTTACTAGCAAATAATGATTTAGCTAAAGAGAAGTATATATCTAGTTACCAGTATATTTGTACTCTTAAAGTTTCTCAATGAGGCATTTTATGTGCTGCAAAAATTGCTATAACTCAGGTGTCTCAGAGATGTGAAATAGTTGGAGAATAAATACTCTAATCTCAGAGATGTGCAGAGTTGTCTGCTTTGTTGTCTTTTAGGATGCTCTGTTTCAGAAAATCTCAAATATGCCTGAAGGTGGAGAAAATGGTGAAATAGACTTCTCTCAACTTCAAAACAATTGAGGCACAATTGAAATATATATTTCATCTATATCTTTTCTTGTCATCTTTTTTCTCCCCATTTTTTATTAGTGTGTGTATACAATACACCCTGGTTACATTAAACTTGAGAATTTTGGGCTGGAGGATTGGCATAGAGGTTAAAGCTCTTGCCTTGTAAGCACAAGGCCCTGAGTTCAGTTCCCCAGCACCACATAAAGCTGGGCATGGTGCCGCATGTCTGTCATCCCAGAACTCGGGAGCCTGAGGCAGGATTGTCTTGAGTCCAAGGCCAGCTTGGGCTCCGAAGTGAGTTGAGGACCAGCCTGGGCTGCAGAGCGAGACCCTGTCTCAAAATAAACAAACATAAGAATCTTGTGCACGTATGTATAGCCATAGCTTCACTGTTGCCATCTGTTGTTTGCTTGCTTGTTTTTTTGGGGGGACAGTCACACTGTGTGTTGCTCAACCCGGCTAATCCAGCGAGTGTTCACATTCCTCCTGCAATTTTGTTTGAATCGGAATTGATAAGGTCCTTTTAATTTCACTGTTTGAAATGCCTCACTAGCCATTTATTTATTTATAGACAAAGTCTCATTTTGTAGTCCAGGTGGGCCTTGAATTCACAGCAATTCTCCTGCCTCAGCTTCTCCAGTGCTGGGAGTACAGGCATGCACCATCATGACCAGCTTATGTAGTGCTGGGTAATTGAACCCAGAGCCTTGTGCTTGCTAGGTCAGTGCTCAAACCACTGACTTACAGTGCTGACTGCGCAGGGGTCACATAACTAATTAGCTAGCCTCTCTTCTAGTCCGTGGTTCTCCGGTTCTTCTGCTTGCAAAGTTGTTTTGTTAGATTACTTCGTAGGTGATAGTTCTAACAAGGAGCCTCAATTGTCTGTACGGCTTTTTTTTTTTTTATTTTTATTTTTTTTTTTTGAGACTGGGTCTCACTCTGAAGCTCAGGCTAGTTCTCACCTCACTGGTGTAGCCCAGGCTGGCCTTGGGCTCAGGACAATCTACCTGCCTCAGCCTCCCGAGTGCTGGGATTACAAGCATGCTCCACTGTGCCCAGCTTTATGAGGTGCTGGGGAATAGAACTCAGGAGGGCCTTGTGCTTGCAAGGCAAGTGCTTTAACTGCTGTGCCATTCCTCCAGCCCTGATTGTATGTTTTTATTTGATTTTAATGGCTGTTGTTAATTGCCTAGATCTATTATTGAGGTTTTAAAGTGATAATATACTACTCCTTAGTTTAATAATACATATAGAGAGAGAAACTTCACCTCATCTCTTTTGTTCCCAAAAGGACAATTTCATAAATTACCAATAAAGATTTGGTTATAAACTCATCGATATAAACTTATTTGTAGTTCAATCCATTGGAATTGCATTTTTTTCCTACAGTTTTATGGTGGTAAAATTTACATACTACAAAACTCACCCATTTGAAGCGTGCAGTTTAGCGGCTTTGCATTGTATTTGGAGCTATGTGACCGTCATAGCCCTAATCTAAGGTTAGAATGTTTCTCTCTGTGTCATTCTCCATGTCTGCCCCAGCCCCATGCCGCTCTGCCTCTAACCCCAGCCACCGCTAAAGGTTTGTCTGTGCACTTGCCCTTTCTGGAAGTTCCATGCAAATGACGTCCTGCGATAGGTGGTCCTTTGAAGCTTTGACCTAGCATCAGGTATTGTAATATTTGTTTTGTTGTAGCATGTGGAGCTGTGCTTTTTTACCGATTGGTCCACTTTGGCCATGTGGAGCTTTTCATGGTGAATTCTAAGGCCTTTTGATTGAACTGGAGGCATCGAAGAGTTTTTACTGCTAAGATGGCAGTATGTCCAATTACCTGCGTTTTTTGCCCTCAGCCAGCACAGGGCCTAGGCAGCCTCCAGCGGGGAAGGAGTGGCGTCTGGCCAGCTTCCGCTCTGGTGCAGGGAAGCTCCTTCCTACTGAGTCTAGTTGTTGGTCTTTTCTGTGGCTAGAGGTAGGCAATGTTTTGGGCTTTTTCTTTTTAAAAGAAATTGAATTCATATACTTAAAGACCACATTACAGCTGGGCACAGTGGCACACTGCGACTTGGAGCCTGCTAAGGGAGGAGGATCACAAGTCCTAGGCTCCTCTGGGCAGCTTAGCCAGACGCTGTCTCAGAATAAAGAATGAAAAGGCCTGGGATGTCACTCATTAGAAGAATACTCCTGGGTTAGATCCCTAGGACCACCAAAACAACAAGTGCTCACCAAGTTAAAGACCCAGGAGTGTTTCCTGTGATTATATCCCTGCTCTCCCCTTTTCTCTTGTGGAAGAACCCTGGTTCTCAACAGCACCACTGAGGTCCCTTAATTTCCTTTTCACCATGTATGTGCGACAGCCCAGGAACACACCCGTACTGCGAGGAGCACTGGGATTACCCTGGAAGCTGACGGTTTGTTTTTGTTGTTCGGGTCTATGTTGCTGGAGTACAGAGTCAAATTACTGAGCTTTACGCTCATACTTTGCTGTGTGATTAAGTTACCACTGCGTACATTGGGGTATTTGGTTTTGCTTTCATTTTACATCGATTTTGAACCTTGTAGGATTATCTGGGTCATTCTGTGTTGGTACCTTGACATGCGCATCATATGTGACTGTGTGTTACTTTTCAGAGCCCGACTTGTGGCGCAGACTGAGTAGGAAGGACAAAGGGAAGTGGCGGAATGGGAGATAAGTCCATCTTCAGGTTTATTTTGAGAGAAGCTGCAAAGCTGCTTATGTGATCTTCACATTATTTGGCATTTATAACGTTTTCCAAGCATTGGGAATGAAAGTTGATGGGAAGCTTTAGCATTTTCTGGTGGCTTGCAGTCTGCCCCGAGTCTCTGGGGCCTCTGGTCTAGCATGCCCTCCCGCACTGATGGGAGTGAGTGCGCCCTGAAAGGGTCTTGCCGTTCTTTGGGTCTCTTGGCAGAGGGCGAGCTTCAGAAATTGGGGAAGGACCCGCAGGATCAGCAGTGGGAGACCAGAGTATTCAGTTTCCAACCAATTTAGTGAGGAATCATTTCAGAAAGTTAAGAAACCACAAATAAATATACGGTCTTCATTTTGGGGGGAGTGTGGTAGGTAAAATATTCCCACTGGATGCAACAGTCACTTGGCAGGGGCTAAATAAGTAGAAACCATGCTCGAGGCTTCCATGGTATACTTTTATTGTATAGATGAAGGTTAAGTCCATGTCATGTGCTGTTAGGCAGTGAATTTTCTAGCAGTTAAAGTGCCTTGAATGATGTTGGAGGATATCCTAGACTGGCTTTCCAAGGCATTTGAGAATATTTAATGTATTATATATATGTTTAATATATAACCACCTTGTTAGACTTGCCAGCAGTAGTAGTGAACTTTCAAGCATCAGTGCGATGAAATCTAGTGTTGATACCATACAGGAGTTGTTTGTAAACCCTGTGTTACCCTTTCATTTATGTGTATTCTGAATTCTTTGTTCTGCATGTCCCAGCATTTGACACAAGGCTACCAGTCACTTTGTTTTGGAGTACGAAGCAGCCTTGCTCTGACTGGTGGCCCTGCGGGCGGCTGTGTTGTCCCAGTCGCTAGCTGGTAATTGCGGGGCCGCACTTCTCCTCGTGGGCATGTTTAGTGCCCTTTCACCAAGCAGTTTGAACAGAATGCCTGGTTCACCGTTGAATCTGCACATGAGCTTGGTGGCCACCCCCCTTGTGTGCGTTCTTAGGTGTTGAGAATAAATTTATAGGTTTTGTATTTTGCAGTTTTATTGTGAGGACTGTAATGGGTTAGATGAGTTAACCCACCCTAATGTTTCTAGGTGGAAAGGTAATGCAGGCATGTACTTTTATCCTGTCTGTCTAAAAGCTTTGTCCTTTTGACACACAGTCCCAAGTTTCAGCCTGCCTCCAACACCATGGCTGAGTGATCCTGGGCAGCCTTTCAGACTCTGATCTGAGTTGCCTGTCTGTGGGTGACGGGGGTCTGAGGGCACGAGAGCCCATGAGGTGGGAAGTGCTCCCGGCCTTGTGCTTTGCTCCTCGCGCAGGCATAGCTGGTCTGACGCCTGGGTTCCTTTGCCCTCATTTTTTGAGTGAAGAGGAATTTTATTCGGCAACAAACAAAATATGCAATATAACTAGTGTATATAGATAATAAATCTTTTAAAAATTTTTTGTTATAACTTTAAAAAGACAACGGGCCAGGGTAGCACACTCCATAATCCCAGCACTCTGGAAAGCGGAGGCAAGAGGATCAGAAGTTTGAGCCTGTGCTAGGCAATTTAGCAAGACTGTCGCAAAGTAAAGAGTGAAAGGAAGGGTCTGGGATGTATCTTAGGGCAAAGGCGTGGGGTTCAGTCTCCTGTGCCACAAAAAAAGAGGGCAAAAAATAAAACAAAAAACCTTACTGGGCTGATGGATTTACCTTTGATGTCTGTGTGGCTTTTTAAAATTACTGTGCATGTGTCTGACTGATAGTTATAATTCATCCATTGCTATTTCATGTACATAAAGTGTATGCTGTATATATTTGTGTCTGCATCAGGTCTAAAGGTGAAGATTAGTTATATTTTAATTATTTGTATATAATAGTGGTAATTTAGCTCTCCAGTTCCAGGATTTCTGAAATGAGAAACTTAGACTAATTGAGTTTGTCTCAGAAGTTAAGTTCAGATAAAATTAGATATGTAAAGGATCATGTAATTTTGCAGAAGTATCTTCCAGGAAAAATAAATATAGAAAAGTTAGTGGGAGAACTTTGGCATTTACTGAGTTTCATGTGTGTAGGTGCTAGAACTAAATCAGTATCTTGTTAAATTTTTGCATCAGATACAAGCAAGAGTGGTACTCCTTTTTTTTTTTTTTTGAAACAAGGTCTTTCTCTGTAATCCAGACTGATGCTGAACACGGCCATCCTCCTGCCTCAGCCTCCTGTGTACTGAAATTCATAAGTGTTCCCTTCCCCAACTCCAGTTTATGGAATGGTATTCTTGAAAGGATAGAAAGGTGAACAGAACACAGCCTTTCCACTCAAGGACTTATGATTTTTTAAAGCAAAAGTATATAAGTAGGGTTTTCTTCAGTCTTCCATAATCAAGCGAACTGGGTGGCTTGGACAACAGAAATTTATTGTTTCACAGTCCTGGAGGCCTGGGCTGGACATCAAGAATCAAGGAAGCCAGCAGAGTTGGTTTCTTTTGGACACCACCAGGGAGAATCTATTTTGGTCTGTCGTCTGTCATCATGGACAGTTATCTCTGTCTGTGTCCGTTGTCTTCCAGACTTGGCATCTTTGTCTACATCCACATTCCTTCTTGTAAGGACAACAGTCATATTGGATGAAGGCCCATCCTAATAACCTCACTTTGATTTATTTAGGCCTCGTATCTAAATAAAGTCACGGTGTGAGGTGCAGGAGGTTAGGACAGCAGCGTCTCCTGGGCAGGGTACAGTTGAGCTCACAGCGCTGGCCTCAGAAGGTATTATAGTTCTCTGCATTAGGAAATGCCACCACCTCCCATTTCCTAAAGCAGAAAGAAAATTGAAGTTTACATCTAAGACTAAGGTCTCTACGGTGTTTTTCTTAGTCAGTTTTTTGTCTGGCTTTTGAAACTGTAGTTAAATCATTGTGAGCTCCAAAAAAACATCAAGTCAGTCCCTCCTCCTGAATCTCAGTTTCACTTATGGAACTGTTTTGAGTCATTCAAGATTAAACTGGCATTTCTTACTGGCATTTCTTACCTCTGTAATCTTGTGTCCCAAGTTTATTTCAAGTAGCTCATGCACATCCTGTCCCCTGCCCTCCTCCGGTGTTCCCCTGTTCTCCATGGCCTTCTCCACCTTTCCTCGTGGACCACATGTCCTGGAGAGACCTGACGTGGGACTGTGATAGAACTTGACCACTATCCCCGATTTTGCTGTTCACTATTTAAAACTCAAGAACCAGATAGTCAGACAACCTAGGGCTGGTTTTTGTCTCTTTATACTAGTGTGGAAACAACGAGATAGGACTTCCTGTCCACAGCTGCATTTCTGGTATCATCCCTGTATGTGCACAACAAAAATAAGTTGGATAAATGAACAGATATTTGCTTCTCCAGCCTGGCCTACAGAGCGAGACCCTCTCTCTTTCTTTCTCTCAAAAAAAGAAAAAATCCAACCACTACTGTGAGGATTGGGATCAAAGAATGAATGTTACGTTTCTGCCTTAACAAAATTAATTACTCCTGGATTAAACCTTAAAAAGTCATAAATTGCAAGAATTGTGAAAGTTAAAATAGTTCTAGAGTAGGGCAGGCCTGCCTCCTAGGCGTGACCTGGTTATGTATGTAAAAATTGATATATTTTATTTCTAAGATTACTAAGTAGTTACACATAGTAGGAAAAAGAATCTCTAAGGCAAAACCAGAAAGCTTTTCAGTTTATGCTGTATGATGGTCTTTTAGCTTACCGTGAGGTTTATCCATTGGTGTTTATCTTCAGACTTGTTTGGCTTTACATGTGCACTCTAGAAGATAAGTCACATCACGGTAGCTCTAAAGAATCAGATCTACAAAAAAAAAAAAAAAGGTTCAGAAGCACGTTTCTCTTCCCTGCAAGCTAGATCCTGCCCCCTTTCTCCTCCTTTCCCACTCGCCGGTGGGTCTATTTCCAGAATCTGTGGGGTTTCTCTCTTGGCACAAGTGAGCGGGTACATTTTTTAATCTTTGTTCTCTTGTATAAAGGGGAGTTACAGGACATAGACTCCTTGGTACACTGCATTTTTCCATTTCAGGGTCTGGTACCCACTCTTTGTCACTTTATAAAGAAGTTTTTTTTTTTTTTGAGACAGGGTCTCGCTCTGTAGTCCAGGCTGGCCTTGGACTCACGGCAGTCCTCCAGTCTCAGCCTCCTGAGAGCTGGGATTACAAGCATGCTGGAATTACAGGCCTGCGCCACCACGCCCAGCTTATGTGGTGCTGGGGAATTGAACTCGAGTACTTAGCGCTTGACCTTACACTTGCTTAGCAAGTGCTTTAACCACTGAGCCGTTTCTCCAGTGCCAAGAACTCTTTTTTTTTCCAGTAATTCCATTTGTGTTCTGTGTAACTACTAGTGTATTCACTCTCGTGTGCATGTAGGTAGGTTACTTCTAATATTTTAGTATTTTTGTGATTATAAATTGCTGCAGTGAGTAGCCTTGTGCAAATATATTTTCAGGGCCAGCCTTAGGGTAAGGGGGAGACCCTGTCTCTAAATAAATAAGAAAAGATGCTAGTTAATAAAAGAGTGACCCCAAAAGTCCTGATGTGGTCTTCTTACCTTTCTTTTACTCTAAATAGTTCAGTCTTGGGCTCTTTTTAAAAAATGGCTCCTGCTTACATTATTGTCTGTTAAGGCTGCCTAGCACTGCTTCTGATCTAGGATCCAGGAGGCCTTTTCTCCGGGGAGCTCGCATGGCGCCATGTGGCGGGTGTGTCCGCCGGGCGCGCTGTGGACACACATCCCGGTCCAGACAGGACGATCTGGCGGTGCGTCCTAAGGTGGCCCTTGCCCGTTGTCGCCGTGCACTGACTAGTTGCATTGGGTCTGCGCAGTGTTTGAGCCTTTTCTGTCCATCCATCCCTCGGTCGATCCCCCGTATTTGGCCCTGAGCCCTTCGCGGCCGTCGCCGTCACCATTCTGTCGGTGGTGGCGCGGTGGCCTGCTGCCTGAGCGCGCTGGGTTCGTCTGTTGCTCTTAGCTTCTATTCGGAACTGTTGTGAGTCGCCCTTCCGTGAATTCATGTGCACACCTGGCACTAGAACCGAAGGTGTCGAAATGGGGTCAAGGTCAGCTTGATTTTTATATGAAGCTGAAGTGCTGTTTTTAAGAATGGCAGCACCATGTCATGGTACCACCACAGCGTGTAGAAATCCAAGTCCCCCGCCTCTAGTTTTCCTATGTAACTTCTTTCTCCCCGACAACTCAGTGCTGGGAGCGTTTCCTGGCGACTGTCTTCACTCAAGTGTGCTAACTCTGCCCATTCTCTGCTGGCTCTGCGTGATTGTGGTCCTCGTCTCCTAATCCCGAGCCTGCTCTTCTCCCCCACCCCTTCCCGTCTTCACTCTGCCCTTAAATGCTATATGCTACTGAGGATTAGAACAAGTAAAAAAAAAAATTTTTTTTTGGAGTATTGGAGATCGAGCCCAGGGCTTTCATACTTCACTACATCCCTAGTCTACCTTTTTCTGAGGCAAGATCTCACTAAATCACTAGATTGCCTGAGCTGGGCTCATAGTTGCCATCCTCCTGCTTCAGTCTTCCAGAGTGCTGAGTTTATAGCCGTGTACCACAGCCGTGTACAGCCCAGCTTTTAATTTTTTTCTTACTGTTCAATATTAATTGTCTTATTGTTCTATTAGGTTGGATTTCCGATGAGGTATTTGGTGCCAGTTTACTGCCCCTTTGACCTATTTTCCCCCCCTAAATCCTTAGGATCTTTACACTGGTATTCTAAAATTTCCTAATGGGTTTGTACATAGGTAAAGACAATCCTCTTTAGTATCAGATGGGTCTTTCATTTCTTTCTTTCTTTTGAGACAAAGTCTTGCTTTGTAGTGCACACTGGTCCTAAACTCAGTGTGTATCCAAGGCTGACCTTGAACTCAAAGCAATCTTTCTGCCTCAGCCTCCTGAGTGCTAGAATTGATTACAGGTGGGCACCACTACATGTGGCTTGTGGCTTATTTGGTGATGAGGAATTGAATTCAGGGACTTGAGCTTGCTAGGCAAATGCTCTGACCACTGTTCTATTCCTCCAGCCCCAGGCCTCTTTTATTTCACGAGGGGTTCTATTCACCCTCTAGAATTTTTTCTTTCTTCTTTCTTTCTTTCCTTCCTTCCTTCCTTTTATATTCTTTTCCTTTCTTTCCTTTTCTCTTTCTTCTTTCTTTCTGATGCAGGGCATTGAATTGCCAGGATCTCGCCCGTACTACATAACCATTGGAGAACCCTACCAATAAGCTGTGCCCCAGACCCTTTGTGTGTGTGTGCGTGTGTGTGTTTGTTTTGTTGTTAGTGGGGATTGAGCCCAGGGCCTTCACACCAAGCTATATCCCCAGCTCGTTTTTATTTTTAATTTTGACCAAGGGTCTTGCTGAGTTGCCTAGACTACTCGAACTTGTGATCCTCCTCCCTCAGCCTGCCAGAGCACTGAGATTACAGGGCTGTGTCACCAGGCCCAGGTTTCTCCCTTATCTGTTACAGCATTTTATTCTCTTTGGAAATCAGCATCATTTAGGATTTCTCTGTTCCTGTTAACTACTTTAAGACTTATCTTTTCATGAGTGCATCCCCCTCCTCTATGGCCAGCTTTCCATCGGTTACCATAGTCTCTGTGTTGGGTTATTAGCCACCTTTCGAATGAGGCCTGGTGGGTAGGAAGAGCTGTGTCCCTCCCCAGGCTTCCTCCTCCGGATCTGTGTATCGCTGAGTCCATGGTTCACAGACAGCCCTTGCTCCTTCCAGTGCTGCAGCTTTCTAGAGGGAACAGGCAGCCTTTTCTCCTTCTGCGAGATAAATGCCGGCCTGTCTGCCGTACAATGTGCATGCCACCTTCTCTACGCACCCTTCAGTTAGTGGGCGCCCCCCTGAGCCCCACTCCGCCTGTGCTGTGATGGGGGCTGTCAGCCATCACAGGTGGTTTCTCCTTCCCCCATTTCAGTTTACCCTTTTGTACAGGTTGCTAGGAGCTTGCTTGCCTTTCCCTCTGTTTTTGTGGATTTATACTTTTCTTTCTTTTCATTGGCTTTGAGCAGGGAGACTATATACATATGGCTGTGTAATCTGTCATGTTTAAGTTTTTGTTTCTAGCTTCCTGATGTGATGGCTTTTACTGTATTTAAATCTTTGTCCTCAAATTAATTTTTCTCAATAATTTAAAACAATTATTTGGAAATTCTTGAAGATTCACAAGAAGTTGCAGAGATAGTATGGACACGTCCTGTGCCCATCAGCTGATTCCCCCAGCAGTTAGTTCTTTGCAGCTCTAATACAACATAACAACCAGGAAATGGACATTTGTGTACGGTGCTCATAGTTACCTTAATTTTTAGGGTAGATGTCACTTGCCTGTAAGTTTTATTTAGTCTTGGTAGATTCTGGCTCCCTATTTGGCAGCAGCCATTACCTCCAGCAGCTCTCCGGTCCCCCCTGCTCCTGGGCTCAGGTAGAGCGCCCTCTGGCCTCTGCTGCTTCCCTGCAGGGGTTCTGGCTGATCTTAGGGGGTGTTGGGTGGGAAAGAGGCAGGTCCGGCGGAAGGCAAGCTCGGTTCTGAAGGGACATCAGGGTCCTCACAGTCTTCCAGCACAACAGTGAGTTGTATCTTCTAAACATTTTTAAGTAATGTGAACATTTCCTGAGTATCATCCAGAACAAAATATCAAAGCTCATTTTATATGCACCCACCTCCCTGCAGTACTTCACTTTACCTGAGAGGGAGACCTGTCCCATTGGCTCTGCCTTGGCGATCCCCTGTCGTTGTGCCTGTGTGCACCTGTGTACCTACGCATCTGGATGGGCCAGTGAGCACTCACTTCACTGTTGCGTCTTAGGCACTTCCGTGGCAGCTAATTGTTAGGATGCGGCATCACTTACGTGCTGCTGAGGCTTACACATCGTGTCCACTTGGTAATTTACAGTAACAGTAGAGTGTTGACTTTTCTCTAGTATTTATTTCTTACTCAACAAAGAATTGTAGGAATCTTGAGATGATATGACACCACAGAATCATGCCAATGCCCTGTTTCAAGATTCTGCATAGGATTTTTTGGCTATTTTTTTCTCTGTTGGAAAGAGTAGATGCAGATTTATACATACCAGTGTGTAAATTCAAATCAAGCTTGCTTGTTACCAAACCGGCTTTGTACGATTTTCATTATTTTGGCAATTTATTTTCCATAAACTAGAAGTCAGCTATCTGTAGAAAAATATATAGGTGCAAATTTGTTGAAGAGTTAAGCATGCCAGTGTATTCCCTTCTCCCTTTGTGGTGTGTGTCATTGGGTGACTGACTTAATCCGAGAGGTCATGGGCAGGGTCTTGGGTATCTTCATGGATGTTCGGGCTCCCAAGGGATTGAACTTCGGCAAGCCCCGAGAGTGGCTGATGCTGCTTCAACCTGAAAACCATCACAGCCAGCATGTTTTTACTAAGATATTTGATATTTGAGATGTGCCACTCCTTTCAAAAATAATCCAACACGTTAACACCTACTTAGCTTAAGAAGCCAGTTACTGCCAGGTGTGGTAGGTAAATCTGAAGGCTAAGGCAGAAAAATCAAACATTCAGGTCCAGCCTGGACAACTTAGCAATTTAGTGACACTTCGTCTCAAAATTATAGAAAAGGAGGAAAGAGAGAGGACAGCCGTGGCCGTGGATGTAACTCAGTGGGAAAGTCCTAGCTTCAGTTCCTGGTGGTGGGAAAATACTATAAAGCTCTTGCGTACCCTTCCGTAATCATATATTACAGTATCTCTATGGAATTAGTATTCTTGATAGGAAGAAAATTTTAGCTGTATGTTGGCCAGCCCTTACATAAAGCTGTGTGTGTTTCTAAAATTTTAAGTGGTGCACTGTCTATGCCGGCCTAGTACCTATGCAGTCTTCATGCCACTGTGTGTGGCTCGTTCGTTTTTACCGCTGGGAATGGCCTTTCCTTGCATCAGAGTCCTGCACTGCAGTGTTTTACCATTCTCCTGCTGGTGGCGTCGAGTTGTCACTGGCTTTTTGTTATTAGAATACTGCCACGAGGTGGTCGCACATGTTCCCTCTATCTGGGACGGTCACCAAGCAATGAAACCAGGCTGTGTGCCAGTCCCACAATGGCTGGGTGAGGTGTGACTCCACCGCACGGGGGTGAGGTAGCACCAGGTCCGAACACACACCTGCGCTGCCTGTTGTGAGGTGAAGGAGCCTTGACGTGAAGATCAAGGGAAGAAATCGTCACAAGAGACCTTCCTTTTGCGCGCGTCTGGAGGAGGCCGGTTCGCCCCCACAGGGTGAAGTCAGGATCCCAGGGGCTTTAATAAATTGGGTTCCAGGGCACTCGCTCTCCAGGAGCTGCTGATGAGTGTGTGCCATACAGATGAGTGAGCCAAGAGAGAGGAGGCTGTGGGCAGAGCGCTGGGACATACAGCATAGCAGGTGGCTGAGTACTATTGGGAAGTGATGGCAGACACGACATTAAGTGTATGTTTAAAATGAGCTTCATGGCGGCTGGAGGAATGGCTCAGCGGTTAAGCACTAAGTCAAGTGCTGAGTACCAGAGTTCGATTCCCAGGTAAACTGGGTATGGTGGCACACACCTGTAATCCCAGCACTCGGGAGGCTGAGACAGGAGGATTGCCATGAGTCCAGGGCCAGCCTGGGCTACAGAGTGTGACCCTGTCTCAAAAGTAAAATAAAAATGAAATAAAATGAGTTTGGCTAGCTGAGAAACAGAATTTTTCCTCTTGTATTGAGAAGACACATTGAGGCAGTCAGGCATTTATAGTCAGTTTAGACGCAGAAGAGACTTTACTTCCTCACCAGGGTATGTCGGGCGGGACTGCAAGGCAGGACACAAGATTCATGATTCAATCTTGAACCCTTGCTTCCAGTCAGTTGGGAATGATAACACTTAGTATTCGCTTTGTAAGGAGAAACAACTATTCAAAAAATTGTATACTTCCAAAATGATTTAGATCTTTGAAAATAAATTTCTAGTGTTACTTTTCCCTCAATTTTGGGGGAATTCTGATATTCTAGCATTGTCTAGTCTGGTATTTGAGTTTTACTGCTTTTCAAAAATTTTGAAACTGTAGTTATTAAAATTATATAAGATGACGACATGTACCTAAGCTTGATTCAGTCTGTTGTATTCTATCATTATCTCAAGTTTGGGAGTGTTTTTACTCAGATTTGTTATTTTTCCTTAGGAAAGTGGGTTAGTTTATTACTACTAAGTTATTGTTTTCTTTTTCCCGTTTCATTAGTATGTATATATGCAATATCTAATGTTTACGTTGAACTTGAATATTTGGTGCACATGTATATCGTGTCAAAATTACAAACTCTTCCCCCCTCCCTTTTTGACCCTCTCTTCTCTGCTTGCACTATCCCCCCATTTAGTTCTGAGAAATGAATGTAGTCTGGGTTTCTCATATTAGAGAAACCATTTGATAACTAAATAAATTTGTGAACACTTAGATCATGCAGGTTTATCACTACTTTTGTAGCCAAAACATACCATACGTGTCTCAGGAAAAAAAGCCCAGAAGGGCCTGGAGGCACAGTTCAATTCAGCTACCTTTGAACCATTCTTCCTTCAACCCCCTTCCCCCACTTTTCTTTCTTTCTTTCTTTCTTTCTTTCTTTCTTTCTTTCTTTCTTTCTTTCTTTTTGAGACAGGGCCTCTGTAGTCCAGACTAGTCCTAGACTCATTGTGTGGCCCGGGCTGAACCTTGAACTCACAGCAATCTTCCTGCCTCAGCCTTCCAAGTGCTGGCACTACAGGCGGGCGCCACCGTATCCGACTTAGGAGGTACTTGGGAGTTCTGCCTGGCATGTGCTTGGCAGCCATTTACCCTCTGTGCTATGTTCCCACCCAGGAGTCAGTGCTTTCTTGGTCACATGTGACCTTTAATGTGTTGAAGGACATTTCTTCTAGAACTCGAATTGAGAGCTGCTTTTTTTTTTTCGGGAATCATGAAATAATGTCAAACTTTGTCAGGTGTTTTTATGCTGCTGTTGGGATGATGGGATGACGTTTGTTCATTCTGTTCATGTGGCTCCTCACAAGAACAGTTTGAATGTTTTGGTCCATTAAGATGCTGCTAAGTTCAGTTTGATAATGTCTGGAGGTTTTTGTTTGTTTGTTTGTTTGTTTTTATTTTTTGTTTGGTGGGAATACCAAAGACTGAACTCCAGCTACGTTGCCAGCCCATTTTAAATTTTTTTTAGTTTTTTTGTGGTACTAGAGCAAAAACCCAGGGCCTTCACACTGAACTACACCTGCAACTTTGGGTAACTCATCCTTAACTCAGATGTTTTGGAGTTTTTTGTTTTTGAGACAGGGTCTCCCTCTGTAGCCAGGCTGTTCCTGAACTCCTGTGTGGCCCAGGCTGGCCTTGAACTCTCTGCAGTCCTCCTGCCTCAGCCTCCCAAATGCTGGGATTGTACCACCATGCCTGGTTTATGCAGTGCTGGGGAATTGAACTCAGGGCCTTGTGTTCCCTAGATAAACAATAACCACTGTGCTGTTCTCTAGCCCCAGCTCAATACATTTTTTTAACAGGCTGGGAATATAGTTCAGCGTGAAGGCTGTGGTTCAATCCTTAGTACTGAAAAAAATCTGTGGCCAGAGAGTAGAGGGAAATACCCCAAAATATCAGTAGTTTCACAGATTTTGGTGTCTTAAAACAAGTATTGCCCAAATTTCTGTCCTTCACAAAAAGAACATTGTGGCTCCTATCTTACAGTCTAACTTAGGGAAATAACTTGAGCACCTGTTACTGTAGTGGCAATTAGAACCAAGTTAACATGTACTGTTGATTAAAATGTGCCTACGTGGAGAGGACACGCCTGTAGCGACGCTGAGATTCGTGCTGAGATTCCTGAGATTGCATGGAAATAGGATTGGAGAAGCAGGAAGCAAATCTGTTTATGCAAATGTATTTACAGAATAATTTTTTATAAATATGCAACAGAATCCTAGAAAATCCAGTTATTTCCTCTGACTGTTTTTGATATTAAAAGTTCAAGCAGTTTTGCTCTTATATTTTTGTGTGTTCTGCCTTTTATTCAGTTAGCAGGCGTGTCCTGACTTTTAGTAGAGGAGTATTCTCCCGACACAGAGTAAAGTTATAGCTGATGTTTTCCTGAGCTGCCACTTGATAACATTCTGTTGATACTAGCCGAAGCTTTGATGGGGGAAGTTGGGTGGTGACACTGTCTTTGACCTCTTCTTTTCTTCCGCCCATCTGGAGTGAGCGTGTTTATGTTATTTTTTAGACCCGAAACTCAGCACCGAGGCTCTGCTCCTCATTCTGAGAGTGACCTACCTGAGCAGGAGGAGGAGATTCTGGGGTCTGATGACGATGAGCAGGAGGATCCCAATGATTATTGTAAAGGTGAGCCGGGGAGGGCGCATTGCTCGTGGACCTGTCTGGTGGACGATGCGTAGTCTCTTGGCAAAGCACAGTTTTGTTGATTTTTGCATCCTTCTCTAAATACAAGGCAGGGTGTTTGCTTGTAATTTTTCTTATCAGTGTCTAATTTTATATTAAATGTTCACTTCTTTCTCTTTGAAAGTGACAATACATGATTACCTTAGAAAAAGCTGCCTGCAGGGCTGGAGGAATGGCTGGAAGATAGTGGTTACAGTGCTATACAAGCTCTAAGTGCCTGAGTTTGATTCCCCAGCACCACCTGAGCTGGACGCGGTGGCACATGGCTGTACTCCCAGCACTCTGGAGGCTGAGACAGGAAGACTTCAGTGAGTCCGAGGCCAGCCTGGGCTCCATAGTGAGTTCAGGACCAGCCTGGGCTGTAGAGCGAGAGGAAGGAAGGAAGGGAGGGAGGGAGGGAGGGAAGGAAAGAAGGAAGGAAGGAAGGAAGGGCAGCCTACATTGCTATCCTCAGAAGTAAGCAGTTATGGTATATAAATTCTTAAGACTTTCATTACTTTTTCTTGCTTTTGTGGTACTGGAGATGGAACTATGAATCCTGACACTGAGCTACATGCCCAGCCTTTTTTTGATTTTTGAGACGTGATCTCACTAAGTCACTAAATTACCCAGGTTGGACTCAAACTTGCTGTCCTCTTGCCTCATCCTCTCAGAATACTGGGAATAGAGGCATGTACTACCACATCAGTAAGTTTTTAAATACTTGATTCCTACCACTTTCAGTAACTTTTTTTTAGATCTTCTGGTTTTTGTTTTATTCAGAGAATGAAATCATCCTGTTTCCTTTTTTCCAACTAAATAACAGAAGTCATTCTCTCTTCTAAAATCATGTCTGAGAATAAAACTAAAAGTATATTTGGATGTTCAGAAAAATCAGTTGAAATCTTACGGGGCTAGGCTCTTGTAATAGATAATTAAACCTTATATTTTTTGAAGGTAAGGTTGTTCTAACAAACATCATTACCTGCTCACTTTAAAATCATCTTCACTGAGGTTTTTTTTTTTCCATAAACATGAGCTGAGTAATACCATGTGGCTGATGTAAATTTTTTCTTCAATTGGATTTTTTTTTTTTTTTTGAGACAGTATCTCACCCTGCAGCCCAGGCTGGTCCTGAACTAACTTGAACTCACTCTGGAGCTCAGGCTGGCCTTGGACTCATGGCAGTCCTCTTGCCTCAGCCTCCCAAGTGCTGGAATTATAGGCCTGTACCACCATGGCCAGCTTGTGTGGTACTGGGGAATAGAACCCAGGGTATTCCACTTGCTAGGCAAGTGCTTTAACTGCTATGCCATTCCTTCAGCCTCAAATTGCATTAATTTTACAAAAGAAATCTTTTGTTTGCTAAAAAGCGTGTGCATATTGAATATGGGGTGTAACATACATCTTGTAACTAATGAAGTGATGTTTCCTGGCCTGGCTTTTGTGATCCTGTCCCTGCTGCTGTCTCTTCCAGGAGGTTACCATCTTGTGAAAATTGGCGACCTATTCAATGGTAGATATCATGTGATTCGGAAGTTGGGCTGGGGACACTTTTCAACAGTGTGGTTATCGTGGGATATTCAGTAAGTTGTAGTAGCTTTGCAAAAAGAATTATATGATGCCTCCATGTTTTTGTCTGATTTCTGTCTGCACTGGTTTCTTGATTAGAATTTTGTTGTTGAAGGTAATCTTGATGTTCTTAGATAGGTCACTTTCTCTTCCTGAAGCATCACATGAATATGTGTACCCACACACAAACACACGTAGCTGCCTCTCCCCCTAAGGGACAAGATTGAGTTGGCGTCTCCAAAACACGTAGGCCTCCTGCACACAGAGCTGTGCGAGCATTCAATGCTATGTGAACGCACTATTCTTTTCTCACTGGAGTGGGTTATATCTTTAGGTCATCTTTAGCCAACTTATGAGAAGCTACTTTCATAACAGATTTACTAAGCCACGCAGTCTAAAATTTTCTGTACATAGAAGTTACAGGCAATAGAAGTGTCATGTTGAGTATTCACTTCAACACTGGTCGTCTGTCTTTGAGACAGGAATTGCTGTCCGTCCACTTGGCTTCTCGTCATTGAATTTTTTGTGACTATATCTTCTGGCTTCTTATGGAAAATTAACTTTTAGCATTTTATCTTTTACCTTGTAGACTCTCTCTCTCTCTCTCTCTCTCTCTCTCTCTCTCTCTCTCTCTCTCCCTCTCCCCAATTTGGTGGTGGTTTCCCCTTAGCTAGCCCTTTTTCTCATTATTACTTGGGATTCAAGGAGATATTCACAAGGTAGCTTTTAACATAGAGAAAATTTTCAGTAACTGAGACTGTCCGAGACCAGATTCTCCTCTTGCTGTAAACACAGTCTAGCCAGTTAGTGCCCCTAACACTTACAAATGACCTCAGAAATCGTGTATATTTGGCCAGAGCGATCACGAAATCAGTATTTGTATCTGCTCTCCATCTCCCACGTAAAGCTAGTTTCTTTCTAGCTTCCCTAGTAAGGATAGGATACTTAGCGCTGATCGCCTATGTTTTTGTTTCTTAGGGGAAAGAAGTTTGTGGCGATGAAAGTGGTTAAAAGTGCTGAGCATTATACCGAAACAGCCCTAGATGAAATCCGGTTGCTGAAGTCAGTGAGTATTACTACATGTGTGAAGTGCGGAACGTTACGCAGAAAGTTTTAATTGACATAACAAAACTAGGAGAACCTTTAGCATGGCCAGATTTTTTTACATTATGTACTATAAAAGTTTGTTTCTGTGTCATTACGGAGGCACAGAGGAAGGTGACAGTATCCACACATTCCAGGTGTGTGGTGGGGAGTCGGTGAGTGCCGTGGTAATTCTGTACACACCCCCAAGGACTCCTAAGTAAATAAAACTCCATTGAGCATGTTCTGTGTGCCTGGTAGTCTGCTGTGGGTAAAAGAAAAGTTGTGTGAATAAATTTATATTATCTACTTTTTTAAAAAGTACATTAAAAAGCACATAACAAAAATAAGTACTATTCTTAATAATTCCATTTATACCTGGACAGTTAGGTAAATTTCATCAAGACTTTTTTTTTCACTTTTGTTGTAAATTTAGAAGAGGTCGGCATGGTAGGAGCAGCTAACCTGGAGGCCAAGAGAACCTGGATTTGGATCATCTGCACCCCAGGGCTCCCTCCATCTCATCATTCTCCTTCTACGCCTTGGGCTTTTTGTTCCTTAAATGGCCATGTTGGACCAGGAGGGCTCTAGGGCAGCATGGTTCCACCTGTGATAGGATGGGAGGGACACGTGTCCCGAGTAGATCAACATGCTGCTTGCTTCATTCAGTTTTTCTGGGGGTGGGCGGGGGGAGTCAACTCAATAAACAGTGGTGGTTAGTGCTATAGTTGATTTGCATCCTGCAAAATCGCCCCAGTTGCTTACAGCTTGATAGCGAGTGGTTAATTTTGAGAGGCAAAGTAATCAAATTAGTAAACTAGTGTGCAGATTTTTATTTAGGAGCTCTCTCTTGGAGCTGGTGTCCTTGTTTGCTGGCTTTTCTTTTCACTAAATACTCTTTCCCAACAGGTTCGCAATTCAGACCCTAATGATCCAAACAGAGAAATGGTCGTTCAGCTGCTAGATGACTTTAAAATATCAGGAGTGAATGGAACACGTATCCTTTTAAGAACTTAAAAGAAGTTAATCAGGGAATGCCTTTATCTCAGGAAAGGACTTAGATTTGTACCAAGGACACTGATGTCTTTTCTCAGTAAATTGCAATAAAGCCGACTTATTTGTTGTACGCTTCTGAACACAGGTCTGCATTGTGTCTTTTGGTGGTGTGCCTTTTCAGGATGCGTCTTGGTGTTCTCCCCCTCACACCTCTCTGACACTGCCTTTTCAGGAAAATTAAAGCAAAATGAAAAGAAAATCTAGCTTTATATTACTAAATGTTCTGTAACCTTTTCGCTTAGCATAGGAATGTTAAAGGAAGTAACTTTTTGCAGAAAATAGTAAGAGTTTAGGTATGGTGGTCTTACTTGTAAGGCCTTGATATTGAATGTGGATTCGGTATAGCTGATGGGTATGACTATTCACACTTGGTTTTCATAAAGAAAGTGACGTATTTTATATTTTATGTAGATTTTTAGAGTTGGAAGTTTGACTCTTAGCTCATTTTCTTCACAATTAGCTGTTGATATTACGTGCAGTGAGATACTGGAAAGGTTATTCCAGGTGTATAAGGAAAAGCCCTTTATGTATCTTCCTACTGTCTATGATTGTTAACTCCTCGTAACGTATATTTTTAATTGTCATTGATTTTTTAAAAGAGTGGTATACAAGAGTCTCTGTAGTTTGGTCTTTGAACAGAGAAGCAAGAAAAAAAGTATGAGAAAGGAAAGAAAAGTGGCAAATGTGAAGACTTATTCTGAAGTTAGTCCTCAGTCATTTTGTTTATTTTTTTGAGACAGAGCCTCATTGTGTAGCCCAGGCTGGCCTTGAATTCATGGCAGTCCTCCTGCCTCAGCCTCCCAAGTGCTGTGATTACAGGCGTATGCCACCACGCTAGCTAGTATGCGGTGCTGGGGTATTGACCCTCACTTTCCTCAGCACTCACTCTCGTCACTGAGCTACACCCACAGCCCTGTGGACGCTTACTACATGGTTTAATCAGAGGATGGGGGGTGGTATGTGTGTGTGTGCATGCGTACATGCGTGTGTATGCTTGTTCATTCAGAGTAGTAAGGCATCTCAACAGGATGTCATGCTAGCTATTAGACTCTGTCCTCTGGCATTTAATTTTGTAGTGTTTGTCTTTGTGTCCTACTGTGAATTTCGGGAAAGTTAAAAGTGAAACTGTGGAAGTATTCTTCTACTGGCTTAAGAACGTGTACTTTTGACCCTAGGCAACAAGACTGTTAACTATTAGTAGTTGGATTTCCAGTCTGTGGTACTTTTGAGATGTTTTTAGGTCATCTATGTCCACTGGGTCCCTTTTAATTATTTTGCCCTCTTGTCCCAAGCCACCCGTCTCTGCTGTCTCCTGCTTAGCTCCCAGCCATGTTGGCTGCTGTGTCGCTGGGTACTGTCAGATGCTGCTGCCGTTCATGGCCCGTGTTGCCTTTCACAACACACCTGCAGATGGAGCTATGTGTCCAAACATTTCTTTGTGCCTGGGAATAGTTGCTTTTCCTCCTGGTCACTGTTCTTTCTCATTAAAATGTAAAGGAAGATGAACCAGAAAATTTCTTACTATTGATGTTATTAACCTGGTTTGCTCTGTTTTTATGATGGTGGAGGGAAGAAGAGATTAAGAGCCAGTGGTATGCACATGACCCTAACTGTAGCCAGGGATCATAATTGGCCACCAACATGCCGAATTTTATGACATGACTTAGTTACTTACACGTTGCTTACTTACACAGAACATGCAACACCCACAGGTTTAGGGAGAAAGGATTTCTTTAGCTCACAGGTTCAGAAGGTTTCACACAGTATCTTCATGGGCAGCCAGAATCAGTGGAAGCACAGGGCAGAGGTGGAGACCCGCTCACCCCATGGCAGACAGGATCCAAGCCAGTGTCTAGAGATTCATATAAGGCTAAAAATTCCCCAGGAAGAAGTTGTTACAGTGTTTCTTCTTCCTCCATTTATTTATTTATCCATTTGTTTTTATGTTTTATTTATTTAATTTTTAAGAGAATTTCTCCCTTTAGCCCAGGCTGGTCCTGAACTCACTGTGTAGCGTAGGCAGGCCTTGAATTCATGGCAATCCTCCTGCCTCAGCCTCCCATCTTCTTTCCTTTAATCACTTCATGCTGCCAGGTAGGTGTCCCCACTCCCTACTTTCTGGCCCACAGTTCAGTCTCAACAAGTCGACACAACGTTTTCAAACCCTAAGCATCTGTGCCTTCCGGGCAGGCCCTGCTTCCCAGTAACACACCATTCCAGATCCATGAGGACTTTAGAGGATGCTCAAGATCCAAACCACAGCAGGACATGTGTTTTTGCTACATGCCGTTTTTCCTTTCACTAGCTCCCCTTACTCCTGGCGTGCCCTGCACGTGGCTCCTGAGTGATGTTATATTAGCTCATTAACTTTATACTATCTCTCCAGGATAATTTTAATGTATCTTTTTCTTATTTCAACAATTACTATTTCTCCTGACTCTGTCAGTGTTCTTTCACTCAAGCTCTGCGTTTCGCACTGAGACTGATTATGATATTCTGTCCAATTTTAAATAAAGCACTAAACAAGCCTTCATTTTTATATTGCTGCTTGTAAATTTAAACATTTATCAAATTGTAACACTTCTCAACAAAAATTGAAGGTTGAAACTAGGAATGAAAGAGAATAAGTTCTATTTTATGTTTACTTCCTAAAGCAACTTTTTTCTAAAAGCAACTTATTTAATAAAAAAACTTACTGTGGGGGCTTGAGTAATGGCCCAGCATTTAAAGCACTTGTTCTAAGTACCTGAGTTTGATTCCCCAGCACCACATAAGCTGGGCATGGTGGTGCACGCCTGGAGCCTGAGGCAGGAGGATTGCTGTGAGTTCAGGACCAGCCTGGGCTACACAATGGGATGCTGTCTCAAAAAATAAAATAATAATGATCCATCCAAACAAAAAAACTTATGGTGAATTTCAAACATAAAGTAAGAAAGAGCTGAAGGTAAAGGGTGCTGGCCTGCAATCCTCGCACTCTGCACTGCTGAAGCAGGAGGATCTTAAGTTCGAGCCCAACTTGGGTGACTTAGTGACGTGTCAGATGGTTTCAAAATAACAAATGAGAAAAGGTCTGTGACTGTAAGTCAATGGGAAGGCCCTGACTTCAATTGCCAGCACCCCACAACCAAACAGGAATACTGGCTTAGTGCATCTGTGCAGATTCTTTGCCCATTTTAGGAGTTAGCAACTTACAACCAATCTTACTTTTTTGTTTTTATACCTCTTGATAATTCTGTACGTGATCTTAAGATATATTGTTTTATCCATCATTTTAGGATATATCTCTGCAGGACAAAGACTTTATTTTTAGTACTTGAGATGAAACCAGTTCATTGCACTGAACTGGCTCCCAGGCGTGGGGTGTGGGTGTGTGGTTGGGTTGTTCTTTTTTTTTTTTTGTTTTAAAGAGTGGGTCTCATTAAGTTCCAAAGTTGCCCAGGTTGGGCTCATACTTGGAATTTTTTTCCTATCTTAGCTTCTCAGAATATTGAAAATACGGCCTGTCCCACCATTCCGTCTTCTTCCGCCATTCCCTTTTTGAGACAGGATCTTATTGTGGATTCCAGGCTGGCCTTGAAGTCACTGTCCTGCCTGAAACCTTCTGGGATTACAGATGTGCATCACCATACCCAGTTCAAGTCGTGTCTTTCAGGTAGAGAGTATAATTCATTTATATTTACATTTAAAGATTTAAAGTAGTTATTGATAGGTATGTCTCTATTTTTTTTTTTCTGAGACAAGGTCTCGCTCTGCATCCCAGGTTGGTCCTGAACTCACTATGGAGCCCAGGCTGGGCTTGGACTCACCGCAATCCTCCCGCCTCGGCCTCCCTAGTGCTGGGATGACAGGTGTGCATCACCACGCCTGGCTTATGTGGTGCTGGGGAATCAACTTGGGTACTTAGCGCTTGACTTAGCGCCTTCAGGTGCTTTAACCACTGAGCCATTCCTCCAGCCCCATGCCTATCATTTTGCCATCTTTTTCTTGTGTGCTATATAACTTCTATATCCTTCATTACTTACCTTCCTATCTTTGTGTGATTGACTTTTTTTGGTAGTACGCCATCCTTTCATATCCTGCGTGTGTAGTGATTACCACAGGATTATGTCTTTATGCATTGTGTGTCCCCAAATGTAAGTTAATAATTGTTTTGGAAGGTGAGTGTCCTTTGGGCCAGGAATGTAGGTCAGTGGTAGAGCAGTTGGCTAGCTCATGCAAGGCTGTGGGCTCAGTCCCCATCGCCATGGAAAAAAGACAAAACAAGGCTATTCCCAACCAGAGGGACAGCAGTAGTGGCTTCTCTAGTGGCATGTGTTTGCTTTGAGATGCTGCTTTGGATGTCACGCTGTGGCTTTTCACCCGACCCCTTGGCCCCCGGGAGCGTTTCCCACAGGGCCCGTCCCCTGGCCAGGAGCACCCTCGCGTTCGCGCCTTTCCTTTTGAAAGATGGCTTTGCTGGGTAGAGGCTTCTTGGTTCACTTTCAGCACTCTGAGTATATTGATCCATGGCCTTCTGGTCTCTATGGAATTGCTGGTGAGAAATTTGCTGGTAATTTTATTGAGGATCCTTCATTCGTATGATAAATTCTTGCAGCCTTCAAGATTGTCTTTTGTTGTTTGTTTATTATAGTGTATCTTGTTGCAGGTCTTTTTGAGTTCACTGAGCTTCTGAAATGTTTGTGTTCATGTGTTTTGTCTTAGCTGGGGTGTTTTCCGCCATTTACTTCTCCAGATGTTTTCTCTCCCTTTCTCTGTCTCGTCTGGGACTGCCACAGTGTGTGTTGGGTCTTCCTCACGGTGTCCCACTGGTACCTTTCGGCTGCATTCACTTCAGCTCACCTTAGTGCTGGCTAACACTCCCCTCTTATCAAAGTAAGGCCTTCCTGAATACTCAGGGCTCTGGGACTAAATCTTCTTGGGGGAGCGGCAGCCACTGTTTTGTTCCATACCCTATGCAAATACTGAGTACTAATCCCCCTCATCCTTTTGAGGGGGGAGTTTCCCCTGCCCCTGTAGCCTCTGTCGCTTTCCTCACGCACATGCTTGCTAATGCTCTGCAGAATACTTGCAGGACCCTGTAAATCCCCACAGTCCTTCTTGTCACTTTCTCCTCTGTGCTTAACTAACTGCCTTGATCTCCGCAGACCCAGCTGTACTCTTGCTCATTTGTAGAGTCACCTGGAAAAATCTCAGGCAGTAGGACAGGGCAGTCCTGAAGTTCAGCTCATTTGTTTTCCTTTTGTTTCAGGGATCACTGCCCTTGTTGACTGGTATCCAAGGTCTGCTGTGGTTTTGTGTATTCTCTATTATTTTTGTTTTCTCAAACGAGGATGAATCTGTTCCTGTTACTCTGTCTTTGTTGAGGCAGAAGTTCTGTATATTTGAGGAATTGCCAGTCTGTTTTCCAAAATGCCTGTACCATGTTACACCCCAGTTGTGTTGTGTGAGTTTAATGATAGCTACCACAGGTAGTGTCTTTCTGTCACTCACGTGAATCCAGCACTGCTCTCTCTAGTGACTGTGACATGGTAACTCTATCCCATCCTGGTGGGGCACTCACTGATAATACCAGCATGGGCTCAAATGTCTAATTTGCCCGTCCACTCAGAAGGCCCCTTGACAGTGGTCTTCCCGTGGCCAGAGACACACTTTTTAAGATGATCCCTGTTTCTTCCTGACCTCTTTCTCCTGGACGTGATTGGCCAGCATGGCAAGGTAGCTTAAGCTTACATTCTTGCCTGGTCCAGTAGCCTTGGGTTTGGGCATTTTTCCAAAGAGCTCAAGCTTCTGTCTAATGGTGAATCTTACTTGACACAAAAGCCCTGGCAGTGTGTTGTTCCATATGTCGTGGTTTTCAGTATACCTAAGGGGCTTTTGGAGAGGAAGATGTGTAACTGGATGGAGGTGATGCAGTCCATGCACGGTCCTGTACATTTAGCTTGCCCTGCCAGGGTGTGATGAGATGCGTCCACAAAGAGAATACGCAGGGCCACTGGAATGAAAATTATTTTTGTAGACTACAGAACCTAAAGTAAGACAGTTGCCTGTTTTTGAAAGATGCTGATGACTAAGGGTGTGGCCCTGTGGTTGGGAGCTTCCCGAGCATGCAGTAGGCTCTGGGCTTCATCTAGCACCATTGAGAAGGGAAATGTTGATTGGATTTTTAGGTTAAGTTTTTTTTGTACAGTGTCTTCTGTTGCTGGGTTCTGGTTCTTTGGATATTTGTGACATGTATGGAAGATACAACACTTAGCAAATTAAAAACTAGTCTGTGAGATGGAGGCGTAGCCCAGCGGTTAAGGCACTTGCCTCGAATGCCTGGGTTCGATCTCCCAGCACCACGTAAAAATTAGCTAGGTGGAGCAGGCCTGTAATCCTGACACTCCTGTAACCCAACACTTGGGAGGCTGAGACAGGAGGATTGCTGTGGATTTGAGATCATTCTGGGCCACGTAGTGAGTTCAGGACTAGTCTGGATTACAGTGAGACCCTGTCTCAAAAAAGTCTGCTGTTTATATCAAAGGAAAATAGTACGGAAAATTCCCATGTGGGTGGGTCCCATGCCTCGTCTGCCCTGCTTTCCTTGTGTGCCCTTTTCCTTCCTTAACAAACTCCTAGATATCTGCATGGTGTTTGAAGTTTTGGGGCATCACCTGCTCAAGTGGATCATCAAGTCCAACTATCAGGGCCTCCCACTGCCTTGTGTCAAAAAAATTATTCAGCAAGTATGTATTTTGTCTCTGCCGTGGGGTGACTTTCCAATATTCTTAAAGTATTAGGCATTTCCTGGCTCCAATAGAATTTTTATGTTGAAAACTAGGTTTTTTGGTTTCCAAAATTAAGTATTCCAACCCCTGGGATTTATTGCCTGTGTTCTGTTCTCAAATTTTTTAGTGTAGCTTTCCTTCAGGTTCCTTTTATATGATAATGATTAGGGGAGAAAAGTATGAGAGGACCAACTTTGGAAAGTTGGATATTAACTGTATATTAATGTGGAATTGCTGTGTCTAATCAGTACGATCGCTGCACAGTGCTGTTTATGGACATCGTCTAATCTTCTGAACAGGCTGTGTTTTAGAGTTTAACTTACTTTCAGAAATATGCAGTTGCTGGGATGATGTGCCTTAGAGCTCCAGGCTGAGGAGGTGTGAGGAGGTGTGTGCTGAAGGCCACCTACATCCCTCCTCACCTCCATTTCAGCACTTCAGAGATGCTGACCGTTGTGCTCAGTCTCACCGTGTGCCGAGTTGGAGGACATGTCCACGTGGCTTTGGAACCTTGAAAGTGTGTTGCTAGACTTGCTGGGGAAGTTTATCTGTGCTTTAAAAGAAAACATCGTATTGTCTTATCTGTTTATTTTTAACATGATTTCTTCCTTCTCCACAAAGACTTGTATTTTGTCTTTGCAAATCTGCTGCCTTATTCCCATTTAGGTGTTACAGGGCCTGGATTATCTACACACCAAGTGCCGTATCATCCACACTGACATTAAACCAGAAAACATCCTGCTGTCCGTGAATGAGCAGTACATCCGGAGACTGGCCGCAGAAGCCACGGAGTGGCAGCGGTCCGGAGCCCCCCCGCCTTCCGGGTCTGCAGGTATCAGATGTGGGGACTTGGGGCAGCAGAGAGCTTCACTCTTGTTACAAGTTAGGAGAAATTACTACTTTTGTTCTTTTACTAGGTAGTTAAACACCACTTATGTTTCAGAAATAGTATCAGCCTTCAACGTGGGAGGAAGGCCACTAGAGATTGCAATGTCCTTTAGGTTTAGGTACGTTGTATATTAAAATAGCTGGCTTGTCCTGTTTGCAGATTTCTCTTCTTACGTGGCGGCCGTTTTTGATATGTTCCTCTGTTCTGCGGCCGCCCGTGCTCACTTAGAGATTAGCAGTCAGTGGAGGGGCCAGGTAGCACGGGGGCTGCCAGTGTGGGCTTCAGCTCCAGAGTAGAGGTGGTGTGAGTTCCACTTCAGCGACGCTGGGAGACCTTGGCTGAGTTATTTGCCTGTGTTCCCTCATGCAAGAATTAGAGTTATTAAGATTAAATTTCATGTCAAAGCAATGTATTGGTGTGCAGCGTAGGACTCTGTAAGCGAATTTTGTGTTTGCTGTGACTGTGGCAGTTCCTTTTCTATTTGTCGCACAAGTTTTAGTTTTCAGTTTGACCGTGCTGGAGGTACTTCCATACCCGAGTTGCTACATCGCTTATCGTAGACATCCTTTAGAGGAAGACTGCAGAAAGGCCAAGTGGGTGGTGCTGTGGATGATCTAGTTTCAGTTTTGAGAGATAAGAAAAGTGTCCAGTGAGTTCTGCGGTGCTGTGGACACTGCTAGCGCCCTGGACCACGTAGTACCCAACTCAGCTGCGCTGTTACCAGAACAGGTTGTGTAAAAATTCCCATAGGCTCTCTTGCTACCTGGACTGCTTTCTTAAAACTGACATTTGCTAAGGGGGATAAGCCAAGTCCTTGCTGCCTGTCACTGTTTGAAGCAGTGCATGTGAATGGGAAATGGGGGATTTAGCAGCATTAGTAGTGGAAACCAGCAGTGGGAGTTTGGCTGTTTGCGTATGTTAACACTACCTGGGAAGGGATTTATTTAGATTTTTTTAAAAGATAGCAAGTTTTGTGTACATTAGTTTTCTCTGGGAAAAAAAAAAGAATGTGGCTTCTACCAAGGTCACTTAAAAACAGTATAGACCATGTAAAAACAAACTCCAGTCAGGCTGAGAGCCTACCTAGGCTGGAGTTTGTGTGACCTGCCATGGGCCAGGGCTCTGATGTGGTTCTCTTTCCTTTTCAGTCAGTACCGCTCCCCAGCCTAAACCAGTAAGTACAAAAAGCGTTTCTGTATCCTGAGTCATGGGCCATGAGTGTGGTGTCTTCAGTGGATGGATGCCCAGTTGGTTTAACATTTGGAGCCAAAGGGAAAAAAAGTAATTCTATGGCTTCTATAATTTTCTGCAGCCGGGTGTGGTGGTGCATATCTGTCATCCCAGCACTCAGGAGGCCGAGGCAGGGGAATTGCTGTGCGTTCAAGGCCTCTCTGGGCATCATAGTGAGTTCAGGACCAGCCTGGAATATAAAGTGAGACCCTGTTTCAAAAAAAAAAAAAAAAAAGAGAGGGAGAAAGAAAGAAAAAGTCTCACCCTGTCTCAAAAGAAAGAATAGAGGATCTCCAGTGTATTTCCATGAATGTTTTGCATATGTATACTGGTGAGGTTTCCATAAATTTCCGTATTTGGGAGTATGTCCCCCAACAAACTGCTTACAAGATCAACATTCTTTGTAATCCTGTTTTTATTTGGGGTCATGAGAATACTTCAACTTTTAAATTAACGAAAAGCTTCCGGACACAATGGAATTTAATTAGGAAACAATTAAAGTTAACAAGTGTCTCCAACCGGGGGTCATGGACTAGCCACCTGAAGGCTTTGTGTTTGTAATCTCCGCCCAGGCTGACAAAATGTCAAAGAATAAGAAGAAGAAACTGAAGAAGAAGCAGAAGCGCCAGGCAGAATTGCTAGAGAAGCGGATGCAGGAGATCGAGGAGCTGGAAAGAGAGTCGGGTCCTGGGCAGAAAAGAGCCAACCAGCAGGAAGAGTCCGAGAGCCCTGTGGACAGAGCAGTGGAGGACAGCCCGCCGCCCGCAGCCACCCGAGAGCGACTGGGTATAAGTAGCGCGTCACAGAGAGCCTCTGTGGCACATGCCAGCCGTAATTTGCCATCGTTGTGTCATGCGGTGCTTTCAGACACCCACCGCATCTCTGGGGGTGTCTTTATAAAAATTCCATTTGTCGTGCATGCTAGGCAGATGTTCAAATGTAATCTCTAACTCTCTCAGGAGATGAAACATAGACTTTGCTTAGCCTTGGGGTGAAGATGAGACACCTCTGTTCTTCTGGAAGTAGCTTCTAGTTGTTCAGTGATGTTTTTTGGTCACTCAGTATACATTCTAGAAAATGTTTTAATCTTGTGAGAAATGTTTCTGTTCGCACACAAACACATATATCCTTTCTGTTTGTTTGTTTCTTAGAAGAGTCATGTTCCATTGGCCAGGATCAAATACTTATGGAGCACGGTGTAGAGAGTGGTGCTACAGAAGTTAATTGCAATGGAGTAATTGAAATCATTAATTACACTGAGAACAGTCATACAGAGACGTTGAGGCTCACAGAGGATCTCCATAACGCTAATGGCTATGACGTCCACACTTTGAAGCAGGAGCCTAGTTTCCTAAGCTCCCAAAATGGAGACAGCAGTACCTCCCAAGAAACAGACTCTCAACTGCCTGTAACCTCTGAGGTGTCTGAGTCCGTGGAGTGCCGGTCTCCCTCGGCTGCGGACCAGGCACTCTGTGAGCGGGACATCAGCCACCTTCAGGAGAGCATTCGGGCAGAGATGCCTTGCGAGGAGGCGCAGGAGCCGGAGCAGAACGGACCCCTGGACAGCAAAGGTACCGTGCCTACCGTGCCTATCATGCCGCCCGCCGCCCCGGCCCCGGCCCTGCCTGCCTCTTGTGCAGTGCAGTGCGTGGCTGTGATAACTGCAGCTTCACGGTGGTGTCCACATTATCTTCAGCGTGTAAATCTGTAGGTGATTTTAAGTTTTATTCTTGATGATGTGGACAGGTACGCATCATTTCACTTTGTGCTGTGAGCGCAGAGTTTTTAATTTTAGAGACCAAAGGTACTGCTGTGCTGTTTTTATTTTTTTAAAAATCTATTATAGGTTGCCAGCGAGGGGCCTGACTATATAACTCCTACCTTAGAGAGCCTCATGACCCTTTGGGTATTTCTGTGTTTATCAAGACAGTTCTATTGATGGTGCCTGTTGTCTATAGGAAAATCCACTGCTGGAAATTTTCTTGTTAATCCCCTTGAGCCAAAAAATGCAGAAAAACTCAAAGTGAAGATTGCTGATCTTGGAAATGCCTGTTGGGTGGTAAGTTGAACTTGTGTCACCCGTTTTGAAGTGACTGTGAATGTGTGAGAATTTGGACATGGTTGTGCTAAAACAAGACATCGATACTTCTCTACTCACGGCGCCGCCTGACATTTAGAGAGCTTCCTTCCCCAAAAGCCAGGCAGGCACGTAGGCGGGCAGCCCGGTGGGCGGGTACCGCTCAGTAGTAGAGTGCACCCAAGCTCAGTTAAGAACATTTCAGTGGATATTTTTCACTCTCTTATTTAACCTTTTAGCATAGAAAAGTTGATAGTTTGTGAAAGTAGGAAGAAAGCTGTACAACAGTGCCCCAAGCGTCACCGCCCTTACCCCATCCTGGGTCAGTCCTGCCGATCGTGGCCAGCCTTGTTTTACCCTTCCTGGCCACTTCTGCCCTTGCAGTCTGGATTCACACCCTTCCTTCACCCCTTTCTCATTTCCGTAGTTAACATCTACGTGACTCAAAAGCTGTGACTGCCTTTTTATTCACTTAATACATTCGACACTTGTCACCAAGCATTCGTATGAAATCCATTTGGTTACATAGTTTGCTATGGTCTCTACCTATTTTTGTCACCTCTTTGTGATTAGAATCTTTGTGCAGGAATCTTTATGAAGTTATCCTTAGGGCATTATCCTAGATGTAGAATTGCTTAGTCAAAAGGTGAGTGGTTTGTTTTTTTCTTTTTCTTTGCTTTTTTTTTCTTTTTTTTTTTTGAGACAGGGTCTCACTTTGTCATCCAGGCTGGTCCTGAATTCACTTCAGAGCCCAGGCTGGCCTTGGACTCACAGCAATCCTCCTGTCTCAGCCTCCTGAGTGCTGGGATTACAGGCGTGCGCCATCATGCCCAGCTTATGTAGTGGTGGGGAATCAAACTCAGGTACTTAGCACTTGGCTTAGCGCTTGCTCAAGCGCTTTAACCGCTGAGCCATTCCTCCAGCCCCATGTTTTTTTCTTTTTAAAGGCTTTTTGGTATACAATACCATATTACTATTTTCTGGAATTACAGGCATGGGTCAGGATGCCTGGTTTATTTATTTTTAATTACATAGAACTACATGTTACAAATAATTTTTTTTTGTGTTTAGTACTCTGTTGTCATTGGGCTGGGGCATAACTCAGAGTGAAGGCTGTGGGCTTAATCCATAGTACCATAAAATAAAATAAATAAAATCTGCTCTAGGATTTGCATATAAATAACATTACTCAGCTGGACACTTCAGAAATAGGGAATGGTTCAGACTGCACTCAGCACTCATTCGGTGTATTTATTGTGGAGTGTGGAAGAGTCCTTTAGAAGACATGGACCTGAGTATTTACGAGTCAGCTTTCTGACTAACTCATGTCGAGCCACCACACTATCGCCGGGGCCAGCCACCTGTGTGGCCTTGCTGGGTGGCTACAGTGGTGGCCTCGTGGTCTCTTCTTCTTTCTGTGTTTGCCTCCTGTGGGCTGTGGTCGACACAGCTGCTAGAGTGGCCCTTCCAAATGTAGCTCAGATAAGGTGCTCTCTGGGCCAGGTGGTGACTGCACTCCTGCTGTGCTCTCTGTGGCGCGGGCTCGCCCTCTGCTCCTGTCGCCGATGCTGGCACACACACGTCACAGGAGTTATCAGGAGTTAAGGCAGATGTAGAGGAGGAGGACGGATGTAGCCGTGAAGAGGCCAAGATGGCCGTGGTTGTCTGGCTATGCCGTGCACCCCGACCTCTCCATGGTTCTCCAGAATCTAATTATCTAATCACAGTAGGCTCATTGCAAGCACAGCTATTCTCAGGGAACGACAGTTCTCATTATTAACTTAGCTCAGTACCCTCGGCAGCCCTGGTCAGCATTAATTTTTATTTTGCTTATTTATATTTTTGAAGTAGGGTCTTGCTCTGTAGTCCAGGCTGGTCCTGAACTCACTATAGAGCCCAGGCTGGCCTTGGACTCACGGCAATCCTCCTGCCTCAGCCTCCTGAGTGCTGGGATCACAAGTGTGCACCACCATGCCCAGCCTACGTGGTGTTGGGGAATCGAACTCGGGTACTTGGCACTTGACTTAGCGCTTAGCGCTTTAACTGCTGAGCCATTCCTCCAGCCGCTAGTGTTGATTTTCTACTGCAGTCTTTCACTGCCCCATTGCCCCTCTTCACAAATACCATGCATTTTTTGAATTTCAACAGGATTGGAGAATTGTTTTCATCATTTTTCTACATGTTGTATTTGTATTTTGTCTTCTGTATGACTCGTTAAGCTTGTTTTTTTATTATGGAAATTTAAAAATATACACGAGAGAATAGAATATTGAACTTCGGTGTCATTATGTCCAGCACTGGTCTCCTTCCCTCCCGCTTCAGCCTTACCACCCACCTCCAGTTGTCTGAAATGTCTCACTTAATTGTTTTGCTGATTACACCCTCATGGCACTTACCATGTTCTCTGTTTTCCCAAAATTCACCTTTAATGTTAATTTGAGGGAAGGAAGTAGGCAGGGAGGATGAGGACAAGATTTCCGTATTGTTGGTGTTTCTTGAAACTTATATCTCTGTTTTCTCACAGTAAAGTAAAAACACTGAAATAACAGCAAGGAAAAGTTTGAGTTGAGTCTAAGTAGGTGTTGATTATTTGCTGAAATGTAATTTATTAATCTTACACAAAGAAGCATATCTTTAGTTTGGAGTAATCATTTTCCAATTCCTATAAAGCTGTTGTTATTTCCTCGGTGTATCTATATTAAATTTAGACTCATTTGTTTGCAAAAGTAATGTAGAATAAGTAGTACCGAGTGTGACACAGGATTGGTGAGTCTGGAGCTGGAGGAATGGCTCAGCAATTAAAGCGCTCACCTAGCAAGCACTACGTCAGGCGCTAAGTAGCCAGCACCACATAAGCCAGTCGTGGTGGCACTTGCCGCATGCAATCCCGGCACTCGAGAGGCTGAGGTGGGAGGATTGCCATGAGTCTAAGGTCAACTTGGGCTCCATAGTGAGTTCAGGACCAGCCTGGGCTGCAGATTGTTGAGGGCTAAACAGCATCAGAATTATACTGGGAAGCATTTGCTGCATGAAAACTTTATTTTGGGAAAAATCTTCAGGGACTACATTTTAACCTCCATTATTAAGTAATCCTGGCTTGTTACTTTTTTAAAAAGTGAATTTTAAAATGCTGTTTTTTATTTGCTCAGCACAAACATTTTACTGAAGATATTCAAACAAGGCAGTACCGCTCCCTGGAAGTCCTCATAGGATCCGGCTACAACACCCCCGCTGACATCTGGAGCACCGCGTGCATGGTAACCTTGTCTTGCTGGTTTATTTTGTTGATGGTGTTTTGTTTTTTCCCTTTCCTGATTCTCTTACAGATTTAGGAACTGGAAATTACTTACCGAGAACAGTGTAGGGAGTATAGAAAAGTTAAAAGAGTGTACTTATTGTCAAACACTAAAACCCATCATAGAAAGATGAGCGTGTGATTTGGGGCATGCAATTCACTTGACCTCAGTTTCCCTAACCTTGTGAAATTATAATGTAAATAGACCTATGAATAATTCAGTTACCTAGAATCACTTCAGTTTTCCAAGTGCGCTTTTCTGAATGAACAAGGAAGCAGAAATGGGGTTGAATGGCTCAGATTTTGTTTCCTTTTGTTTCTAGTTGACACATAATTGCACTTACTTAGGTACAGTATCTGTTTCAACAGAAATATACAGTGTATAATGATCAAATTTGACTTATTATCATGTTTATTGCTTTATATATTTATCATTTCTTTTTTATAAGAATATTGAAAATCCTGTCTTTGTAGCCATTTTCAAAAACACGGTGCATTGTCAACTGTAGCTTCTCCACATTGCCTAGAATAGAGAACTTCTGCCTGTGGCATTGGAGCCCTTGTCCAGTCTTTACATCCTCCCTTGGGCTATTTCTGTTGTCCGTTGTTCCCGGCAGAATGACCCCAGCGGACTGAGTTTCTTCTGTCTCCACGCCCCTCCCCCCCCGCCCCCCCTAACTCACTTTGTTAAGATTTGGGTGTGGAAGGAAAATTCTTTAAGAATAATCTTAGACTTTTTTTTAATGGTCACCTGCAGGGTTTTCCAAGGAAAAAAAAACCTAAAAATTGTGATATTAAGTTAAGTCAAATAGCAAAGAGCTGTCCTAAGGCTCTCCTAATCTTTGATGCTGTTGTGTGTTCCCCTCTTTCTTAGGCCTTTGAGCTGGCCACGGGTGACTACTTGTTTGAACCTCATTCAGGAGAAGAGTATACTCGAGATGAAGGTAAGTCCCTGACTGGGAGAGGCATAAGGTGCACTTTTCTGTGTGTCTCACGTCTCCGGTTTCATTGAAGAGCCTTACTAACTTTTTTTTTTTTTTTTTTTTTTTTGAGGCAGGGTTTCCCTCTGTAGCCTTGGACTCAGGGCAATCCTCCTGTCTTAGCCTCTCCATAGTGGGTTTATGGGCATGCGCCACCACACCTGGCTTATGTGGTGCTGGGGAATCAGACTCTTGTACTTAGCACTTGATTTAGCCCTTGTTAGACAAGCGCTTTAACTGCTGAGCCATTCCTCCAGCAGCGAGCCTTAGTAATCTTGTTAGCATGTTGAATGTAATGTGTGTATTCCCCGAAAAGATAGAAACACCAAAGGGAGCTTACATTACGTGTCAGGTATACTGGATATTTTATAATAGATACTACAGGACTTGAGTCAAGGGTTAGGCAAAGCCTCCAACTGATTAAATTAAAATATTTTGTTGGTTCTTTTACCATCTAGTTATCTTTTATAGGTCACTGATTCATTCTTTACCAGTTTGAGTTTACCTGGAAATCAGGTTGTTTTGGTTTAGGTTTAGGTTGGGTTTTGGTTATAACGAGGACCAAGCCCTGGGCCATCATACTGACTGTATCCCCAGTCTGTTTTTTATCTTTGACTTTGAGCCGGAGTCTCATTCAGTTGCTCAGTTACCCTGCCTGGCAACTTGAACTTGAAAGTCTCCTACCTCATTCTCAGAGTGCTGAGATGATAGGCCTGTGCTACCAGGCCAGGCCGAAAGCAGTAAGTATAATATGCAAATGCTGTCTGAATGCAGAAGCTGTATTCTGTTTATATAAATTCTGGTAATTTTTTTCTTTTCTGAAAATTGAAGCTAGAAAATTTTTATTGCCAGGCACGGTAGTGCACACCTGTGATTTACCGCTTAGGAGGCTAAGGCAGGAGGATTACCATGAGTTCAGTGCCAACCTGGGTTGCATAGTGAGTTCAAGGACTAACCTGGACTACAGAGCGAGACCCTTTAAAAAAATAATAGTAATAAATGAGAAGGGAGAAAAAATTATTAACATTACTGACAAATTTTCATTTTAAAACAAACAAACATAATGGATTTCAGTTTTTGTTGTGTAGGCACAGCCCACACTGTAATTTGCTCTCTGTAAAAGGCTGTGGAAACAGACCACTGTATGTGTGTGATTTTCCATCATGGTAGCGTCTGCGTAACTAGATGAGGTGAATGACTAGAGAAGTTTTTTGCCTTCTTCTTCCGTGCCAGGCGGACAGAGCTTGTGTGGCCACCGCCGTGAGGGCTGCCTTGGGAGCCGCGGGGTCCAGGGTGCAGAGCATGCCCCCTTACAGCCACGCCCTGGGCCAGCCACTGGGTCCCAGGAATCCACTCCTCAGAAGCGGCGGTGCAGCCCACTGAGAGGCCTGAGTACTGTCTGGGAAATGCGCTAGCTAATTTCTTCAGCTGCGTGCCCATTCGGAGGTCACCCAGACAGGCGTGCTCCCCGGTGGTGCTGTGATAACTGCCACCTACAAACCTGATGCTTTCCCCTTTTCTTTGCTTGTGTTCCCCAACACCCATGTTACAAGCTTGGAAATAAGTTTACAGTGTTCATTAAATACCCTAACATATTTGCTTGGAAGGGATAATATTTTTCTCCTTATTTCTCTAGATGCTCTATATGTCAGTGTGTGGTATAGAACACACCTAGCAGCTAGAATTATATTGAATGGGACCTGAAGCTGCCAAACTAAAAAAACTGAAATATGTATGAAAAGTCCCATGTTAGGAGATAAGAGAGAACCGTCTCCCCGAGGTATTTAGAACCTATTTTTGTCTTCCTTAACTAAGCAGTACTAGTAATCATTATATCAAACCTCAGTTCTCTGTACTATTTGATTAATATTCCAGAGGAATACTGCAATTTGGCCTAGAAATAATAATAATTCCTTGGTGTAGGAGAGATTTTAGTAGAGCCGTTACTTCATGTGGAAATTTACAGAGAAAGAGTAGTCTTTTTTATTCCGTGGTGTTCTCCCTTGGGTTGTTGTAATGATAATTTATAAAAAAACTTACCGTAGACCTTACCAGAAATTAGTGGAGATCTCTTGGCAGCTTGCTACTCCATACTAAATGTAAACTGAAAGCTGCCCCAGTTGTCCTAAAGGTGCCAAGTCCTTTTAAAATGACATGGCTAGATCCTTTCTGCAAAAAGACTCCTTTGCGGTTGACCTGGTAGCATGGGCATGTAGCATGTAATTCACCCTATGAAACACATGGTTGGAAATTTTAAAATATAAATACATTTGTTTCACCATTAGTGGTTCTATGACAGAACACTTAGAGACATTCAAAGCTTTTTCAGATGTCGGTCATCATTTTTTAAAACCTCTTTGTAGGCTTAGTTTCTGTCACCTAAAGAACAAAAGGGCGCTGGGCCCGTGGCATGGGTCTGTCATCCCAGCACTCTCAGAGGCTGAGGCAGGAGGATGGCAAGTTCAAGCCCAGCCTGGGCTACTTTGCGAGACTATGTCTCAAAATAAAACTTAAAAAAATGGGCTGGGAGTGTCGCTCAGTGTTGAAGGCCCTGGGGCGGATCCCCGGTACCACTAAAACAAACAAAAAAGGCCTATAGGTGCAGCAGAGCTGCCCAGGGGTTTGTATCCTGGCCAGTACCAGGCTCAACCGTGCTGGCAGGCTGCTCACCTCCCTGACAGTGCTCACAGTCCATGTTTGTGCTATGACCTTGTTAAGTGACTGTGACCTGGATATTATAGTACTACAGTCAGGTAGCTGTACTGTAAAATGTTTTTCCTAATTTCTAACTAAAACTTGTGATATAAAAAAACAACACCCTGGGCAAGACACAGTAAGGTGTGGGTTTTTATTTGAGTTCGAGCTGTTTTAGCCCTGCAGTTTCTAGTAGCCCATTTAATCTCTCCAAAGTTTCACTGTCTCTTCTTTAAAATAGGGTATTAATTTTTGGCCTCTTTTACCAGTGATAGAAAAGTTTGGTCACTTATACGTGCTTTGTTGTGGCTATTTCTTCATAAGATGGCATTTCCTCCTTAAAGCCTAAGAATGTTATTACAAGTAGCATATCTTGAATGCCAAAAGCATAAAAAGAGTTGTAGCTAGCCAAGACCTACCGGCTGTGATCAGGCGAGCAGCCACCCCAGATGATCCCTGGCGCTCCCAAGCGCCTCTCAAGGGTCTTGATTTCATCTGTACTTTTGCACAGCTAGCCCTTCATAGGAATACAACTGTCCTCCAGCCTGTTCTCCTTGGTGCTCTGTCTTAGACCACATTTTGCACATTGCCGTGCTGACAGGCAGAATTCCAAGACGCCGAACCCTCAGCTGGAAATAGTGCCGGCCTCTTCGGCCACAGGGGTTGTATTGTTAGCCCAAGTTCCTACCTAGACAGCCCGGAGAGCGCATCTGCAGATAGCACGCACACCGGGGTTGTCTCCGGTCATCACTCAAAGCCTGCGGGAGAGTGTCTATGGCATTTTTATGATTTTTCTGGATTCTGCATTAAGTAGATAGACTGCCTCTTCCATCTTGGGACAGAAGCAGACCTGAGTGCTTCCTAGAAGGGGTGCAGGCTGCCCTCACCGCCTGAATTTGTCACTGCTGCTAAGCATGCCTTTCTCCCCTCCCCCGCCTTGAAATGTCTGAAACAGATCACATTGCGCTGATCATAGAACTGCTGGGAAAGGTGCCTCGCAAGCTCATTGTGGCGGGAAAATATTCCAAGGAATTTTTCACCAAAAAAGGTAAGACAAATGTTTTTGTCCCCAGATATTAAGGGGCAAACGTGTTTAAAAATAAGAAGGTAAGTACAACTGGGTCTGTGTTTCCAGTGTCCCACGGGAAGGTGTCCCACTGTGACCTAGCGGAGAGGTGAGACACAGTGATGAGGAGCCACGGTTGGAGTGGCAGGTCCCCGCGGGCCCACTGCCCTCGGCACAACCTTCCTGCGTGTCAGTGTGCTGAGTCCTGAACAGGGGAACGTACAGCGCTGACTCCCTAATGTCAAGCTAGCTAATACGTGCAGCACTGCCGGTGGCAGGGTCTGGGACTCACCCCTCCATCAGCACTTGTGGAATGCAGACACATTTTGGCTGGCACTGGGTCTAAGCTGCCTCGGATCAGCTTCCTGTGGACCAGGACCACATCTCAGCTTTGTATCCTGTTGTCACCCGACACAGGAATCCTACGGCCTAAATGCTTCCCTTCCCTTCGTTTATGCTCTTACGTGTTAGAAGGAGAAGCCAAAACACGGCTCTCGTGTTGTATTTTTGGCTTGGTAACATATTTCTCTGGCATTTCAAATAAATATGGACACCTGACCTCAAAGAAACTGGGCTGCAGTCTGCCCACTGTTCTCCGTCATGCCATCCCTGGTTCCCCTTTCCCTACTGTCTCTCACAAGTGCTGAGAGAAAAGAGTTTTCTGAAATCTTGAGAGGAGGCCTCCTCAGAAGTGGTCCCCATCCTAGGCTTTTTGGCAGGAAGATGGTAAAGTGCTTCTAAGGGTTCTTGCTGTTGTACAAAGTCAGGTGAAGGTAAGTGGCTGTAGCAGGTAGGTAGTTACGTGAGCGTTCCCTGCTACGGAAGGGCCCAGTGAGTGTCACGTGTGAGAACACTAAGCAGCATCTACCTTCGTAGTAGCCGCTAGTATCCGACAGTCTTCGCGGGGCATGGTGGCACATGTCTGTAACCCCAGTGCTCTGGGAGGTTGAAACAGGAGGATCACAAATTTGAGCTCAACCTTGGCGACTTAGGGACTTAGTGAGAGGCTCTGTCTTGAAATACTGCAGCTGAGCATGAGAGTGAGTGCAGAGGCCCTGGGTTCAGCCCGTGGCATAGCAAGAAAAAGAATTTTTTGACAACTTTTACGAAATTCTCACTTGAGCCAAGCGCAGGTTCTCACACTTACAGTTCTAGGATTTTAAGGCCTGTCTAGGCAGTAGGGTGAGATCTCCACGTCCTCCCAAAAGAGGCTCTTAAAAAATTGTCACTTCAGGGCTGGAAATGTGGCTTGATGGTGGAACACTCAGCTTGCATTCCCAGCACCGTGGGTTCAAACCCAGTCACTGCAGTAGAGAACTCGAGAGACAGAGATCACCTGAGAGGAGAGGCTTACACCCCAGTTTCCTCTCTGTGGTCACGGGGCTTGCCATGCTACACTCATTTGACATGGCATTAGCTCCTTGTTTTCAGATCACTGCCTCATTTTGAAAGCAGCACTTAACTGATAAGCCCAAGGAATGCAAGCGTGTTTGGGCTGCTCCCTGCGGGTGCTGAGCTCAGCCTTCTGCCTGCCGTGTCACTGAGCGACAACACTGCTTTCAACTGTTCTGCGACAGTCTCCATGTCACCCACCCTTTCCTTGAGCCTGACGTCTTCTCTCCCCAGCTTCCCGAGTAGCTGGGACTACAGGTCAGACTGTTCTTAGTCTGTGATGGTAGACTGCGCCTGCGCATCCAGTGAGACCATATGTGGACCCTTCCATGAAATACATAACATTCATTCATTCAGTATTTATTTTGGTGAATAATTACGGTCTGATTAGGCATGCCTAGCTGCACAGGGACACACAAAAAAAATCCTAGAGTAGGCAAAAAAACAACTTGATGTAAAATAGAGATAGATGTTTCTTGAGATTCAAGACTGGAGACATGCTCTGTCATAGTCAGATTGCGGTGGGCAGGTGAGGCTCTCTGTAGAGTCCTGGATCTGCCCCCCACCCCCCCACCCCCCCAATGCCACACGGGGCCTTGGCACCCGGTGCCTCAGTCCATTTCTTCCATGCTTTCTTCGCCACAGGTGACCTGAAGCACATCACCAAGCTGAAGCCCTGGGGCCTCTTTGAGGTCCTGGTGGAGAAGTACGAGTGGTCGCAGGAGGAGGCCGCAGCCTTCACGGACTTCCTGCTGCCCATGTTGGAGCTCGTCCCCGAGAAGAGGGCCACCGCCGCCGAGTGTCTCCGGCACCCGTGGCTCAGCTCCTAAGCCGGCCGGGCTGCAGTGGAGACCGCCACGCTGGCCTCCCCTCCTCCAGACACTTCCCCTTCTCTTTTCAGGGTGAAGCTCATTCTTCAAGGGTTTCTAGATTTCCTTTTCTTTCCTAATCCACCTTGACCATTGGGGATTGCTCACTTGACCCTGTGGAGGTTCCTTTCCCCCCCCCCCCC